>CM017800.1:22074263-22674263 GCA_008086715.1 Sitobion miscanthi
GGTCTATCGCGTCAACAGAGCAGAAGGACAAAACTTACGTAATTATTTATTCTTCCGGCGAAACGCGTTCCCTCCGAGTGTATAATATTGTCTAGTGTCAGAGCTGTGCATCTCCGCCAAGAAAAATGCAGCGCGCGTCTTCATATCTCCGATCCAAAAGTTCAGTCTGGAAGTATTGAGATTAATGACATTTATAAAAATAGGCACCGAGCTTAATAACCAGAATGGAACGAAATAATATGTGAGTACGTATTGGAATCGCTGTTCGTCTCAGACGATTGTCATTTGCCATGGATATTATAATTATAACCTCACCGTCCCAATCATAGAAAATACATATATGGTCCTAACCGATGGATGATGGATATTTTCACATTATCTTTAAAAAACATTTATTTGTTTCTACTAGACGTAAATGCAGTAAATTTAATTTAAATTTATAACAGATAACGTTTGTTACTCGGTAACCACTTATTTATTACTTGGTTTATTAACAAATTCTAATTTATATAAAATAATAAATAAATAAAAATAGTTTTATTAATCCCAATATTTAAAAATAATGTTTCGAATAATAAAATAATAAAAAATTTAAGAAATACCTATTAATTAATATTAAATAAACAAATTACTTAATAAATTTTGTATTTATTACTATGCACTAAGTCAATAGTGTCTAAAGTTATAAAAAAAAACACCGCTTTTTTAACTTATCAGTACTACTTTTTTGATGTTTTAAATATATATTTTATTTTATGTTTTTAATGTTTAAAATGCAGTCTGCACCTTGTGCCAGTGATTTTACACGTAATATAATAAAATTGATACTAGTGATGGGTTAGTTTTTAAAATTATTTACACGATTTCAATAAAAAAGTAAAAACATCCGCACTTTATTAACTATAAACTCCCGGCGTATAGTATAACATGCAAAAAGTTGCGTATTAAACGGGCGTGGTAAACGAAGACGTCTCTCGCGTATTTGTACATTGCACTTTGGGATTAAACTTATAAATGCTTCTACGTAACCCAGGTAACAGTTGGTCCGTGACAATAAATATTTAATTTAAGCCTAGAAATTAATAATATGAAAACAAACTTACGCGTAAACATCTACTCTTCCGGTGAAACGTAGCTAGAGTGCCGCCGTCGCCGAAGAAACTATCTTTATCCGTCTTCATCTCGCTCCGAACTGAAACTTGAAAGTATCAAAATTATTTTATGCAAATAACCTGAATACCTGATCATAACGAAATGTGCGAGTTTGTGTTAAATACTATAACTTAAATATTATAATGTATACGGGCATACGGCTTATAACTGTCCGTCTATATTGATGACTTATTACTTATTTGTTCACTGAAATTATTAGAATTGTTTATCGTCGCCGACGAATGTCGACAATTGACGATTGCCATAGATATTATTTATTTCGATAAATCCATAGAACTTTATATTATACTCAGTATCCATACGGTCTATTGATAAACCGTATGTACTTTTACAGAAGTAATTTGTGATCAGCAATGTACCTATTCTGGTCATCTATTTCAGTTATAGTTCGTATGTCAAATTTAACTATGCAAAACTGGTCCGCAAGTTTATAGACATTTTATTATTCGAATGCATTATCCCACCAGTTCCTCTAGACACAGTGTTTGAGAAGTTTTATAATTTTTGGTAGGTACCTAATTAAATTACAATATGAATTATTATAAGTTACCTATGTAGGTACTTGTCCAAAACTCGACTACTGGGATTTAAATAAAATAATGTGATTTATAGGTAATACTATATGTATGGCTATTGATCTATTATAAAATAGAAACTTAACCTAACAATAATATCAAGTTTTAACAAAATCGATTTTAGTTTTTGGTGTAACTTTAAGACTAATTACCGTAGATAGGTATATGAAATTTTCCCTGAATGTTTATAATAGCATTTTCTATACCCAAACATATATATATATATATTAAGTACCCTATATAGGTATGCGCCTATTAATCATAATTATTCTACGAACAGGGACTGGAAAAACGATGACGACGTTTATATCTAGCGTATTTTATACATTTCTAGTTTAGAACTAAAATATGCGCCTACAACACTTGGATAGCACATTTTTCGTGACATTAAATATTTATTTTAAGTCTTAAAAGAAAATTTAAGCCCCAAAAGAATATAAAAACAAACTTACTTTAATTATCGACTCTTTCGCCGGAATCCGTTACGTGTGTGAACTGCGACGCCGATGAGGAAACGCTCCAGAATACAAAACTTTGAATACTGTGATTTATGAAAAATAAAATTATACGAAACGCACTAAGTTTTTTCTTCATATTTTATTTGCTTATTGAAATTTTAGAATTTTTAATCGACTGTGTCTTCTGCAACGACTTTGAGATTTGCCATAGATAAATAAATAAATGATAGATATTATACTATACATCGGTACCTACGTCAATATGATGAATCCACGGATATAATATAATGCAACTTTTTATATCAAAGAGTTCCGTGTTAAGGAACAATTTGTTCATTGAAATTTGATATGACAATAAACGAAAATAGTTTATAATTTTGAATTTGAATTATAATAATATGATATAGGTATTATTTAAATTATTATTTTCGTTTATTAATTAATTATTGATTAGATGGTGAATAGATATTAGAAGTACAAGCATATTTTTATAAAAGCATATTGTATTTAATGAATTATTAAATAAAAATGTGATTACTGGATTTTAGAGTTAACATAAAGCCATAAACGTATACAGTAAAATACTATAATACCAACTAGATTTATAAAACTCCAAGTCTATAATTTAAATTCTGAGCGGATTGATAACTGTATTAATTTTACAATGATGTGTTCTTTATTTTTTAATATTTTTTAATTATTTTTCTTGTAGTCTGTGTAAACGATAAGTATTCATAATAAAGATTTAATTTTCATATATAATATTATATTATAGGCACTCAGTATGTAATCATAAGTTTATTTTTAGTTTAGTTTAATTATATGTATTTAGTAAATAATAATAGGTATACGAAATTGTGTTTTCGAATGGCAAATTATTGTTTGTATTAGTATTAGTAGGTACCTACACCATAATAGGGAACTAAAATGTTGTGTAAATGATGTACAAATGTATTTTTGGTGTTTTAAGGCTGCTATAAGATCAATTTATGAGAATATTTGCATTGAATTGTTAGGATTATTTTATGGAAGATACTTACATATAGGTAAGTCGATCAGAAACTATATTTACACTGAATGTTAATAGTAAAATGCTATTAAAATATCTATTATTTGTATTTATTTGTTAATAATAATTAAGACTTAAATATTAGCAGTAATCTTGTTCCTTTCACAAAATATTTTTTAATTATTTTTAATTTACATTTACATTTATACGTTTGGAATTTATCCCAAAGCGATCTCTGAATAATCATTCAATGATTAATTTAATAGTTACATTAATTGGATTATAAATTAGAATAAACTACAGTTTCCAGCTTCTACTACAACATTATTTTATTTTATTTTATGTTTTTAATTTTTTAAATGCAGTCTGCACCTTGTGTCGGTGATTTTACACGTAATAATATAAAAGTATATTAGTGATGAGTTAGGTTTTAAATTATTTACACGATTTCATTAAAAAAGTATCTATCAAGTATAAACATCCGCATTTCGAATTAACTATAAATTTATAATTGTATGAGCTATACATATTACATATATTTTTTGAAAAAATTATTTAAAAAAACAAGAATAATTCCTATTTTATGTTACACGCGTTGGTCTAGCAACTGACTGCTACGACAACTGTGCAATTTTTATCTGTTTTGAAAACATCCAGAAAAGAGTTTGTTTTAAGACTGTCTATCTTGATTACAACTAACTTAATTTAAAGTGTACTGTTATGTTAAAATATAATGAAAAATAATAATTATAGTAAAATTGCAAAACGTTTAATACCTATATCTAACCATCTTGGGTATGAACTACACTAAAAATGGTGTAAGTATGCTAATAAAACATATGATGTGTACCTATAATATGTATAAAAAAATATAAAGATTAAATAAATAATAACATTATATTGTTTTAAATACTTCGGACAAACCTAAGGTGATACCCGGCGTATAGTATAATATGCAAAAAGGTACGTATTAAACTTGTCGCGATGAAACGAAGACGGCCTTTGGACTGTTTGGTCTCGCGTATTTTATACATCGCGCTTTTGGGATTAAACTTATATATGCTTTTACGTCACCCAGTTAACAGATTGTCCGTGGCAATAAGTATTTAATTTAAGACGAAAAAGTAAATGTAAAAAAGAATTAATATAAAAACAAACCTGCGCGTAAACATTGACTCTTCTGATGAAACCTAGCTAGAGTGCCGCCATCGCCGAAGAAACAGCTATCTTCATCCATCTTCATCTCGATCCGATGAGCTTAAACTTGAAAGTATCGAAATATTTTATGAAAATAACCGGAGCATAACGACATTTGTGAGTTTGTGTAAAACTTACATTATAATATAATATACGTTTTAACGAACTGTCCGCCTATATTGATGGCTTATTATTGTTTTTGTACACTGAAATCAAATACAAATAGTATTTGCTGAAATTATTAGAATTGTTAATCTTCGCCAACGAATTTCGACAATTGACGATTGCCATAGATATTTTAAAAGATATTATTTACTATGATAAATCCATAGAATTTATATATTATACTCAGTGCCCATACGGTATATTGATAAATCTATGTTCTTTTACAGAAATCGCAGTGATTAGCAATGTACCTATTCTGGTTTTCTATTTCAGTTCGTATGCCAAGTTTAACTATACAAACTGGTCCACAAGTTAAAACAATTACAGAACAAACATTAGTATATCTTACAAGTATATCTTATATCAAATTAGAGCACCGATATAAATATGTAAATAAAAAAATATTATTTTATTTTATTGAAGTAGTATAATATAGATATTAGTAAAATTTTTACCTAAAGGGCTGTATTGCTGAGAAGGTAATACCTTGGTAATACACTATTTTGGTTTAAATGCTAATAAGGCTATAAACTGTATATTACTATATATTAATATGATTTTAGGGTATAGCATAATTCCTTTAAGTAGGTACCTATTATAATACCTGTGTACTACTATATTGCATAGGTCATGTTTGTATGTTACGATAGGTATTATTCAGTTATTCAACAAACACTTATGTATCACTTTTTTCAATAATCTATCATTTACATCCAGTTACTTCTAAGTGTATCTTCCACCTACTAACTATTATTGATTACAACCTGCTAATAGATTATTCCTTTTCAGATCAAAGATATGATTTAAACATGTACCTATATTGTTTATATTTTTTTTTTTTACAATAATTGCTTCCTTTACATTTTATTGGCCTGTTTAATTTAATCACCATCAATTAATTATTTTGTATTTTAGAATCACTGTCTGGTTGGAATAATACAACACAAGACAACAAGGTATTTAAAAATATAATTTAAAATATTTTGAAACATTGCCGCCAAACATCAAATCACAAAAATTACGTACAAGCAATCACTGGAATAGATTAGAGATTTTTTTTTAATTTAAAATTCATAAGCTGGGATATCGCAATATATACAGGAATAAAAAGAAATTTTATAATATTATCTTAAAAAATTATATTTTTTCAATATAATAAAAAATGATAAATCTTTATTACAGTTTCTCCTTAGTGTATCTCACTATTGAATTAGTTACTGTTATAATATATGTATTAAATTTGTGTTACTGAAAGAGAATATTGAAATTAGAAAAACGTTTCTCAACAAAGAGGTGGATGGCAGTGGGATAAAAAAAAACATTCTTAATTTGAAGGTATACCTACATATATTATAAAACATTGCTTATTCAAATAGAATAAATACCCGATCCCACAACAAACCGAAAATGTCACTGCTGATTTAATTCAATTATGTCTGGTCAATACATTTTACTATTGTGGAATCGTAATAATAGACGTACACCGTCCCAACACTAAATTCGCACTTTTGTGGAACTCGGTGCACTCCTTTTTAAACCCCGGTAATGCAAATCCACTGATTTAAAAAAATTAAAGAAATTAAAAATTATACTGTAGGGATACACATAAAAAAGTTCACACTAAAATATCTAAACCTTAAACAGAAAAAACTAATCGAGTCGAGAATGAAGTGTTCTAAATCGTATTTATAATATTTCCCGGAGAGCAATTTTAGGTTTAGAGTTCAAAAGTTTTCGCCCAGAATTTTCAACGAAAAACTATATCAAAATATTTAGTTTATTAAAGAAGGATTATTCATAGGGTATTTGATTATCAATATTCAAGTCTAAACAAAAATCACTAGAGTCACATTACTAAAAAAAAAATTGAAAGGGGGGTTGGCGCCCGCAGGAAAGTGCATTGTTAGAAAACCAAAAAAAAAATTTAGAAAAAATTATATAGTAAAGAAAACGTTTAAAGAGTTCAAACTAAGATGTCGATAATCTTTAATGAAAAAACTATTAAAAATAATTATAGGTAGTTAATATGGAGAAATTTATACTTAAGGAATACACATGAGAAAAATATATAAAATATAACCTTAGTAGTATTATATTCTTTTAAAAGTAAATTCATTTTCGTTTTCACTTTTTATATGTAGAACAATATTTATATTTTTGTTATAAGAATTGCGTGTAGAATGTTAATACTTTGCTTATTCAAATAGAATAAATCAAACACCCGAACCCCACAACACCGAAATGTTCACTGCTGATTTAATCCAATTATGTTGGTCAATACATTTTAACTATTGTGGAATCGTAAATAATAGACGTACAAACGTCCCACCAACACTAAATTCGCACTTTTGTGGACTCGGTGCACTCCTTTTTAAACCACCCGGTATGCAAATCACTGATTTAAAAAATTAAAGAAATTAAAAATTATACTGTAGGGATACACATAAAAAAGTTCACACTAAAATATCTAGAACCTTAACAGAAAAACTATCGTAGGGTCGAGACATGAAAGTGTTCTAAATCGTATTCTACATATTTCCCAGGAGAGCAATTTAAGGTTTGAGTTCAAAAGTTTTTACTCTTGAAAAAAATTTTAAAAAATCAAGTTTTAAAGTACGCAGAACTTGTATAGGTTTATTCAAAACATTAAAATAATATTTGGTATATTGGGTGATATACAAATTATAAAATGTTAGTAAGAAAAGGTTCTATAAATTAGAATATTTAGAACTTTTTCATCCTAAAATAAAAAAAAAATTATGTTTAATTAGAACTCTTTTTGTATATATATTTTTTTCTTATAGTTAGATAAATCTTTTCTGCATACAAACGCTTTTTCTCTTTATTATTAATCTTCTATCAAGAAACATGTAATAATTAGTCAGGTTTATTTGTATAGTAATAAATTTAATTAGAGACTTATCAACCTTTTACTTTTAAAAAAATTGTGAACTATGATCGTATAATCATATATGTTAACATAGAAGATGCACTTTTGCATGTTAAAACCATTTTAGTTACAAAGTGACTTTCGAAAAAATGCGATTAAGAACCTTTGAATTCTAGATCCACGTAAGAGAAATATTTAGTTCATTAAAGAAGGATTATTGTTAGGGTACCAGATTATCAATGTTCAAGTCTCCACAAAAATTCAACTAGAGTCACACTATTAAAAAAAAAAAATGAAAGGGATGTGTTTACGCCAGCAGGCATATGCATTTTAGTAAACAAAAAAAAATTTAGAAAATTAAAATAGAGGACACACATTAAAGAGTTCAAACCTATATGTTCCATAATCTTAAACGAAAAAAACTTTTCATAATATTAAGTTCATTAAAGAGGATTATTCGTATAAGTCAGGTTATCAATGTTTAATACTTCGGCTAGAGACAAATCATAAAAAAAATTAGAAGGGAGGTGTTGGCGCCCTGCGGCAAATGCATTTAGAAAACAAAAAAAAATTTGAAAAAATTAAATAGGAAGGTACACAATAATAAAAAAAAAAAAAATTGAAAAAGGGGGTGTTGGCGCCCGCAGGCAAATGCATTTTAGAGAACAAAAAAAAAATTTAGAAAAAATTAAATAGTAGGAACACATGTTAAAGAGTTAAATCTAAGATGTCTATAATCTTAAATGTTAAAACTATTCAAAATAATTATAGGTAGTTTATTTAAGAAGGATTATTCATAGGGTACCAGATTATCAATGTTCAAGTCTACACAGAAATTTAACTAGAGTCACATTACTAAAAAAAAAAATTGAAAGGGGGGTGTGGGCACCCGCAGGCAAATGCATTTAAGAAATCAAAAAAAAAATTTAGAAAAATTAAATAGTAGGAACACACATTAAAGATTCAAACTAGATGATTATAATCTTTAATGAAAACTATTACAAATAATTATAGGTAGCTTATTTAAGAAAAGGATTTTCATAGGTACCAGATTATCAATGTTCAGTCTACACCGAAATTAAACTAGAGTCCACTACTACAAAAAAAAAAAAAAAATTGAAAGGGGGGGTTTGGGCGCCCGCAGGCAAATGCATTTAAGAAATCAAAAAAAAAATTTAGAAAAATTAAATAGTAGGAACACACATTAAGAGTTCAAACTAAGATGATTATAATCTTAATGAAAAAACTATTAAAAAATTATAGTAGTTAATTTAAGAAGGATTATTCATAGGGTAACCAGATTATCAATGTTCAAAACTCCAAAAAATTTCAACTAAGGTCACACTCCTAAAAAACCAAAATTGAAAGGAGGTGGGGGCGCCCGCAGGCAAAAGCATTAAGAAAACAAAAAAAAAATTAGAAAAAATTAAATAGTAGGAACACACATTAAGAGTTCAAACTAAGATGTCATAATCTTAAACGGAAAAAACTTTTCATAATATTTAGTTCATTATAGAAGTTTATCGTATGAGTCAAGGTTATCATTATTTCATAATTCGGCTAGATACAAAATATAAAAAAAAATTAGAAGGGAGGTGTTGGCGCCCGCAGGCAAAATCATTTTAGAAAACAAAAAAAAAATTTGGAAAAAATTAAATAGTAGGTACACAAATTAAAAAAAAAAAATTGAAGGGGGTGTTGGCGCCCGCAGGCAAATGCATTTTAGGAACCACAAAAAAAAAAAATTTGGAAAAAATTAAATAGTAGGTACACACTAATAAAAAAAAAAAAATTGAAAGGGGGTGTTGGCGCCCGCAGGCAAATGCATTTAAGAAAACAAAAAAAAAATTTAGAAAAAATTAAATAGTAGGAACACACATTAAAGAGTTCAATCTAAGATGTCCATAATCTTAAATGTAAAAACTATTCAAAATAATTATAGGTAGTTAATTTAAGAAGGATTATTCATAGGGTACCAGATTATCAATGTTCAAGTCTACACAGAAATTCAACTAGAGTCACATAACTAAAAAAAAAAAATTGAAGGGGGTGTTGGCGCCCGCAGGCAAATGCATTTTAGAAAACAAAAAAAAAATTTAGAAAAAATTAAATAGTAGGTACACACTAATACTAAAAAAAAAAAAAAATTGAAAGGGGGTGTTGGCGCCGCAGGCAAATGCATTTTAGAAACCAAAAAAATATGGAGAAAAATATAACTTAAGGAATACACATGACAATGTACAAACAAAAATGCTCAATAATTTTAAACAGAAAAACTATCAAAACTATAGTTTATTAAAGAAGGATTATTCATAGAGGTACCAGAATATCAATGTTTCAAGTTTACACAGAAATTTAACTAGAGTCACAGTACTAAAAAAAAAATTGAAAGGGGGGTGTGGGCGCCCGCATGCAAATGCATTTAAGAAATCAAAAAAAAATTTAGAAAAATTAAATGGTAGGAAAACACACATTAAAGAGTTCAAACTAGATGTCCATAATCTTAAACGGAAAAAACTTTTTATTCGTATGAGTCAAGGTTATCATGTTTAATAATTCGGCTAAAATAAAATCATAAAAAAAAATTAAAAGGAGGTGTTGGCGCCCGCAGGCAAATGCATTTTAGGAAACCAAAAAAATATTTAGAAACCAATTTTACTTTAGGAATACACATTACAAAGTACTAACAAAATTGCCCAGAATTTTAAACGAAAAAACTATTCAAAATGATAACTCACTAAAGGACGATAATACAGAGGGTATCAGGTTATCAATGTATAAATAATCTACAAAAAATACAACAACAGTTAAAAAATTACGAATTAAAATTGAAATGTTTCAAAAATGCAGCTAGAGTAAAAATTTTAAATAATTGATGGTAGGTGTAAGCGCCCGCAGACAAATGCCTTTAGAAAACAAAAAAAATTATAGAAATTTTAATAGTAAAACCAACATTAAATTAGTTCAAACTAAATATCCAAGTTTTTAAATGTTTTAATTAAGATATATTAACAAAACAAAAATTCAAATATATAAAAAATTAAATTGAATGGCGAACGGAGACAACCTCTTTTCAAATTATATAGTATGTACACAGGCACTTGTGTACTCCTAGGTTAACCGGTAAGTTTGAAATTTATATACAAATCAATCTATTAGAATTCAAAGAATTGAAAAAAAAATTGTTGAGAAACTTGGGTGAAATAACACTAAACAAAGAATACGCTGGAAGCTAAATACAACAGTACCTAATAACTACATTCCAAAATTAGGTATTGTTTACATTGTAATAATACGAACAGTTATTATGATCAGAGGTGTATCACTTTAATATATGTATTAGAAAATGTATAAAAATGAATGTAATTTATTAAGGATGTAAAAAAATGTGGGAAAGGAAATCTTGAGAATTCTTGACAATAGGATACCAAAACACAAAACCATATTTAATTTAAAACTATTGATTGTATACATTTTCTTTTTTACAAAAACTCATGAGTATTGAAAACATTATAAAATCCTAATAAAATAATAGTTTATTATATTTTATAATTTGTGCGTGGTAAAAACATATTATTTTAATTTTGCTGTATTTAAGTTTTTTAATAACTAATACTGGTACAACTCTAGCTGACATCTTTAAGACTCGTGTTAAAAACTATGATAATTAGTTAACGTCTAATTTCTGTCCTATCCTTACCTAACCGAAACCAACTTCTAATATTTAAATATTTTTCTCCTTCCATTGTTATGTTTACATTATTCGAATACCTAACTAGTTATCGGAAAAGCCTTCGCGAAGACAGCTCACGACCTGTCTCGCTCGTCGTTCCATCGGCACCATAGCTTCAACCAACCATACGGTTTACCTAGCTAACTCCTTATGACTTATTAGGACACTTCTGAAAAAAGATCCTGAGTTTGCGGTTGCCACACTTAAGTTTTGATTATCAGTTGACCCTTTGACTGTTGACACCTTAACTTCATAAATCCATGGTATGGAGGGCCCATATTAATATAAGATATGGATAGGCCACGCCTATGTTAAAAATACATTGAGGCCGTTTTCCCCGAGGGGAGGCAATTGAGGCTCTTTATATTGATGTAGGTATACTTTATTTTGTGCCTGCAATTGTTCCCCTCGAAGACCATTATGGCCTATCCAATCTTTATTTATCTAAGATGGAGGCCATATCCATCTCACTCGATGTAAGAACATTTGAAGCCAGAAACGCGCTCACGAGTCTCAGTACCGATTTATCAGCATCTATCCTCCTCACAACACGTCTCACTTGAAGCAAACTGCAAGTGAAGGTTTTTTTTAACACAACATTTTTTAAGATTTTTTGTTAGCTTCATGGTTTTTTTTTTAAATACCAGATAATTTCGAGCATAAGAGCAACTTTATAACGTATTCACTTAATTTTATTTTGGACTTATTGAACATGGCTATGGAGGAGGACGTCCTTTTGGTCGTCCATTGTCCCGCAATATATCAATTCATATATGAAATCGCAGCCATGTCCCCATACTCTGCTATTAAAAGCTCCCACTTCATATTCTCTATGCAAAAATTAAAGTTTAAGACAAATTTGTAAATCAATGCCAGTCTCTCTATGCATTAATATTTGTGATTCATAATTTTCATATTTTGTATAATTTAGATGGGAAACATAAGACAATATCATTTACACAAGACTGTGACCTAACACAATCATACTTTGATAAAAGTATATGATATAAGTACCTTCTATTATTTGAATTTAATCGTTTTTTTTTTTTTCGGTACTTTCTTTTGGGTGGCACTTTAACTACGGCCCTCAACTTTCTGAGGCTGCAACCTTGAGGCATTCCCTTTTAGGAATTAATTAAATCCTCAAACTAACCTCTTAATTCAAGAGTTTGTAACTAATACAATCATATAATGTGAGTATAGTACATTTTTCGGTATTAATTTTTTTCATACTATTGACAGTTCTTGAAATATTGGTTTGTATTTCTAATTATAATATATTTTATGATATTTTTGG
Source organism: Sitobion miscanthi (assembly GCA_008086715.1). NCBI lineage: Eukaryota > Metazoa > Arthropoda > Insecta > Hemiptera > Aphididae > Sitobion > Sitobion miscanthi. The sequence continues at coordinate 22,086,761 of CM017800.1, forward strand.
ACGACACTTGCACCACCCCCCTCGATAATAGTAATGTGGCGACCCGGCACTCTCTTTTAGATTAATGATTAATTCTAGTCAGTCTTCCAATTTACTAAACATTTATATTTTGTAGATGACTTGGGATAATTTGAAGAAAAATTTGAAATAGGGGTGAAGAGAACTGTTGAAAACCAAATATATGGTGTGAAGGTACATTAAACGCGTGTATAATGTATTATATTGAACTTTATTACTTTTTTATAATGTGTATAATAAACATTTGAACATCTATCACACTATACGGTATATTAATATTAGATTTCAAGTATGATTTTTTTTTTTTTAGTTTGTTTTTTTTTTTTTGATAGTTACCTACCTATTACCATACAAGACACTTTTTTTATATTTTTGAACATATATGTTTTGAGATATTTAGACTATAATAACCTTAATTCCCATACCGTAGTTTAGTATTTACATTTATGTTATCAGAGTCGTGGGAACCAAATTTTTTTCACACTCTACTAGATTTTGTTGTCGTGCGGCCGAGTACGTACTTTAGGTGGTTCAAATGAACCACCTAAATTGGTGGGTGGGTTGCTTTTATTATCTAGCCCATATTAAATGTTAAGTAATTAGTTAATAGATTATATATAGTTTATGCACGCTATTTTATTACATAAACCATTAATTTTTTTAAATAGTTAAAATTAACAAAAAATTAAAAAAACTATTTTACATTTTACTCGATTTTCTATTTTTAATACTGAATTCGTAACATTATTATTGTGAGTTTTCTTTATTCATTATTATACTTATAATTATTTGGTAATTTGGACTTCAGATGTATCGATGAATTTTGAATTTTAACTTTAGTATATTAATATTTTATACAAAATAATAAGTACATAAACTTTAATATATATTATCCAAAATAATGTATATACAAATAAATAATGATTCAATCTTCATTTTCATCAAAGAATTTTAAAATCTATTATTTTTATTTCTGTTCTTAGTAGAAGGTAATAATGTTCACACATCCAATTAATAATTGTAAAAAAAAAAACTAATTGTAAGTACATTAATTCAGGTGTATTATATCATTTTTGTTGTTTGTTCTTAATTTCAATTTTGGCTAAAATTTTAGAAGTAACGTCCGGCGACGTTGTGGATGACCAAAGTAGTGGTATTGATTTGGAGATAATTAATGTAAGAAAACTCCATAATCATAATTGGCTACCTATTTACTATTATAATTTATTTAAACGTAATGACTCAGATATAATATTTTTTAGTTGTTAATAAGTTTGATGGAATTTTGATTTTTTAAAATTAAATATGCTAGACACTTACTTCTTTTTCATTTTTTAAACTGATATATTGAATTAAATCGATTTAACATTGTGATTAATAGCTACTTTCATTCGCACATTGAGAATAACTACTTCTGCTTGCTCGCTTTATTAAAGGTTTTAATCAGTACTATGTATGTATAGTCTTGTTGTATTATTATATTAAAATAATTTCATTGATACTTATATAGTATATGTTTATATTTTGTTAAAATGTATCCCTATTGTTATTGGTCCATCTGGTTGGTGTGTGGTAGGTACTAACCTAAGTATATTTTGAACCAACCATTTATTGAAGGACCCAGGCGCCACTAGTTGTAGTTTAAATTAAACTATAATCGGTATGCTGGAATAACATGTACCTAACCTTCGAATGATAATTTTTTATGAATATAAATTATCAAGTATAGCTCAAAATTTACACTTTACGGACTTAATCAGTTTTCCTACTATTTTAAACAGAAATTATGGCGCTAAAAATTAGAACTCCTAATGTCTATGTTCCGGTCCATAGTTACATAGTTTTGTTTTCAATATTTATAAATACTAAGCTCTTTTTATAAAACTTTTTCATAAATATAATATTTTATTACAGTTGGCTTTTTGATTTGGGTTTGAACTATTAGTACGTATTTTTTTTGGGAGATCCCTATTATAGCACCCGTTCCTAATATAGCGGATGCGGATGCGGTCTTTTTTTGGTTTAGTTAGTTTCGTTTAATTGCATGTTTTCATTTATTTGATTCGATTTACGCTTATTTTCCTTAAAGTGTTTTTATATTTCGGTTCATCGTTAGCAAAATAAATAGGTACCTATCTACCAAGTGTGTGAATAAAGAATTTTTTTTTTTGTAAACCCAAAAACTTTAATTATTATTTATTATTATAATATTATACTTTTTTCATTGATTAAGTCACATCATCAGCCAGGCTAATTACTTTTTACTTTCCAAATCATAATACCTACCAACACAACACACAAACAACACACCACAACAACAACAAGCAACAGGTTAATGTGGTGTCAAATGTCACTTGTCACATCAACTGCTTGTTTCACTTGATAACACTTAAGGAGGATGTCCCTGATTTTTCGCATCATTTAATTTCTCTCACTGACCCACACGCAATTCATTTTAGTGTTTTCTTATCGCACATTGGTGGTATGCTACGCGTGGTCAAAGCTGGAAAACAAATATTGCGCTGGACAATCCCACCAGCAAATATCTGTTTTATTCTATCTCTATAGCGGTGTAAACCCTATACCCAACCGGTAACGGTATGTTTTCATCAGCCATGATTCCCATGGAGCATGGAGCCATTGGACCTGGAGCCTTTGCAATTCATGATCCTATCCTACTATCGGCATTGTTAACAAACTATTCTAACCTTTAACCATTTTCCTCCCCCCGTCTCTCACAGTCTATATACAGTTTCAGCCACTTTCATAATTCCACACCCTCCATATGATCGGTATTCTGTCCTATCCATCTTTTCTTCAGCTAGTCTTCTCGCCCCTCATTTCCCCCTAAATTTAACTTCCTTTAAGCCCTCTCACTCCCTCTTTCATACATGACCGACCACCTAAACCTATTCTCTCTTTTTTTCATCACTGCATATGTACCTACCCTTATCACACACTCCTAATTTCCTATTCACCTTCAGTCTCGTTACCCTGCAAGTCATCGTACTTGATTAATCGGTGAATAATTTAAATATCATTGAGGCGAATTCCCTACTCGAAAAATTACTAATAAAATATTGTACCTGCCATTTTCTAATTTTTTAACAAGACCTTTATTGATAGCCGGAATAGTTTATTACCAGTATAATTACATACAAATATTGAAACATTTTCGGGCATCACCCCTGATCAATTAACAATAATGAAAGAAACCTACTGACAAATAATAAAATACCCGTGACGGAATCAAATCCTGCTACAAACTGTAGTAAACGTTTAACATATTTTTCGTGACAATAAAGAGTTAATTCAGTCTAAGAGCAAATTTAAACCACAAAAATAATATGAAAACAAACTTAACGCATAAACATCGACTCTTCCAGTAAACCTAGGCTGTATGGCAGCACATCGCTGTCGCCGAAGAAACAGCTATCTCACTGTCAACATCTCGCTAATGGAAACTTATCTAGTATCGAAACTAGTATCTTTACTCTTGTTAATATATCTGGTTTCTATTTGGGTAAAAATACATTTTTTTTTTTGATTTTGAATATGAAAGCTTGTGATATGATAGATATGAATTTCGTGAGCAATCTCGAGGATACAGAAAACGAGACGAGTGTGGTTTTTGAATGAAATAAATTAAAATGATTAACACCAAATCGCTTTTAACATTAATTTAATTCAAATAATAGTATGAACCTTATAGATCATTGTAAATTTTCCAGAACAAGCCCCCAGTTGTTGGTCCATGTCAATTTTGAAAATTAACCATAATCTAGACCACACGTTTATAGACATTCTATAATTGCATTCTCCTGCCGGTGGCCCTAGACACTGTTGGGGATTAAATTTCTATAATTAAATACGGTACGAGTTACTAATAGTTACGTAGGTACTTGTCCAACCTCTACTATCAGAATTTAAATTAAAGAATTGCTATACCTATGTAACCTAGCGATCCGATCTAAAACAAACTTAACCTAGGTACAAATATATCACACCATATCAAATAGTGAAAATTGACGAAATATCCATAGGTCTAATCCTGTTAAACTCCCAAAATAAAACGTACTTTGAGGTGTTCTCATTAAAACCCAAATTTTTGGGTTTTTAATGCCCGTACCCCCCGTACGCATAGAAAGGTATTTTCATTTCACGAAAACTAAAATATCGTGACGGGAACAGAATTACGAAGAACGTACAAGACAACAATAATCGTCACAAAGTGTAAGGTAAATCTGCTATGGTACTTACAATCATATTAAATAACATTATCATTAGTATTTTATTATTTTATTGGTAGATATAAAACCCTACCTTCCTACGTATAAAAGCATTGCCTGACATTTAATTTCAAATTTAAAAATTTTCTACTATAACAATAAATTTACAGTTGGTAGGCATAGTATTATGTTTAGGTATTTCATGATTCCTAATTTTGTACCCCTATAAGACCTGGATTTTTAAAACTTACTCTACTCTTGCGGGATATAAGTTTGTCCGACAATAATATTTACATTATGTCTATCGCGTCAACAGAGCAGAAGACAAAACTACGAATTATTATTCTTCCGCGCGAAACGCGTTCCCATTCCCTCCGAGTGTAAATATTGTCTGTGTCAGAGCTGTGCATCTCGCCAGAAAAATGGCAGGCGCGCGTCTTCATATCCCGATCCAAATTCGTCTGGAAGTATTGAGATTAATGACATTTATAAAAATAGGCCACGAGCTTAATAACCAGAATGGAACGAAATAATCTGTGAGTACGTATTGGAATCGCTGTTCGTCTCAGACGATTGTCATTTGCCATGGATATTATAATTATAACCTCACCGTCCCAATCATAGAAAATACATATATGGTCCTAACCGATGGATGATGGATATTTTCACATTATCTTTAAAAAACATTTATTTGTTTCTACTAGACGTAAATGCAGTAAATTTAATTTAAATTTATAACAGATAACGTTTGTTACTCGGTAACCACTTATTTATTACTTGGTTTATTAACAAATTCTAATTTATATAAAATAATAAATAAATAAAAATAGTTTTATTAATCCCAATATTTAAAAATAATGTTTCGAATAATAAAATAATAAAAAATTTAAGAAATACCTATTAATTAATATTAAATAAACAAATTACTTAATAAATTTTGTATTTATTACTATGCACTAAGTCAATAGTGTCTAAAGTTATAAAAAAAAACACCGCTTTTTTAACTTATCAGTACTACTTTTTTGATGTTTAAATATATATTTTATTTTATGTTTTTAATGTTTAAAATGCAGTCTGCACCTTGTGCCAGTGATTTTACACGTAATATAATAAAATTGATACTAGTGATGGGTTAGTTTTAAAATATTTACACGATTTCAATAAAAAAGTAAAAACATCCGCACTTTATTAACTATAAACTCCCGGCGTATAGTATAACATGCAAAAAGTTGCGTATTAAACGGGCGTGGTAAACGAAGACGTCTCTCGCGTATTTGTACATTGCACTTTGGGATTAAACTTATAAATGCTTCTACGTAACCCAGGTAACAGTTGGTCCGTGACAATAAATATTTAATTTAAGCCTAGAAATTAATAATATGAAAACAAACTTACGCGTAAACATCTACTCTTCCGGTGAAACGTAGCTAGAGTGCCGCCGTCGCCGAAGAAACTATCTTTATCCGTCTTCATCTCGCTCCGAACTGAAACTTGAAAGTATCAAAATTATTTTATGCAAATAACCTGAATACCTGATCATAACGAAATGTGCGAGTTTGTGTTAAATACTATAACTTAAATATTATAATGTATACGGGCATACGGCTTATAACTGTCCGTCTATATTGATGACTTATTACTTATTTGTTCACTGAAATTATTAGAATTGTTTATCGTCGCCGACGAATGTCGACAATTGACGATTGCCATAGATATTATTTATTTCGATAAATCCATAGAACTTTATATTATACTCAGTATCCATACGGTCTATTGATAAACCGTATGTACTTTTACAGAAGTAATTTGTGATCAGCAATGTACCTATTCTGGTCATCTATTTCAGTTATAGTTCGTATGTCAAATTTAACTATGCAAAACTGGTCCGCAAGTTTATAGACATTTTATTATTCGAATGCATTATCCCACCAGTTCCTCTAGACACAGTGTTTGAGAAGTTTTATAATTTTTGGTAGGTACCTAATTAAATTACAATATGAATTATTATAAGTTACCTATGTAGGTACTTGTCCAAAACTCGACTACTGGGATTTAAATAAAATAATGTGATTTATAGGTAATACTATATGTATGGCTATTGATCTATTATAAAATAGAAACTTAACCTAACAATAATATCAAGTTTTAACAAAATCGATTTTAGTTTTTGGTGTAACTTTAAGACTAATTACCGTAGATAGGTATATGAAATTTTCCCTGAATGTTTATAATAGCATTTTCTATACCCAAACATATATATATATATATTAAGTACCCTATATAGGTATGCGCCTATTAATCATAATTATTCTACGAACAGGGACTGGAAAAACGATGACGACGTTTATATCTAGCGTATTTTATACATTTCTAGTTTAGAACTAAAATATGCGCCTACAACACTTGGATAGCACATTTTTCGTGACATTAAATATTTATTTTAAGTCTTAAAAGAAAATTTAGCCCCAAAAGAATATAAAAACAAACTTACTTTAATTATCGACTCTTTCGCCGGAATCCGTTACGTGTGTGAACTGCGACGCCGATGAGGAAACGCTCCAGAATACAAAACTTTGAATACTGTGATTTATGAAAAATAAAATTATACGAAACGCACTAAGTTTTTTCTTCATATTTTATTTGCTTATTGAAATTTTAGAATTTTTAATCGACTGTGTCTTCTGCAACGACTTTGAGATTTGCCATAGATAAATAAATAAATGATAGATATTATACTATACATCGGTACCTACGTCAATATGATGAATCCACGGATATAATATAATGCAACTTTTTATATCAAAGAGTTCCGTGTTAAGGAACAATTTGTTCATTGAAATTTGATATGACAATAAACGAAAATAGTTTATAATTTTGAATTTGAATTATAATAATATGATATAGGTATTATTTAAATCATTATTTTCGTTTATTAATTAATTATTGATTAGATGGTGAATAGATATTAGAAGTACAAGCATATTTTTATAAAAGCATATTGTATTTAATGAATTATTAAATAAAAATGTGATTACTGGATTTTAGAGTTAACATAAAGCCATAAACGTATACAGTAAAATACTATAATACCAACTAGATTTATAAAACTCCAAGTCTATAATTTTAAATTCTGAGCGGATTGATAACTGTATTAATTTTACAATGATGTGTTCTTTATTTTTTAATATTTTTTAATTATTTTTCTTGTAGTCTGTGTAAACGATAAGTATTCATAATAAAGATTTAATTTTCATATATAATATTATATTATAGGCACTCAGTATGTAATCATAAGTTTATTTTTAGTTTAGTTTAATTATATGTATTTAGTAAATAATAATAGGTATACGAAATTGTGTTTTCGAATGGCAAATTATTGTTTGTATTAGTATTAGTAGGTACCTACACCATAATAGGGAACTAAAATGTTGTAAATGATGTACAAATGTATTTTTGGTGTTTTAAGGCTGCTATAAGATCAATTTATGAGAATATTTGCATTGAATTGTTAGGATTATTTTATGGAAGATACTTACATATAGGTAAGTCGATCAGAAACTATATTTACACTGAATGTTAATAGTAAAATGCTATTAAAATATCTATTATTTGTATTTATTTGTTAATAATAATTAAGACTTAAATATTAGCAGTAATCTTGTTCCTTTCACAAAATATTTTTTAATTATTTTTAATTTACATTTACATTTATACGTTTGGAATTTATCCCAAAGCGATCTCTGAATAATCATTCAATGATTAATTTAATAGTTACATTAATTGGATTATAAATTAGAATAAACTACAGTTTCCAGCTTCTACTACAACATTATTTTATATTTTATTTTATGTTTTTAATTTTTTAAATGCAGTCTGCACCTTGTGTCGGTGATTTTACACGTAATAATATAAAATGTATATTAGTGATGAGTTAGGTTTTAAAATTATTTACACGATTTCATTAAAAAAGTATCTATCAAGTATAAACATCCGCATTTCGAATTAACTATAAATTTATAATTGTATGAGCTATACATATTATAACATATATTTTTTGAAAAAATTATTTAAAAAAACAAGAATAATTCCTATTTTATGTTACACGCGTTGGTCTAGCAACTGACTGCTACGACAACTGTGCAATTTTTATCTGTTTTGAAAACATCCAGAAAAGAGTTTGTTTTAAGACTGTCTATCTTGATTACAACTAACTTAATTTAAAGTGTACTGTTATGTTAAAATATAATGAAAAATAATAATTATAGTAAAATTGCAAAACGTTTAATACCTATATCTAACCATCTTGGGTATGAACTACACTAAAAATGGTGTAAGTATGCTAATAAAACATATGATGTGTACCTATAATATGTATAAAAAAATATAAAGATTAAATAAATAATAACATTATATTGTTTTAAATACTTCGGACAAACCTAAGGTGATACCCGGCGTATAGTATAATATGCAAAAAGGTACGTATTAAACTTGTCGCGATGAAACGAAGACGGCCTTTGGACTGTTTGGTCTCGCGTATTTTATACATCGCGCTTTTGGGATTAAACTTATATATGCTTTTACGTCACCCAGTTAACAGATTGTCCGTGGCAATAAGTATTTAATTTAAGACGAAAAAGTAAATGTAAAAAAGAATTAATATAAAAACAAACCTGCGCGTAAACATTGACTCTTCTGATGAAACCTAGCTAGAGTGCCGCCATCGCCGAAGAAACAGCTATCTTCATCCATCTTCATCTCGATCCGATGAGCTTAAACTTGAAAGTATCGAAATATTTTATGAAAATAACCGGAGCATAACGACATTTGTGAGTTTGTGTAAAACTTACATTATAATATAATATACGTTTTAACGAACTGTCCGCCTATATTGATGGCTTATTATTGTTTTTGTACACTGAAATCAAATACAAATAGTATTTGCTGAAATTATTAGAATTGTTAATCTTCGCCAACGAATTTCGACAATTGACGATTGCCATAGATATTTTAAAAGATATTATTTACTATGATAAATCCATAGAATTTATATATTATACTCAGTGCCCATACGGTATATTGATAAATCTATGTTCTTTTACAGAAATCGCAGTGATTAGCAATGTACCTATTTGGTTTTCTATTTCAGTTCGTATGCCAAGTTTAACTATACAAACTGGTCCACAAGTTAAAACAATTACAGAACAAACATTAGTATATCTTACAAGTATATCTTATATCAAATTAGAGCACCGATATAAATATGTAAATAAAAAATATTATTTATTTTATTGAAGTAGTATAATATAGATATTAGTAAAATTTTTACCTAAAGGGCTGTATTGCTGAGAAGGTAATACCTTGGTAATACACTATTTTGGTTTAAATGCTAATAAGGCTATAAACTGTATATTACTATATATTAATATGATTTTAGGGTATAGCATAATTCCTTTAAGTAGGTACCTATTATAATACCTGTGTACTACTATATTGCATAGGTCATGTTTGTATGTTACGATAGGTATTATTCAGTTATTCAACAAACACTTATGTATCACTTTTTTTCAATAATCTATCATTTACATCCAGTTACTTCTAAGTGTATCTTCCACCTACTAACTATTATTGATTACAACCTGCTAATAGATTATTCCTTTTCAGATCCAAAGATATGATTTAAACATGTACCTATATTGTTTATATTTTTTTTTTTTTACAATAATTGCTTCCTTTACATTTTATTGGCCTGTTTAAATTTTAATCACCATCAATTAATTTAATTTTGTATTTTAGAATCACTGTCTGGTTGGAATAATACAACACAAGACAACAAGGTATTTAAAAATATAATTTAAAATATTTTGAATTATTGCCGCCAACATCAAAATCACAAAAAATTACAGAAGCAATCACTGGAATAGATTAGAGATTTTTTTTTAATTTAAAATTCATAAGCTGGGATATCGCATATACAGGAATAAAAAAGAAATTTTATAATATTATCTTAAAAATTATATTTTTTCAAATAATAAAAAAATGATAAATCTTTATTACAGTTCTCCTTAGTGTATCTCACTATTGAATTAGTTACTGTTATAATAGATGTATGAAATTTGTGTTACATGAAAGAGAATATTGAAATTAGAAAAATGGTTCTCAACAAAGGAGGTGGATGGCAGTGTGATTAAAAAAATCATCACCTTTGAAGGAGGTGGGGTGTTTCTATTTCTAAATGAATAAATGTATTTTTTTTCAAAATTTAATATACCTACATATATTATAAACATTGTTTATTCAAATTTAAATCATATAGTTAAATTTTATTATTCAAAAATATAATTACAAGTTTATTCTAATTTATAATCCAATTAATGTAACTATTAAATTAATCATTGAATGATTATTCAGAGATCGCTTTGGGATAAATTCCAAACGTATAAATGTAAATTAAATTAAAAATAATTAAAAAATATTTTGTGAAAGGAACAAGATTACTGCTAATATTTAAGTCTTAATTATTATTAACAAATAAATACAAATAATAGATATTTTAATAGCATTTTACTATTAACATTCAGTGTAAATATAGTTTCTGATCGACTTACCTATATGTAAGTATCTTCCATAAAATAATCCTAACAATTCAATGCAAAGATTCTCATAAATTGATCTTATAGCAGCCTTAAAACACCAAAAATACATTTGTACATCATTTACAACATTTTAGTTCCCTATTATGGTGTAGGTACCTACTAAATACTAATACAAACAATAAATTGCTATTCGAAAACACAATTTTGTATACCTATTATTATTTACTAAATACCTATAATTAAACTAAACTAAAAATAAACTTATGATTACATACTGAGTGCCTATAATATAATATTATATATGAAAATTAAATCTTTATTATGAATACTTATCGTTTACACAGACTACAGAAAAAATAATTAAAAATATTAAAAAAATAAAGAACACCATCATTGTAAAATTAATACAGTTATCAATCCGCTCAGAATTTAAAATTATAGACTTGGAGTTTTATAAATCTAGTTGGTATTATAGTATTTTACTGTATACGTTTATGGCTTTATGTTAACTCTAAAATCCAGTAATCACATTTTTATTTAATAATTCATTAAATACAATATGCTTTTATAAAAATATGCTTGTACTCCTAATATCTATTCACCATCTTAATCAATAATTAAATTAATAAACGAAAATAATGATTTAAATAATACCTATATCATATTATTATAATTCAAATTCAAAATTATAAACTATTTTCGTTTATTGTCATATCAAATTTCAATGAACAAATTGTTCCTTAACACGGAACTCTTTGATATAAAAAGTTGCATTATATTATATCCGTGGATTCATCATATTGACGTAGGTACCGATGTATAGTATAATATCTATCATTTATTATTTATCTATGGCAAATCTCAAAGTCGTTGCAGAAGACACAGTCGATTAAAAATTCTAAAATTTCAATAAGCAAAGAAAATATGAACAAAAAACTTAGTGCGTTTCGTATAATTTTATTTTCATAAATCACAGTATTCAAAGTTTGTATTCTGGAGCGTTTCCTCATCGGCGTCGCAGTTCACACACGTAACGGATTCCGGCGAAAGAGTCGATAATAAAGTAAGTTTGTTTTTATATTCTTTTGGGGCTTAAATTTTCTTTTAAGACTTAAAATAAATATTTAATGTCACGAAAAATGTGCTATCCAAGTGTTGTAGGCGCATATTTTAGTTCTAAACTAGAAATGTATAAAATACGCTAGATATAAACGTCGTCATCGTTTTTCCAGTCCCTGTTCGTAGAATAATTATGATTAATAGGCGCATACCTATATAGGGTACTTAATATATATATATATATGTTTGGGTATAGAAAATGCTATTATAAACATTCAGGGAAAATTTCATATACCTATCTACGGTAATTAGTCTTAAAGTTACACCAAAAACTAAAATCGATTTTTGTTAAAACTTGATATTATTGTTAGGTTAAGTTTCTATTTTATAATAGATCAATAGCCATACATATAGTATTACCTATAAATCACATTATTTTATTTAAATCCCAGTAGTCGAGTTTTGGACAAGTACCTACATAGGTAACTTATAATAATTCATATTGTAATTTAATTAGGTACCTACCAAAAAATTATAACTTCTCAAACACTGTGTCTAGAGGAACTGGTGGGATAATGCATTCGAATAATAAAATGTCTATAAACTTGCGGACCAGTTTTGCATAGTTAAATTTGACATACGAACTATAACTGAAATAGATGACCAGAATAGGTACATTGCTGATCACAAATTACTTCTGTAAAAGTACATACGGTTTATCAATAGACCGTATGGATACTGAGTATAATATAAAGTTCTAATAAGTTTATCGAAATAAATAATATCTGTGGCAATCGTCAATTGTCGACATTCGTCGGCGACGATAAACAATTCTAATAATTTCAGTGAACAAATAAGTAATAAGTCATCAATATAGACGGACAGTTATAAGCCGTATGCCCCTATACATTATAATATTTAAGTTATAGTATTTAACACAAACTCGCACATTCGTTATGTTATGATCAGGTATTCAGGTTATTTTCATAAAATAATTTCGATACTTTCAGTTTCAGTTCGGAGCGAGATGAAGACGGATAAAGATAGTTTCTTCGGCGACGGCGGCACTCTAGCTACGTTTCACCGGGAAGAGTAGATGTTTACGCGTAAGTTTGTTTTCATATTATTAATTTCTAGGCTTAAATTAAATATTTATTGTCACGGACAATCTGTTACCTGGGTTACGTAGAAGTATTTATAAGTTTAATCCCAAAAGTGCAATGTACAAAATACGCGAGACCGTCTTCGTTTCACCACGCCAAGTTTAATACACAACTTTTTGCATGTCATACTATACGCCGGGAATTTATAGTTAATAGAAATGCGGATGTTTTTACTTTTTTATTGAAATCGTGTAAATAATTTTAAAAACTAACCCATCACTAGTATCAATTTTATTATATTACGTGTAAAATCACTGGCACAAGGTGCAGACTGCATTTTAAACATTAAAAACATAAAATAAAATATATATTTAAAACATCAAAAAAGTAGTACTGATAAGTTAAAAAAGCGGTGTTTTTTTTATAACTTTAGACACTATTGATTTAGTGCATAGTAATAAATACAAAATTTATTAAGTAATTTTGTTATTTAATATTAATTAATAGGTATTTCTTAAATTTTTTTATTATTTTATTCGAAACATTATTTTTAAATATTGGGATTAATAAAACTATTTTTATTTATTTATTATTTTATATAAATTAGAATTTGTTAATAAACCAAGTAATAAATAAGTGGTTACCGAGTAACAAACCGTTATCTGTTATAAATTTAAATTAAATTTACTGCATTTACGTCTAGTAGAAACAAATAAATGTTTTTTAAAGATAATGTGAAAATATCCATCATCCATCGGTTAGGACCATATATGTATTTTCTATGATTGGGACGGTGAGGTTATAATTATAAATAATCCATGGCAAATGACAATCGTCTGAGACGAACAGCGATTCCAATACGTACTCACATATTATTTCGTTCCATTCTGGTTATTAAGCTCGGTGCCTATTTTTATAAATGTCATTAATCTCAATACTTCCAGACTGAACTTTTGGATCGGAGATATGAAGACGCGCGCTGCATTTTTCTTGGCGGAGATGCACAGCTCTGACACTAGACAATATTATACACTCGGAGGGAACGCGTTTCGCCGGAAGAATAAATAATTACGTAAGTTTTGTCCTTCTGCTCTGTTGACGCGATAGACCTAATGTTAAATATTATTGTCGGACAAACTATATACCCGCCAGACGTAGAGTAGTTTTTAAAATCCAGTTGTTATAGGTGTACAAAAATTAGGATATCATGAAAAATACCTTAACTATAATACTGCCTACAACTGTTAATTTATTGTTATAGTAGAATAATTTTTAAAATTTGAAATCAATGATCAGGCAATGCTTTTATAAGTAGGAAGGTAGGTTTTTATATCTACCTAATAAAATAATAAAATACATAATGATTAATGTTATTTAATATGATTTGTAAGTACATAGCAGATTATACCTACCACTTGGTGACGATTATTTTTGTCTTGTACGTTCTTCGTAATTCTGTTCCGTCACGATAGTTTTAGTTTTCGTTAAATATGAAACATACATTTTCTATGCGTACGGGGTACGGGCATTAAACATTTGGGTTTTAAGAGAACACCTCAAACGTACGTTTTATTTTGGGAGTTTAACAGGATATACCTATAGGATATTTTCTTCAAATTTTCACTATTTGATATTGTGATATTATTTGTACCTAGGTTAAGTTTCTGTTTTAGAATCGATCGATAGGTTACCTAGGTATATCACATTCTTTAATTTAAATTCTGATAGTCGAGTATTGGACAAGTACCTACGTAACTATTATAATTCGTACCGTAATTTAATTACTAAAGAAATTAATCTCTCCAACAGTGTCTAGGGCCACCGGCAGGAGAATGCATTATAGAATGTCTATAAACGTGTGGTCTAGTATATGGTTAAAATTGACATGCGACCAACAACTGGGGGCTTGTTCTGGAAAATTTAAATGATCTAATAAGGTTCATCTCATTATTTGAATTAAATTAATTTTAAAGCGATTTTTGTGTTAATCAATTTTTTAATTTATTTCATTCAACACACTCGTCTCAGTTTTCTAGTACCTCTAGATTTCTCACGAAATTCATATCTATCATCTCACAGCTTTCATATTCAAAATCAAAAAAAAAAATGTATTTTTACCCCTGAAATAGAAAACCAGAATATATAACAGAGCGTAAAGATACTAGTATTCTATACTAGATAAGTTTCAATTAGCGAGATGTTGACGGATGAAGATAGCTGTTTCTTCGGCGACAGCGTGTGCTGCAATACAGCTAGGTTTTACTGGAAGAGTCGATGTTTATGCGTAAGTTTGTTTTCATATTATTTTGTGGTTTAAATTTGCTCTTTAGACTTGAATTAAATATTTATTGTCACGAAAAATCTGTTAACGTTTACTACAGTTTCGTAGCAGATTTTGATTCCGTCACGGGGTATTTTCTTATTTTTCAGTAGGTTTCTTTTTATTATTGTTAATTGATCAGGGGATGTATTGCCCGAAAATGTTCAATATTTGTATTGTAATTATACTGGTATAACACTATTCCGGCTATCAATAAAGTCGTGTTAAAAAATTAGAAAATTGGTCAGGTACAATATTTTTTTAAGTAATTCTTTCGAGTAGGGAATTCGCTCAATGATATTTAAATATTTTCACCGATAATCAAGTACGATGACTTGCAGGTAACTAGAGACTGAGTGAATAGGAATTAGGAAGTGTGTGATACGGGTAGTGTACATATTGCAGTGAAAACAAGAGAGAATAGGTTTAGGTGGTTCGGTCACTGTATGATAAGAGGGAGTGAGAGTGGCTAAAGAAGTTAATTTAGGGGGAAATGAGGGGCGAGAAGACTAGCTGAAGAAAAGATGGATAGACAGAATACCGATCATATGGAGGTGGTGGAATAAAGTGGCTGAACCTTATATAGCTGTGAGAGACGGGGGAGGAAAATGTGTAAAGGTAGAATAGTTATGTTACAATGCCGAATACGTAGGGAAGGATCATGAATTGCAAAGGCTCCATGGCTCCAATGGCTCCATGGCTCCATGACTTCCATGGCTGAAACTATACCGTTACCGGTTGGTATGGTTTACAACCTCGACTTATAGGATAGAATAAAAAGATCATTTGCTGGTTGGGATGTCAGCGCACTATTTGTTTTCCATCTTTGACCCACGCGTAGCATACCAAATGTGCGATTAAGAAAACACTAAAATGATGCGTGTGGGTCAGTGAGAGAAATAAATGATGCGCTAAAATCAGACATCCTCTTAAGTGTTATCAAGTTGAACAAGCAGTGATTGTTGACAAGTTGACATTTTGACACCAACATTAACTGTGGTAGGTATTTGATTGGAAGTAAAAGTAATTAGCATGGCTGTGAATTTAAGCAATGAAAAAAAGTATAATAATAATAATAATTCAAAGTGGTTTACAAAAAAAAATTCTTTATTCACACACTTGGTAGATAGGTACCTATTTATTTTTCTAACGGATGACCGAAAATATAAAAACATTTTAAGAAAATAGCGTAAAATACGAATCAAATAAATGAAAACATGCAATTAAACGAACTAACCCAAAAAGACCGCATATTGGTAACGGTGTTGTAATAATAGGGATCTCCAAAAAAAAATACGTACTAATAGTTCAAACAAATCATAAAAGCCAACTGTAATAATATTAATTTATGAAAAAGTTTATAAAAAAGCATTATTATTATAAATGAAACAAAACTATGAACTATGGACCGTAACATAGCATAGGTATTTCTATATTTTTAGCTCCATAATTTCTGTTAAAATATTAGGAAAATGTATTAAGTACCGTAAAAGTGCTAAATTTGAGCTATTACTGATAATATTATATTCATAAAAATTATCATAGAAGGTTAGGTACTGTTATTCCACATACCTATTATAGTTTAATTTAACTACAACCAGTGGCGCCTGGGTCCTTCAAAAATGGTGGTTCAAAATATCATCTTAGTTTAGTACCTACCACACACCCACCCGATGGACCAATAACCAATAGTTGATACATTTTAACAAAATATAACATATAACTATATAAGTATCAATGAAATTATTTTAATATAATATATACAACAATGTACTATACATACATAATGTTACTGATAAAACCTAATAAAGCAGCAGCAAGTAGTATTCTCACTGTGGCGAATGAAAGTTAGCTATAATCACAATGTAAATCGATTTAATTCAATAAATTCATCAGTTTTAAAAATATAAAAGAAGTTAAGTGTATAGCATATTAATTTAAAAAATAAAATTCCATCAAACTTAATTAACAAACTAAAAATTATTATATCATTAGTCATTACCGTTTTAAATAAATTATAATAGTAAATAGGTAGCCAATTATATTATGGAATGTTTTCCTTTACATTATATTATCTGCCAAATCAATACCACTACTTTGGTCAATCCCACAACTGTCGCCGACGTTAACTTCTAAATTTTAGCCAAAATTGAAATTAAGAAAAACAAAAAATTATATAATACACTGAATAATTTACTTACAATGTTTTTTTTTTTTAACATTATTAATGATGTGTGAACATTATTACCTATCTACTAAGAACAGAAAATAAAAAATAATAGATTTAAAATTCTTTTGATAAAATGAAGATTGAATATCATTATTATTTGTATAAATATTATTTTGATAATATATATTAAAGTTTATGTACTTATTATTTATGTATAAAATATTAATATACTAAAGTTAAAATTCAAAATTCATCGAATAAATCTGAAGTCAAATTAACCAAATAATTATAGTATAATATTAATAAAGAACTCACAATAATAATGTTACCTAATTCAGTATAAAAATAGAAATCGAGTAAAAATGTAAAATAGTTTTTAATTTTTTGTTAATTTTTAACTAGTTTAAAAAATAATTGTTTATGTAATAAAATAGTGTGCATAAAATATATTATAATATATTACCTAATTACTTACATAATATGGGCTATGATAATAAAAGCACCCACCCACCCAATTTAGGTGGTTCATTTGAACCACCTAAAGTACGTACTCGGCGCCACTGACAACAAAATTCTAGTAGAGTGTGAAAAAATTTGGTCCCACGACTCTGATCACATAAACTGTAAATACTAAACTACGGGTATGGAATTCAGGTTATATAGATCTAAATAATCCAAAACATATATTGCTTCAAAATATAAAAATAAAGTGTCTTGTATTGTAATAGGTAGGTAACTATCAAAAAAAAAAAAAAACTAAAAAAAATCATACTTGAAATCTATATATAATATACGTATATTGTAATAGATGTTCAAATGTTTATTATACTACATTATAAAAAATTAACTAAAGTTCAATATAATACATTATAACACGCGTTCAAATGTACCTTTCACACCATATATTTTGTTATTTCACACAGTCTCTCTTCAATTTCAAATTTTTCTTCAAATTATCCCAAGTTATCTACAAAATATAAATGTTTAGTAAATTGGAAGACTTGACTAAGTATTTAATCATTAATCTAAAAGAGACGTGCCGGGTCGCCACATTACTATATCGAGGGGCCGTGGTGCAAGTGTCGTCCAAAAATATCATAACATATATTATATTAGAAATACAAACTCAATATTTCACTAACTGTCAATATTATGAAAAAATATTACGAAATGTACTATACTCATATTATATTATGATTGTATTAGTTACAAACTCTTGAATTAAGAGTTATGTTTGAGGATTTAATTAATTTCCTAAAAGGGAATGCCTCAAGGTTGCAGCCTCAGAAAGTTTAGGGGCCGTAGTTAAAGTGCCGCTCACCAATAAAGTACCGGAAAAAAACGATTAATTCAAATATAGAAGGTACTTATATCATATACTTTTATCAAAGTATGATTGTGTTAGTCACAGTCTTGTGTAAATGATATTGTCTTATGTTTTCCCAATCTAATTATACAAAATACTGAAAATTAATGAAATCACAAATATTAATAGAATAGAGAGACTGTGCGTTGATTTACAAATTTGTCATAAATTTACTTTTTGCATAGAGGAAGGTGGGCTGGGCTTTTAATATCACAGTATGAGGGACAGGGCTGGGATTTCATATTATGAATTGAAATATTTGTGGACACTGGACGACCAAAAGGACCATCCTCCATAGCATGTTTCAATTAGTGCAAAATAAAATTAATTGAATACGTTATAAAGTTGCTCCCGTGCTCGACATTATCCTGGTATTTTTTAAAAAAAATATGAAGCTAAAAATGTTGTTTTAAAAAAACCTTTCATGTGCATGTGTTGTCTCCAAGTGTGTGTGGTGAGAGGATAGATGCTGATAAGTCATTAATAGAGACTCGTTGATCGATTTTATGCTGGGTATGGCTCCATCATAGATAATAAAGATATGGATAGGACATTTATCAGCGGTCTTGGAGGGGAACAATTGAGGCCAAATAAAGTATACCAATATAAAGTAGCCTTAATTGCATTCCCCTCCGGGAACGTGGCCTATCCATATCTTTATTATATATGGGCTCCATCCATGGATTTATGAATTAAGGTGTCAACAGTCAAAGGTTCAACTTGATAATCAAACACTTAAGTTTGGCAACCTGCAACTCAGGATCTTTTTATTCAAAGTGTCCTAATAAGTCATAAGGAGGTTAGTTAGGTAAACCTATGGTTGGTTGAAGCTATGGTGCCGATGGACGACTAGCGAGACAGGTCGTGAGCTTTGCGAAGATCTTTTCCTACTAACTATCAAAGTATTCGATATTGTAAACATAACGATGAAAGAAAATATTTAAATATTATTAATTTGGTTCGGTTAGGAAAGGATAGGACAAGAAATTAGACGTTAACTAATTATCATAGTTTTTAACACGGTCTTAAAGACTGTCAGCTAGAGTTGTACCAGTATAGTTATTAAAAACTTAAATACAGCCAACATTAAATAATGATGTTTTTACCACGAGAAATTATAAAATATAATAAAATATTATTTTATTAGGATTTTATAATGTTTTCAATACTCATGAGTTTTTGTAAAAAGAAAATGTATACAATCAATAGTTTTAAATTAAAATATGGTTTTGTGTTTTGGTATCCTATTGTCAAAGAATTCTCAAGATTTCCTTCCCACATTTTTTTACATCCTTAATAAATTACATTCATTTTTATACATTTTCTAATACATATATTAAAGTGATACACCTCTGATCATAATAACTGTTCGTATTATTACAATGTAAACAATACCTAATTTTTGGAATGTAGTTATTAGGTACTGTTGTATTTAGCTTCCAGCGTATTCTTTTGTTTAGTGTTATTTCACCCAGGTTTCTCAAACAATTTTTTTTTCAATTCTTTGAATTCTAATAGATTGATTTGTATAAATATATTTCAACATTAACCGGTTATACCTAGGAGTACACTGAGTGCCTGTGTACATACTATATAATTTGAAAAGAGGCTGTCTCACGTTCGCCATTCAATTTAATTTTTATATATTTGAATTTTTTGATTTTTTTATATATATCTTAATTTAAAACATTTAAAAACTGGATATTTTAGTTTGAACTATTTAATGTGTGGTTTTACTATTAAAATTTTTCTATAATTTTTTTTGTTTTCTAAAATGCATTTGTCTGCGGGCGCTTACACCTACCATCAATTTATTTAAAAATTTTAACTCTAGCTGCATTTTTTGAACATTTCAATTTTATTCGTAATTTTTTTAACTGTTGTTGTATTTTTTGTAGATATTATTTATACATTGATAACCTGATACCCTCTGTATTATCGTTCTTTAGTGAGATTATCATTTTGAATAGTTTTTCTGTTTAAAATTCTGGGCAATTTTGTTAGTACTTTGTAATGTGTATTCCTAAAGTAAAATTGTTTCTAAATATTTTTTTGGTTTCCTAAAATGCATTTACCTGCGGGCGCCAACACCTCCCTTTTAATTTTTTTTTATGATTTTGTTTCTAGCCGAATTATTAAACAATGATAACCTTGACTCATACGAATAAAAAGTTTTTTCCGTTTAAGATTATGGACATCTTAGTTTGAACTCTTTAATGTGTGTTCCTACCATTTAATTTTTCTAAATTTTTTTTTTGATTTCTTAAATGCATTTGCCTGCGGGCGCCCACACCCCCCTTTCAATTTTTTTTTTTAGTAATGTGACTCTATTTAAATTTCTGTGTAAACTTGAACATTGATATTCTGGTACCCTATGAATAATCCTTCTTAAATTAACTACCTATAATTATTTTGAATAGTTTTTTCGTTTAAGATTATGGACAACTTAGTTTGAACTCTTTAACGTGTGTACCTACTATTTAATTTTTTCTAAATTTTTTTTTGTTTTCTAAAATGCATTTGCCTGTGGCCGCCCACACCCCCCTTTCAATTTTTTTTTTTTATTAGTGTGTACCTACTATTTAATTTTTTCCAAATTTTTCTGATAACCTTGACTCATACGAATAAACTTCTTTAATGAACTAAATATTATGAAAAGTTTTTTCCGTTTAAGATTATGGACATCTTAGTTTGAACTCTTTAATGTGTGTTCCTACTATTTAATTTTTTCCAAATTTTTTTTTTTGTTTTCTAAAATGCATTTGCCTGCGTGCGCCAACACCCCCTTTCAATTATGTTTTTTTAGGAGTGTGACCTTAGTTGAAATTTTGTGGAGTTTTGAACATTGATAATCTGGTACCCTATGAATAATCCTTCTTAAATTAACTACCTATAATTATTTTGAATAGTTTTTACATTTAAGATTATGATCATCTTAGTTTGAACTCTTCAACGTGTGTTCTTACTATTTAATTTTTTCTAATTTTTTTTTTGTTTTCTAAAATGCATTTGCCTGTGGCCGCCCACACCCCCCTTTCAATTTTTTTTTTTATTAGTGTGTACCTACTATTTAATTTTTTCCAAATTTTTCTGATAACCTTGACTCATACGAATAAACTTCTTTAATGAACTAAATATTATGAAAAGTTTTTTCCGTTTAAGATTATGGACATCTTAGTTTGAACTCTTAATGTGTGTTCCTACTATTTAATTTTTTCCAAATTTTTTTTTTTGTTTTTAAAATGCATTTGCCTGCGTGCGCCAACACCCCCTTTCAATTATGTTTTTTTAGGAGTGTGACCTTAGTTGAAATTTTGTGGAGTTTTGAACATTGATAATCTGGTACCCTATGAATAATCCTTCTTAATTAACTACCTATATTATTTTGAATAGTTTTTACATTTAAGATTATGATCATCTTAGTTTGAACTCTTCAACGTGTGTTCTTACTATTTAATTTTTTCTAATTTTTTTTTTTGTTTTCTAAAATGCATTTGCCTGTTGGCGCCAACACCCCCTTTCAATTTTTTTTTTTTTATTAGTGTGTACCTACTATTTAATTTTTTCCAAATTTTTTTTTTTGTTTTCTAAAATGCTTTTGCCTGCGGGCGCCAACACCTCCCTTCTAATTTTTTTTTATGATTTTGTATCTAGCCGAATTATGAAATAATGATAACCTTGACTCATACGAATAAACTTCTATAATGAACTAAATATTATGAAAAGTTTTTTCCGTTTAAGATTATTGACATCTTAGTTTGAACTCTTTAATGTGTGTTCCTACTATTTAATTTTTTCTAAATTTTTTTTTTGGTTTCTTAAATGCATTTGCCTGCGGGCGCCCATACTCCCCTTTCAATTTTTTTTTTTTTAGTAATGTGACTCTAGTTTAATTTCTGTGTAGACTTGAACATTGATAATCTGGTACCCTATGAATAATCCTTCTTAAATAAACTACCTATAATTATTTTGAATAGTTTTTTCGTTTCAGATTATGGACAACTTAGTTTGAACTCTTTAACGTGTGTACCTACTATTTAATTTTTTCTAAATTTTTTTTTTGTTTTCTTAAATGCATTTGCCTGCGGGCGCCAACCCCCCCTTTCAATTTTTTTTTTTAGTAATATGACCCTAGTTAAATTTCTGTGTAAACTTGAACATTGATATTCTGGTACCCTATGAATAATCCTTCTTTAATAAACTATATGTTTTGAATATTTTTTCTGTTTAAAATTATTGAGCATTTTTGTCTGTACTTTGTCATGTGTATTTCTGAAGTATAATTTTCTCCATATTTTTTTTTTGGTTTCTAAAATGCATTTGCCTGCGGGTGCCAACACCCCCTTTCAATTTTTTTTTTTTATTAGTGTGTACCTACTATTTAATTTTTTCTAAATTTTTTTTTTGTTTTCTAAAATGCATTTGCCTGTGGCCGCCCACACCCCCCTTTCAATTTTTTTTTTAGTAATGTGTCTCTATTTGAATTTTCGTGTAGACTTGAACATTGATAATCTAATACCCTATGAATAACCCTTCTTTAATAAACTAAATATTTTGAATAGTTTTTCTGTTTAAAATTATTGGGCATTTTTTTTTGTACTTTGTCCTGTGTATTCCTAAAGTATAATTTTCTCCATATTTTTTTTTTTTTTTGGTTTCTAAAATGCATTTGCCTGCGTGCGCCAACACCCCCTTTCAATTTTTTTTTTTAGGAGTGTGACCTTAGTTGAAATTTTGTGTAGACTTGAACATTGATAATCTGGTACCCTATGAATAATCCTTCTTAAATGAACTACCTATAATTATTTTTAATAGTTTTTTCATTAAAGATTATAATCATCTTAGTTTGAACTCTTTAATGTGTGTTCCTACTTTTTAATTTTTCTAAATTTTTTTTTGTTTTCTAAAATGCATTTGCCTGCGGGCGCCAACACCTCCCTTCTAATTTTTTTTTATGATTTTGTTTCTAGCCGTATTATTAAACAATGATAACCTTGACTCATACGAATTATCCTTCTTTAATGAACTAAATATTATGAAAAGTTTTTTCCGTTTAAGATTATAATCATCTTAGTTTGAACTCTTTAATGTGTGTTCCTACTATTTAATTTTTCTAAATTTTTTTTTTGTTTTCTTAAATGCATTTGCCTGCGGGCGCCAACCCCCCCTTTCAATTTTTTTTTTTAGTAATGTGACCCTAGTTAAATTTCTGTGTAAACTTGAACATTGATATTCTGGTACCCTATGAATAATCTTCTTTAATAAACTATATGTTTTGAATAGTTTTTCTGTTTAAAATTATTGAGCATTTTTGTTTGTACTTTGTCATGTGTATTCCTTAAGTATAATTTTCTCCATATTTTTTTTTTGGTTTCTAAAATGCATTTGCCTGCGGGCGCCAACACCCCCTTTCAATTTTTTTTTTTTAGTTATGTGACTCTAGTTGAATTTCTGTGTAGACTTGAACATTGATAATCTGGTACCCTATGAATAATCCTTCTTAAATAAACTACCTATAATTATTTTTAATAATTTTTTCATTAAAGATTATAATCATCTTAGTTTGAACTCTTTAATGTGTGTTCCTACCATTTAATTTTTCTAAATTTTTTTTTTGATTTCTTAAATGCATTTGCCTGCGGGCGCCCACACCCCCCTTTCAATTTTTTTTTTTAGTAATGTGACTCTAGTTAAATTTCTGTGTAAACTTGAACATTGATATTCTGGTACCCTATGAATAATCCTTCTTAAATTAACTACCTATAATTATTTTGAATAGTTTTTTCGTTTAAGATTATGGACAACTTAGTTTGAACTCTTTAACGTGTGTACCTACTATTTAATTTTTTCTAAATTTTTTTTTGTTTTCTTAAATGCATTTGCCTGCGGGCGCCCACACTCCCCTTTCAATTTTTTTTTTTTTATTAGTGTGTACCTACTATTTAATTTTTCTAAATTTTTTTTTTGTTTTCTTAAATGCTTTTGCCTGCGGGCGCCAACACCCCCTTTCAATTTTTTTTTTTAGTTTTGTGATGTAGTTGAATTTCTGTGTAGACTTAAACATTGATAATCTGTTACCCTATGAATAATCCTTCTTAAATTAACTACCTATAATTATTTTTAATAGTTTTTTCATTAAAGATTATAATCATCTTAGTTTGAACTCTTTAATGTGTGTTCCTACTATTTAATTTTTCTAAATTTTTTTTTTGATTTCTTAAATGCATTTGCCTGCGGGCGCCCACACCCCCCTTTCAATTTTTTTTTTTAGTTATGTGACTCTAGTTGAATTTCTGTGTAGACTTGAACATTGATAATCTAATACTCTATGAATAATCCTTCTTAAATTAACTACCTATAATTATTTTGAATAGTTTTTCGTTAAGATTATGGACAACTTAGTTTGAACTCTTTAACGTGTGTACCTACTATTTAATTTTTCTAAATTTTTTTTGTTTTCTTAAATGCATTGCCTGCGGGCGCCCACACTCCCCTTTCAATTTTTTTTTTTATTAGTGTGTACCTACTATTTAATTTTTCTAAATTTTTTTTTTGTTTTCTTAAATGCTTTTGCCTGCGGGCGCCAACACCCCTTTCAATTTTTTTTTTTAGTTTTGTGATGTAGTTGAATTTCTGTGTAGACTTAAACATTGATAATCTGTTACCCTATGAATAATCCTTCTTAATTAACTACCTATAATTATTTTTAATAGTTTTTTCATTAAAGATTATAATCATCTTAGTTTGAACTCTTTAATGTGTGTTCCTACTATTTAATTTCTCTAAATTTTTTTTTTGATTTCTTAAATGCATTTGCCTGCGGGCGCCCACACCCCCCTTTCAATTTTTTTTTTTAGTTATGTGACTCTAGTTGAATTTCTGTGTAGACTTGAACATTGATAATCTAATACTCTATGAATAATCCTTCTTAAATTAACTACCTATAATTATTTTGAATAGTTTTTTCGTTTAAGATTATGGACAACTTAGTTTGAACTCTTTAACGTGTGTACCTACTATTTAATTTTTTCTAAATTTTTTTTTGTTTTCTTAAATGCATTTGCCTGCGTGTGCCAACCCCCTCTTTTAATTTTTTTTTTTTAGTAATATGGTTCTAGTTGAATTTTGTGTGTATTCTTGAACATTGATAACCTGGTGCCCTATGAATTAACCTTCTTTTTAGTTTAGTATTTAACTTTTCTATTTAGTTGAACAAATAACTGCTGCATAATAACAATAATTACAACACATTAGTCACATTTTCTAAATTTTACAAAACAATTAAACTAACTATAATACGATAAAAATGAAAAGTATGATTGTATAATTTATTTAATTTTAAATACATTACATTTTTACTATAAAAATAATTTTTTTATTATGATAAATAAGTCTTCACAAATAATTTTATTCACAAACATGATTCAGAGTGTAACTGCAGGTATTTGGCGTTTGCTTAGTCTTCATTTAAAGAAGTTTGTCTTTTTTTGTTGATAAGTAAGTTCCATAAATGGGAACGGATTTGACGATCTACTAATTAAATATTTAAATTAATCCTACTATGATCAATATATGTACATATTATAGAACATCCCATTTCTATTAACAGTCTTTCAGCAACAAATTCATTAAACTTGGCCATCTTTTCACAGTTCGTGCCAATCAACCTAACTGGTAAAGCATTTTTAAAAAAATCTTGTTCAATAGTCACGGCTTCACAAATGATCTGTGTGATAACAGCTTGAGGGGGCTTTTGATCTAAATAAGAGATAGTTAAAATTTGTGTGTAAACCGTAAATAAACATTAAAATATAAAATATGTTATATGCATTATAATATTATCCTTGAAAATGTTAACACACCTAATCTCTAGAAATCAGCTTGTGGCTAAAAGTTAAACCTGGCATTAATTCTCTTTTCTCAACCTTATTATTGAAGGAACAATTCCAGATGAAAACATATCTTTAACGACAGCAAATGCCACTAACCTTTCGCCAAAAGTTGCTTTACTATCAGTCATCCATTTAAGAGGCCAATCTGACATTTTTTTTACACATGGCATGGTTTTAGAACATCGACAGAGTATAAAAGAAGTTGGTTACAAATTATGAAAAGTTAGTTACAATTGGTTATAAATGAGTTACAAAATATTGACATTAGTCCCGAGTCGATCGGACAGAGTCGGGGGGCTGACTCGTGGGTTGGGATGGGGGGGGGGGGGGAGGTGCTCATCAATAGAATATCGACAGAATCCAAAAGTAATTATTTACAAATTATGAAATTCAATTCCGTTGAATTCTTATCATTTTTGTATATGGCATTAAAATCTATATAATAATATATTCAAAACAATACCAATTGTATTAATTCTTTCATTTTATATTAAAACATGTAAGGAATATACAAATATAATATAATATCATGAACCATAATGAGTTAGTTACTATTTTGGAGCACTCCCCAATTTTGCTCTTGAATGTTTGTACTGTTTGAATTAAGATAATGTCCAACAAAATTGAATAGTATTCATAAGATAGTGTCCAACAAATAAGTGTATGATATGGTTGGCTATATTTCAGTTTGTTAGGAGGGTTACCCCTTCATGTGGAAATGGCCATAACTCTGGTACAACGAGGTTACAAATTTTAAAATTTCGGTTACAAATGGTTACAAATAAAGCTTAACGAGTTACAAATATTTTGGAATTGATTTAGTTGGTTGGGGGGGGGGCTAGCCCCTCATTGAGAAACCAGTTGTAACTTTTGAACTACGAAGTTACAAATTTCAAAAAGTCGGTTACAAATAGTTACAAATTAAGCTTATGAGTTACAAATATTTTGGAGTTAATTTAGTTGACTGGGGGGGCTGGTGCCCCCCCCCATTTGGAAATGGTCATAACTCTGATACAGTGAGGTGTAAAATTTTAAAAGTTGGTTACAAATAGTTACAATTAAAAGGAAAATAATGAATTTAATTTCTATAGATTTAGTTAAAGTGGGGGGGGCTGGCGTGAGTTGGCCCCTCATTGAGAAACCGTTGTAACTTTTGAACTACGAACTTACAAATTTTGAAAAGTTGGTTACAAATAGTACAAATTAAAAAAATTAGGTTACAAATATTTTGAATGTTTTTTAGTATATTGGGGGGGCTAACTTCACACACGTGCGCCGGGCGCAATATTAAATGGAAACAGCTATTATAATAGCTCATAAGTTACGTTACAGCGACGCGGCAGCCATTCCCGCGTTCGCACAAGTTCTGTACAAAAAAATAATATTCAATATTGTTGTTTATTAAACTTAAATTCTAAAACATTTAATGTCTGAAATATATAATAAAATTAAAAAATAAATTATACGATTAAAATTTTAAAATTAAAAATAATACAAAATACCAATATAAAGAAATAAATATTTTTTATTTTCCTGAAAATTACAAGTGAGGCGGTGCCTCACTTGCCTCACCCCCAAAACCGCCACTGACGCCAACTAGGCGTCATTAAGGGGCTAACTCCCACGACGACCATTTTTCTCACTACCACACCAACAGCCTCTATTTTTTAGTGAACCCCGACCAAAGTGTGCAATCCGAAATTGAAGGTGTGCATTATGGATTTGAGAAGCGTGTTCTAATAAAATAAGTAATAAGACTATAAAAAAAATATATATTATAATTTATAGGTAGTAATGTCACTAATGTAGTATACATAGTTTACTGTATAATGTATATTACAGTATTACACTATACATGACAATGAAACAATTTTGAATTTTTAAAAATGAAAATCTTTTATGATAGGTACCTTCCAAAAATGAATTGTTTTCAGTAACATTTTACCAAATAGATCTTTACTTCTCTATTTTGAATTGTGAATAGTGAACACGCCAGGTTTAGTCGGTAGATAGGTACCATACCTTACCTACTACTGTCGTGAAGGAGACTTTTCGTTATATTTTTTTTTAAAACGTTATTGTCTTATTGATGTATAAATGTATAATGTACATTACCAAAGTATATTGTTTATAATATGCAAGTATACAAAATAGTATAATAATTATTATTATTAACTAATTGCAACGAGATTAAATTAGTAGTTACCTATTAACTATCAATGATAAAATTACTGACCAATAATTAAAAATATATCACAATAAGAGAGATAGGTACTAGGTAGGTGAGTATGTCTAAAATTTGAACCAATCCATTTCGTTACCGTAAAATTTTACGGTACATCATACAAAAAAGCGTGCTGTATTCGGGTATTCCACTGTTGAAAGACAAAAGAAGTTTTAAAAACGCTGTTGAATTATTATTAAGGTTGGATACCTTTAACTACCTATTTCTGTGGTACGATTTTAACCCTCTTAAATTTTTAAAAAGTTATGTCCTATATTTTACTGCATAATATATCAATTTTATTTAATTTCTTGGTCCTCTTCGTTACTGTATCTTAATATCATTGTAAGCCAAATGTGTAGTACGGAGTTTTTTGAAAAATAGGGGTTGCACACCAACACGTTTGCAAGTAGGTATATACAATTAATATTTAATGTACCACAAATCATGATTATAGGTACTTACCTACCTATGTCAGCTATACTACTAATCGTGCTTCATATGTCAGCCACAATGTATTTGATAAACATCTTGCACATTATCTATATAAATTATTCAGGTGTTTTTAAAATATTATTGTTTATTTGTCAGTAGGTATATGATATAGCGTATGTGTCAAGATAAAAATCAAAATGCACTTTGTAGTTTACACAACACACACAACACACACAAACCAATATTTAAATCGAAGTAAATTCGGATTAGTTTTTAGTTTTTACAACAGCCAGAATGCATAGCTAGGTAGGTTGCGGTTGAAAACGCGATTACACGTACGACGTATTTACTGTGTGTAAATAGTGTAATACGTCGTACTCATATTATTACTATTACTATGTTGAAAAACGTCATCAAAGTGAAACTGAAAAATAATTTCAAACGATTTAAAATAAATCCTCACAAGACGGTCGACATCGAGTCGAGCACCTGTTACTTTATGGACGTGCCCAAAATACCGTCCGACTCGTTCCGATCCGCCACAAATTTTCCGACGATACTCGGTCAATATCTGTGTCTGATACCGATATCGCAGGATCGTTTCCGGATATACAGCTTAAGGACCGCTCTATCGGTGATCGCGCTTGTCTGTCAAATCATCATGACGTTTTTGAGTTTTTGCTGGTTGAAGGAGACCGGCGCCAACATATTCAAAGGAGGTCAAAGAATCCCGCAACGGGGATTATTAAAATATATTATAATCATACAGAGAATTTTTTACAGGTGTAGTTTTGTTCTTTGGTGGGTCAGCCGTCACCATGGCGTTGCTCATTAACTTGTCGACCAACTGGTGCAATCTACTTAACAAATGGGAACAAGTAGAGGGGTACTTCGGCCACCAAAAGAATTTGAAGTTGAAATTCACTCTCATATCCATTGTGTGTATCATTTTTTCGATGGGTAAGATCTTTACCTTACAGTTCAGCATTTCCCATAATTTTTTTTTATGTGATGACCCTTTATAGTATATTACATTATGTAATATATGATATATCTATCTACTCGTTTTTGTTTATATCTCTCAAATAAAAATATTATATATATTATAGGTACCTATATAAAATTAAATTTAACACTAGTTGTGTATTATAATTACATATTATATGTGTAAAATATAGTCATATAACATTGTAACGATGTAATTGCTGACTGTCTTTTGTGCTTGTATACATAATATATTTACTTTTTACTGTGTAAATAATAAATATAAAAAATATTGAAGTTAAAAATCTAAGCATTTATTTATCCAAAATAGGTGATGACAAACATATTAATATCATTGTAATTTGTAAAATCAATACATTCATCGCTCCGCGCAGAATTTAAAATTGATTATTTTTATTATATCAGTGGCATGTATCATAAAAAAAATTGGTGTTGCTCAAATAAGTTTAGGAGACCTACCCCTCATAATACTGTTATACAGACCTATACAATGATCTATTTTTTCATCTATCAATACCCACCCACTTATATTTAAGGTGTTGCTCGAGCTACACTTGGACCCTATGTTACACGTCACTGTATACTATAGTAAATAGATTATGTTTTGAATAGTTTTTCAAGGTCTTTGTATTTTATGTATATGTGGCCCATAAAAAGAATGCACTACCTAGCGGGTTTTGATTTTTCAGGCCAACACTGATTTTACCTACCTATTACTACCATGCAATGTGTTATCACTCGTTATAGACAAATATAATTTCACTAAAGTTCTAAAATTTTTGTTTTGAATTGCAGTGGAACATTTGAGCTACTTGTTGACAGGTATCATAACGACGGAACGGGAGAATTCTCACGAAGTATTCGAAATTTACGTGTTGAAAATGTTCCCACAAGTATTTACTGTAATTACATATAACACTTGGATAGCAGTATTGGTGTTAGTAATCAATTCCGTGTCGACTCTCACCCTCTGTTTCTCGGATCAGATCATCATCATGGGCAGTTTAGCGCTGGGAAATTACTTTCAAATATTCAATGACCGCATGAAAACACACAAAGGCAAGGTACATCGTATAGGTACATAATACGCCTATCCAGTATGTATGTATTATTATATATTTATATCTATAGACTATTAGGCTATATACATATTACATATAGATAATATAATAAATATAAAATAGGTATATAGGTACGCCTGTCGAGTGTCAACCAAAAGTGTAAATCTAACCTAACCTATACTACATGCGTGCTAAACATTTTTTAAACTTGGGACAAACAAAAAATTAAGGCCACGCAACTACCCAAAATATGAATTGTTGTGTCCTGTAAATAATTTGTTTACAGCGAAAAAATAAAATATTGTTAAATTGTATTATATACTTATCTATATGTTTTGTATTTTTAATTTTTATCACACACCCGTTCTAATTTTAGTCTTGAAATCAAAAAAATCTTCTTTGGCACGCCACTGTAATATATAATACCGTAGGTACTATAATACAAGTGTGCTAATTGTATCGTGTTCTCTAATACAGACATTGACGTCAGATCAATGGAAGACATTGAGAGTGGACTACACGCGGCTGTGCAATTTGACCAGACTGTTGAACGACTGCTTGTGTCATTTGCTGTGCGTGTCTTTGATAATACATCTGTACATCATATGCGTAGAACTGCACCAGGGCGTCGTGTAAGGATGTTTTTTTATATTATAGTGTTTAGTTAATACGCGCATATTATTTATAAAGATATTTAAGGAAGTTCTAAACGGACTGTTTTCATTCCAACGATATTGCAGATCGATTAAATAATTGCACAACAAGGAATTCAAAAACAGGTTTAAATTCGTGCGTTTTACCAGCCCCCCCCCCTCCCAATAGTCGAAATTCCATTAAAATGTATTAACATCAATGTGATCGGGGGGGGGGGGGGAGGCTTGACGGACTTTTTGGGGGCTAAGTATATATTGTTACAATAGCAATTGAAGAAGATGAAAAATACATAGGTACAATTTTTTTTATAAGCATTTAAAGTTTGAATTTCGACAACATTTATCAAATTTAAAATTCAATAATTATTTTGTAGGTAAAAATGTATAAAATGTTCAACTTTTATAGCTAAGGATTGAAAATTGAAAACAAGATTCCACGTAAATAAGTTATATATAAATTACTTTATTCACAATAGTATCATCAAATATACTTAGTAATATCATAGTCTGACTGACCGTTTTCGCTCAGAATCGTTTTTCTTATACAATGATATTATATCATTGACTTCAAATTTAACACCATCCATTACAGTGACCCATTTGTAACCTACTGTACAGCAGAGCGACATCCACTTACCCACCTTTTTTTTAAATATTAGAGTGAATTCTCTAATAATCAAACTTGAAGCTAATAACATTACCTGTGTCCCTATGTTGAATTTCTTACAATTTTTTAATTTTATACAATTTATAAGTATTTTTAAATTGTAATAATGTACAGTTTCATAACTTATTAGTTATTACATACAAATTAAAATATCATAAAATAACCAACGTAGGGACACATGCAATGATCTTAACTTAAAGTTTGATAATAGATGAATTCAATCTAATACTAAAAGTAATAACACACGGTTAGGTTTGCTAAACGTAAATTTGCCATGTTGCGAGTGGGTCAGCGAGACAAAACAAATGGTGCGCTGACATCCTCATCTAACATTCCGATATAATTTGAATGTTCGATTACTGATTACCTATGTATAGCCATTTATAGGAAGATATTCGTGATTCACCAAATAATAGTATATATTATAGTTTATCATACCTTTATAATCGCGTAATCAAATAAAGTCTATCACTACCTATTTTTATTTATAAAAATATGTATATTTAAAATGGGTTTTAAACAAAAAAGTTCAAATAGGAAACAATTTAATACATATTCAAAAATACAAATACTACAAATTACAATGAGTGTTCACGCTTTTCTTACTTCTACATTTAATTAAATTATCATTATTACAATATCTATAACATTATAATTGAAAAAAAAACTAAAATAAAACTGACCAAACACCTATCTCATTTAATAATTAATAGGTTATTGATATCATTAAAAAAAAAAAAAAAAACATTAACCTGAATAACACAATTTAAAGTAAATATACTTCTAGACAAACCAAAATAAAAAAAACATTTATCTTTTAACTATTTAACATGTTAATTTGAAGTCATGTATATTGTAGTAATTTACATTAAAATAATTATTATTCTTATTTAGACGAACAAATGAAAATAACAGTTTAAGTCACCACGTTCATGCCATACTTTCCTTTTTGGTTTCTTCATTGAGAGGATGTTTATTATGTTTATGCTCCGTAAAAATATACGAGAGCAGCAAATTGCCAAAGAGATCGCTTTATAATATATCACAGCAATCATTTTGTAATGAGGCAAGTTCAGTTTATAATGATTCCTTAGTTTTAAAAACGTAGACATAATAGGTTTTGTGGGTACATGGGTAATTTATTGTATCTAATTATGAAATTTGATTAGGTGGAATTTTTTTTGTTACAAATACAAAAAGATCATATTGGACTCACCGGGAGCCACATGTTTTTAATGACCAGAAGGTTCTTATTAACTGTGAGTATGGTATAGGTATACCTAATTTAGTAATTTTGTTTATCAATCATTGTACTCGTTCACTTCAGTGTAAATATATATATATATTTGTTACAGATGTTTGGCACAATTGTTTCGTATGAAATATTATTGGTACAAATGAAAGGATACAGTTCTCGAAAAAATACTTAAGGATTTAAAGTAACCCGTAGAGCCCAGCCCCACTCTGTTTTGGTTTTAGATTTATCTTCTAGCTTAATCATCAAACCGCCTTCTGTCTTTTGACTCCACTATAACAATATTTAAAATGGTACAGTGATAAAAATATCGTAATACGCATACACTAAATATTATGTATATTAGGTATGTACGAATGCGAAAACTTTTTTTCTTTATTTATTTGGTAAATTACCTTGAGTTTACTTTGTGTGTCCAACATAACGATAGATTCGATATCTAATTTGTCCAGACACGCAGAATTGAGTAAATTACCATCGGGCCATCGCAAAACAATCGAATAAATTGTCGAAGAATTTTTTCCTCGCGTGTACCTTAAAACCAATTATATAATATACGATAAATACATGAACGTTTCAAGTACTGTTATCACGGTTTTACCACAAGTGCGGTTGTAGTGTATCGTTTTGACACGTCGACCACGGATTGCTGCCGAAAATAGATTCACCATTAACCGACAACCATTGGCCGATTTGTAACAGACGCTCTTCGTGTAACGGCGGAATCATGCCATCACTGGTAGGACTAATGTTTAGTAATAAATTACCTGTAAATTCATAATTTTTTTTTTCATACTATATAATATATCAGTGTTTATAATTACCTATTTATTAATAATTAATATATAATATATATGCATATATGTGTAGTGTGTACTCAATAAATATAATATTAACTAACTAGTTATAGAGTTAGAGTATAATTTACCTCCAAAGCTTACGGTTTCGACTAGTTGGGCGATTAAATTCTGTATTGAGTACACATCTAACGCTCGAGCATTCCTTCTGTAACTCCACGAATACTTATCAATTGTCATGGCGTTCTCCCATTTTCGACCAACAATCTTTCCTGCAATTTAAATAATGTATATAACCTTGTAATCGTCGACCATGCACTACCTTAGTGGCTTATTATAGTAGGTATATATAGGTAAGCCACATAGGTCTGACTGTATTACATTGTACTGGGTTATTCGTTTACCGAAGTTTTATTGTCTAAATATATTCTTTTAGATTAGGTAACATAAGTCATTGCAGAACAACATTTTTAAAAAAAATATTTTTTTATTATTTTTAACTTTTTCGAATGACAACATTATATTAAATTCTCAATTTCTTATTCCAAGCAGAATATTTTTAGGGGGAAAAAATTGAAGTTTAGACGTAGTTACCGAGTTATAAGTTTTTAAAGTTTTTATAAGCAATACGTGGAGTGACACAGGGGTACCCATAGATATAAATATATAATATGTATTATCTATGGGGATATCCCTCAAAATATTAATCTACTTAGTATTTACTACATTATAGTTAGTATACTAACTGCGCTCGTATAAACTTTAAATACCTACTTATAAAGTTATAAGTTATTGTCCGAAATTTGATCTCCATACATTGAAAATTGAAATACTCCGAATAATATTCTGCTTTAAAACACGTTGTCACTAGGTCACTCACAACAGTTAAACATTTAAAAAAGGTTGCCCACCTTCCACAGTGACATCCACTAACCCACCTTTTTAAAAATGTTGACTGTTTTTTTAATATTTTTCAACTGTTATTACAACAATATATTAGGAGCTTTGTATTAAATTTTCAAGCTTTTTGACCCAACAAATTTTTTGATAGTTTAGGAAAAAAAACTAAAAAAATTGAAACTAAAATTGTCTGTAAACAGCTCAAAATAAGTCAAAATATTTGGAAAATATTATGGTACATAGAAAATGCTAATATAAACATTCAGTAAAAATTTCATGTATTTATGGTCATTCGTTTTAGAGTTGCACCAAAAACCAAAATCGATTTTATCGAAAACAGATTTTGCGTAAAAATTCCCGTTTTTCCTTGATATTTCTTTTGTTTTTCATGGCGCTTTTGAAAACTTCTATGAAATTTTTACCTTTGACCCCCCTTCCAAAGTACCAACTAGATTCACTTTCCTATCAGAAAAGATACTGTTGAAGAAAATCTAAAATTATAGCGATAAAAAATATTTTAAAAATCTTCAATACTTATTGAAATAACTAATACACTAATAAATATACTTCGATAAAATAAACAACCTGTATAATAATACATTAATATATATATGCTGTTCAGGACGCGTAAATTTAATAATTTATTAAATCTAATTTTATTTTCAAATTTTGAATTTATAATATTACTAGTTGATCCTGTGCACTTTGTTGCCCGTTAAATGCACCAACTCTATATGACTCAAACTTTGTTCAATTCGTTATTTAATATTCGGTGTAAGGTGTTCAAAATTTAACTTAAATTGTCTGTTGCCTGGAATAAAAATTCTGATTCGCAGCAGTATATTATCATTTATCAGGTGGGCAATCTACCTGAGGTAGATCGCGGACCCAGTGCTGTTTGTACGTAAGTGTATGATTTAACTCAAAAATATCAAAGTTATACCAAGTTTATTTTGATATAATACAGTGGATTAATATAATCAATTAATAGTATTAATTTAATACATACTCCTAACCTAACCTAACCGTACTAAAATCCGATAAATAAAAAAAACCAAATTTAACCCTTTTTAAATTAGCCTATCTTCTTCCCAGAGATCTGCACACAAACATTCATTTACGTATAATATAGTTGATCCTGCGCACTTCGTGTCCCATAAAAAACGACAAAAAAATTGTGATTGTTCAACTCCTTTTTAGTGTAACCCACTGCAGTAAGTGCAACTCAGCCACCCTGGTAGGCACTTAGCGAAAATTCAATTTGATACATGCTTGCACCTGATCTGCCCGATTAACCAATAGCAACCAATAGCAACCAATAATAAATAAACACTACTTCTATTAATTATTTCTCCTATAACCAATAGCAACCATTTATAAGCAAATATTTCCATCGTAAATCTCAAAATCCCCGTTTGAGCACTTCTATTAATTGATCGTAGCGTGTTGTTATAAAACCTATATAGCCTTCCTCGATGAATGGACTATCCACAAGAAAAAAATTTTTCTATTCGAACACACAGTAGTAGTTCCTGAGATAAGCGCGTTCAAACACACAAACTCTACAGCTTTATTTATTAGTATAGATAAGATACCTGGTTGATATCTATCCGCACAGGTCAAAAATCCACCGTGCTTGCACAGTGTATCACCACCCCATCGGTCATTCACCACTATCGTGTCTTTGACAGGACTGTCGTTGTAGAGCCACGCTAGGAAGTTCAACGAATCCCAGTAGGTGTCTGGCGCTTCCCATTCACCATCTGACCATATGATTTCTGGTTTATAATTGTTCACCTATATAATAAATATTTCATATATATGTGTCAGGCACGATATTATTGCGTATTAAAACAATAATATATATAAAATAAACACTCTTTATATACCGTAAAATGGGGAAACTTTGATAATTTTTCACTGTTATATGACAATTGTCAATTTTTTCTTATTATTTTATGGCTACTTCTATAGTATTAACGATAAATCTCTCAAAATTAAATCTTAGTTACAGCTAGTTATACTCAATTTTAATTTCTAATGTTATCTTATCTGACTTCTGAGGTATTAATAAGCCATCAAAGTTACATAACGTTGTGGGCAACTTTAATACCTACATTTCTTAATGTGATATCAAAGTAACGCCATTTAATAAAAACAAAATTTAATTGTTATAATACTCCGGTGACAAAAAAAAATTACCAATTCGTAAAGTTCCGGCAGGACTTTCTCGGTCACAAATGTGCGGGTGGTCAAATTCGACTGTTTGTCCTGTAGCCAAAGCGGGTTAAACCATTCGTACAACGAATGGTACACCCCAAATCGAGTCTTGTTTAAACTCCTTATGGCTCTGCTCAGGTCGCCTTCATGCATCCAAAACACATCAATATTATGATAATACTTCGTCACACGCCGTACAAATGTCGACTCCATAATTGCAAATATACATACCTACTAGATCTCTATGGGGTCCGACGTCTACGGAGTTCCATCCGAATGATTTTTTCGACGGCCACAACGTGTAACCTTCGTGGTGTTTAGTGGTCAAGACTACGTATCTATATATTATATAACAGATACCTTAATGTAACGAACAACGACGAGCATAATATTATACATAATATAATATAGGTATATTAGTTATTATATTAGAAAATACATATACGGCGGGTGGTGGCTTTCAATCGTGTTTTCCCATTTCCCTGTATTAAGCACTCGGGAAAACCATATCACGATGATCCTAATTATTGTATTGTAGTTTTTCAAATTTTGTGCGACAGGGAATTGCGGACACACGTTAAGTTTTCTGATGTGTAGTGCGCTAATGTCCGTAAATTTAGACGCAGAAATTTGTTTAGCAATCCCGCGGTACAGTTTGTAAATTAGAAAGGCTTTACGTAAATAAATACATAATATTATATAGGTAGTTACTTTGCACCGGAGTCCTTGATGATACTGGCCCATTGCATGGGGTCGAAGAACTCTGCGGTGAACTGGGGACCAAATTCTTGGTACGTGAAACCGGGCTTGTAATTTTTTGTCATGAAGTTTACATAGTTTGCGCCCTTCCTACCTGTATAGTTACGTAGAGTAAGCATGAAAAATCATAATTTATAATTACACGATTCAAATATTCAATGATTGTCATAGCAAGAGTGGGAGGGAGCAACGCACCGTTTATTGTCGTTTGTACGTTAACCCGCCTTACAAGATTTTCATGTAACAAAATTGTTTTTGTACAACAAATAACCTTTAATCCATTTATATATGTATGAATATCTACCTATACGTTTAAAATGTTTGTAAATCGTTTTTATATATGCTTAAATATTATTAACGTCTGTTGTGTAATTATTATAATAAATGTCTACGAATGTCTACCTATTGTATTTTTAACAAGACACAAGTACACAACACTAAAGACATATTTAGCGTCGTGTATTTTTATCTTGTTAAACATACAATGGACAATCATTCGTAGACGTTTATAATAATTACACAAACAAACATTAATTTAAGCATATAAAAGCAATACAGTACGTCGGTACTGTTAGTACCTACCTACCTATATAGCCAATAAGTACTAGCGACTAAAGTGTACTCACGCAAACCGCCTGGTAAACAAAGAAAAAATTAATTCCTACGTAAACCTTGTTGTGATTCAGAATATAATTCTCTTAATAATAATTTAATGTCATATAACTGTCATTGATTATAGATTATTAGAATTGATAGTATATTTAGTATATTATATGGGTCATAACCTAGACCTAAGACTTGAAATAATTATTGCTCGTTTTTAGTACGAAATGCAAAATATCAATTTAATAACGCCATAAAAAATAAAAAATACTGCTACTTTTCCCTATTAAACCTACTTATCTCTGTGAAAATACGTTGGAAATTATGTCAAACCTAGATAACGATGAAATATTGTAGCAGATGATAATATTCGTGTTACTGTGTCAGTTTAATTAAGAAGAAATAGAACATTGTGGAACTATTGTATATATAGTAATAACAAATAATACTAGTATAGTAGTATATATCGTAATAACATTTAAAACCAAATGCATTAGTATATAGTATAGTTATATTTTTAAGAATTTATTCATTATTTAGAACTCGTGAGTACAATATATTGGAAAATTATTATTGAAAAATACTAAATACAACCAAAAACACTAAATTAAATTTTTTTGTTTATGGTGAATAGTTCGTCAGAACAAAAACGAGTTTAAATAAAATGTATAGCAGCCATAATTATACAAGTGATTCATCAACCATGCTCATCCCTATTTTGTCCTTTAATAATGGACTTGTACAAGTTCTGATTTTAAATTTCAAAGTTAATTTTGGTTGATATATTCAAATATTTTTTTATACCACATAAGAATAAGTGTCTTGTGGTGAATTGTACCAATTTATTTTTGTAAATTAGAATCACCTATTTTTCTTATAAACTTTTAATCAGATACATTTTTTAAATTATCTTAATCTATATTTGAATAAGCAGTTTGGCTTTGTGTGCTTAGGACATTTATAAATTCATGATAACATTTTTTAATAGTTATTAGTTTGAAAAACCGTTCAAGTATAATATAATACAATACCCATTATCTTCTGAAAAGAATAAATACAAATAAAATTAAAGCGGTTAAGTGGATGTCGCTCTGAAGTACAGTAGTTTAAAAGTGGGTCACTGTATAATGAATGGTATTAACTATTAAATTTAATGATATAATATCATTGTATACGAAAAACGATTTTGAGCAGAGACCGTCTGTCAGTGTGGATATTTTATATTATATTCATATTGTTATTACTTATTATTAATACGGTAATCAGTACCTAAGTTGAATTAATAATATTATAAAATTATGGCAAAATAACTAAAACCGTTATTTTCGGTTACTTAATATGTAATTTTGTCAACATTTTAATATAAAATAACTATAAAAAAAGCTGTGTCTTTATATTTTTTTATATTTTTTGTTTACAGAATAACCTATTTAGGTACATGGAACCTTATTTTAAATTTTTATTCCTTAGCTATAAAAGTTGAAAATTTTATACATTTTTAACCACAAAATCAATAAAAATTTTTAATTTGATAAATGTTGACAAATATCAAACTTAAAATGCTTATAAAAAAAATTGTGCTTATGTATTTTTTTTATTTTTCAACTTCTATTGTTACGATATATCAGGAATCTTGTACTAAATTTTCATGCTTTTTGACCCAACTAATAAAATTTTATAGACATTTACAGAAAAAAAAAACTAAAAAAATTGAAAATTGAAAACAGCTTAAAAACAGCCAAAATATTTTAAATAAAATAAAATAAAATAAACATATGATATGAATTTCAAGTGTCTACGGTTATTCGTTTTTGAATTATAATTTATAACAAAATACGAAAAACGCCACTTGAGAAATCAAGTGAATATTCAATTTTATAAAAATGTCTTAACCTTCAAACGTTCATAAAAATTTAATTTGACTTTCTTATAGACATTTTTTTTTATATAAAGGTAGAAAAACTTATAAAGAATCTTGAATTACATTTTAAAGTTTTAGATTTAAAAAAAAAACTTTTAGGAATTCCTAACTCAAAATAGTTTGCACATTTTCATGATTATTACGTATTTTGCCAAAATTCGAATTTTAAATGCTTATAAAAATAAAAATGTGATTGTATTTTTAATATTTTTCAACTGTCATTATAACAATATAATAGGAGACTTGTATTACATTTTCAAGCTTTTTACCCAACGGATAAAATTTTATTGACATTTATAGAAAAAAAAAACTAAGAAACTTGGAAACTGCAAATGTCCACAGTAAACCGCTCAAAACAAATCAAAATATTTTGAAAATTTTATGGTGTATAAAAAATGTTAATATAAACATTCAATGAAAATGTCATGTATCTACGGTTATTTGTTTTAGAGTTACACTAAAAACCAAAATCGATTTTGTCGAAAAGTTACCGTTTTTCCTTAATTTTTGTTTTGTATTTCCCTGTGCTTTTTAAAACTATTGAGAATTTCAAATTTTGACCAAATTAATCAACTAGATTCACTTTCCCGTCGAACAAGATATTATTGAAGAAAATCGAAGTAGTGTTGCTGCCCCAAACGATGATGATAGACACAAAAATTTTAAAATTTAAAAAAAAAACACACATAATCGTAAATCTATTACATTCATCGCTCCACTCAAAATCTAAAATAAAATACTAGAACAGTACCTAGATCTAATATTACTGATATTTAATTATTTTGAAAAGTCATTTTTAAGGACTATGATTCTTAGTATTATATTATACATTTTAATAACTTAGGTTGTATTCTCGTTTGAATTTTGATTTAGATACATATAATTTTTCAACAAAATCATCTGCTTGAGCTTGACAATAACCAAGGGTAAAAAAGGTTATAATAAGAAAAAAATTAATTTATATGTAATACACGGTTGAAAACCTTATGGACCTGAATGCTAGTTAAGCACCTATACTTATAAGTTCCAAAAATCAGGATTTAAACAGTTTGGTTATTAAAAGAAAAATGGGGTTTGGCATGCTATCATTATCGGTGAATCACCCTGTGCAGCACATGTACAGTCGGTCCGACTGCAGTGCACGCGTGTTACCTCTCCAGTTCATCCAAAACCATTCGCTGCCGAACGCCGGTACCGAGTATACGCCCCAGTGGATGAACACCCCAAACTTGGCCTGGTCGTACCACGCGGGCAACGGTCTGGCGTCCAGGCTGATCCAGTCGGGCTTGTATCGACAGGTGGCAGACGATTCCGCCGCTGCGCATGCCGATGCGGATATCCACGCGGTGACGGCGACGGCGAAGACCACGTCGATCGCGCGGCGGAGGTTCGGCATCTTTCCTTTAGATTTTACTATGCGCCTACTTTGTGTTGCGCTATTAATAATATTATTCCGTACACTTTCCAGGTCGAACGACACAGGACAGACGGTGAAAATCGTTGTACGATAAGTTACGTATAAGTTACACAGTCACGGCCGCACGGTCGTCGTCGTCGTCGTCGTCGGTTGCCTCGCGCACGACTGACTACAGCGGCAGGTTACGAGTTATATATAATACAGAGGTCACAGGACGCGGTACAATGTGCAGCAGTCGTGCGGACGGACCTCCGCGATATTTGCATAACGTAACCGCGGTATATAATGTAAATAACGCATTATCACCAGAGCATAATATACGTATGTAGTACGTGGGCACCGCGACCGCGTCTGTTCCATTTGTATACGCGTTGGATTTGAAATGAAAACGCACAAAACTTTCGAGGTTGTATTTACATACGCGGTTATTGATAAATTTTAGGTATATAAGAGTATATACAGCGAGGTACGAGTCGTACGACGAAAAATTCGCGACGGAAAACTGGTCGAGTTGTGTGTATAGAGATGGTATAAGTACCTGCACACACATCCGCGTAATAATTGTGCGTGTGAAACGTTCGAATTCTTCAGACAACAGTCACCAATTTAATGACCACCCGAGTACGCACTCGCAGACGCATTCAGACACAATGTATAATATATATATGAAAAAATTTAATAGCAATAATATATTAATTAAATATTTCAGGAAGTTTTGGGGAAACAATTTCATAATTTCAGAAATAACATTTAGATACCTACGTTACATCTACCAGTTACACGCAGTGGCGTATACAAGGGGGCCTTGGGGTCAGATCTCCTCCCATTTGTTTAGGGGCTGAAGGTCCACAATACATTTTAAATGTGCCATTTTAGGAGACACGCTAACCTGTGCATGTGAGAACTTTCGGATTTCAAGTAGGTACGAAAAATGTATAGGTATAGGGTGGATGCGTTTACGAATTTATAGGTATTATGGATGAGAAAAGGGAAATTCAAAAGACCCCGATACTTTGTATACTTATATGGCTATGTACCTAAATATCTTGTATAGCACAAGTACGCCGGTACCCGTACCACAACTGTTTATCAGTAATCTTTGTCGTAGACACCGCGTTTTTAATATCCACGCGCATATTCATTAAATACTTTTATGTTTTATAATCTTCAGATAAATCAATTCCAAATATTCTTATGGTCTTCCATATAATATGTTTAGTGCGTACCTGGTACTG
Organism: Sitobion miscanthi; assembly: GCA_008086715.1. Lineage (NCBI taxonomy): Eukaryota > Metazoa > Arthropoda > Insecta > Hemiptera > Aphididae > Sitobion > Sitobion miscanthi. Next base: position 22,130,663 of record CM017800.1, read on the forward strand.
AGACGTATGTGAAAAGAAACGTAAGACCGTAGACCGCAAGGAAACGTAAACACGAACAATAATAAATAATTAAGTAATTACATTATTATGGCCATCACCGTTAAGTGTTACTATATATAAAGAGTAAAGACCTTACACTCTATAGGTTAAAATACCTACTTACCAATAACAATACTATCAAGCATTCAACCTCATACACGTACATAATGGACCGTAAATGGGAGTGTACAGCGATAATACCGTGATTTAATTGCGGACACTAATCGCCTAGTGTTCGACCATTAACACCTAGAACTTAAGACTATATGACGGGATAGCTGGATGTGTATAGCGGTGTAGTAGAACAGCAGTGGTCGGGATTGCCGGTCAAATACTTTACATTACCTTTTATTAAAGTTTAAAAGGCACAACTAGGGACATTTTTCTGGGGGAGGCTAAAATTGTACCAGCAGCATATACAAACCCTCTTAATTAATATTTTCAACTAAAATATGATTAAAAAACTGAGAGGGCTACAGATAAAACTGGGGGGTAGAGGGCTTTCGATTAAACAAAAAAATATAAAAAGTTTGTCACACGCCGGTGCTGACGAGACAACGTATGCCGCAGGGGTTCCCAACCAAGGTGCCGTGAACTTGAATTAAGGGTGCCGTACGATAACTTCAAATAGCAATTATAAACAAATATAACAATAATACATTTTTTGAATTTTTCACAATTTAAAATAAAAATTATTTTACGAAATATATACCGTGCGTGTGTATAAATACTAAATTACACGATGTACCTACTACTATAGGGTGCCTCCGGATTTTTAGAAAAACTGTAGGGTGTCGTACTGCCGTGAATCAAAAAAGTTTGAGAACTTCTGACATAAGGTACCTTTGGAATAAAAAATCTCTGCGGTTGTATTTAAACATAATATTTGCGCAGCCGGCGCGGCGGCGTAAGATGACGCGTCGTACAGTTTTGTTAAGTATTCGAATACTTGTGTTTAAATACTTTTTTTGTACTTTGAATACTTTTTGACCAATGTATTTTAAATACTTCAAAAATACTTTTTATTTGTATTTTTATTCTAGAATACTAAGTACTTTTTTAAATTCTCGTGTGCTACTCCAAAATTCCAATTACTAATATTTTGGAATGTACTATTTTAAATTTTGTTTCTAAAATGTTATTTTAAAAGTGATTCTAACTTCTGATAATTTATAAATAAGGTTTCGCCAAAATACAAACAGGTAACAGAATAACTGAACGCTGAAACCCTCGTTGACTCCTCACTCCCATATTATACCATGGCATACAAGACACTGACCACCACTGGTTGGATTGGCATTTATCTTAAATCTTTAATAGTCTTTCTTCTTATTTAATGGGCTGTACTATGGTAGTAGTTTATAATTTGAATATAATAAAGATATTGGTATTAATGTCATTGAACTTTTTTTTTGTCATATTTATTTTAATTTGTACAATCTGTATAAAATATTTTTACAATAAGCACAATAGATGGAGAGATACATAAAAAGGTTTGGTTGCCTTGATTAAAGAAAATATTCAATAATAGTACTTCATGGCGTGGGTAGTAGTGGATAGTCGACTAGTCATTGAATTGATTGTTGATTATTCATTTATAGAACTTTAAAAAAAGTATTTGTGTCAGTATTCTTAACAAGACTTGCGTCATATATAGCCTAAAATCGAAATAATATTATATAAACAACAAAACACATTGAATAAATACACAAAAAAACAAATAAATATAATTACGGTTTTTCATACACAATGATCCGTCAACAAGCATCCGCTAGAAATTCCTAGTGTTTTAATCACTTCAAAAGGTAAATATTAATAAATAAATTATGAACTACATATGTGATTATGTGAATAGTGATTCCAGCCCCAAAAAGACCGGTGAACGTTTACGAAACTTTTGCTCTAGAGTGGCTGATAATAAAATATCGGGGAAAGAATTTTTATATTTTTTTATTAAATTGACCATGGTATTCGAAAACGAAATAAATATTTCCAAATTTATTTTTATATTATTAATGGATCAAAACTTTTGTGGAAAAACCTTTTTTTCTTTTTATTAATTGTATGGTAATTTTTTTTCTAAAAAAATTTAAATACATTTTTGTGTGTACTTTTTTCCCTACTTTTTTCTATCTTTCAGGCCGCTGACCCATATCTTCTAGAATTTGTTGGTGTGGGTGTAGGGGTGGTACGCGGAATAGTTTCCGTTATATAGGTTATAAATTATAATTAATGATAGTATAATAATATTGGAATAATGAGCAATGTGTAGTACCCGAACGTACACTATATAATATTTTAATATACCTATATCATTATGTATGTTTATAATTTATTTTGTAATAGGTATTCGCTGAAAAATTATACATTATGTTACATATTATTATATTCAATTAACCCTGTACTGGACGGACCAAATTGGAGGGTGACCCACGACTGAGAAAGTTCGAGCATTTGAAAGTTTAATCTTTCAAAATTCATGACCCTCATACTCACTAAAGTATCACTATTTTTTTTACAAGTGCGTAGTATATTTTTTAATTAATACAACAATAATTACAACACATATTATATTTTTTTGCATACTTGCATACCTACTTGTAGTTTGCAGTTTAATCATTGTAGTGAAATAATTTATTCAGTACACCAAATTCATACATTTAATGAATTTTAATTGAAAAAAAGAAACAAAATTACGTTTGGTAACACAATAAGGTTTATTTCAACGATGCGGGTAGCGGATTATGACTCACATAGTCACAATAATATGAACAATGTTTACATTATATTTAAATTTAAAAAAGTATACAATACGATAATATATCCATGTACATTATAATATTAGGTAATTATTATTTATTATTATATACTTTTATACCAACCTACTCATTATAATTAATAATATTATTACTAATAATTTATTTTGATGGTGCATGAAACATTGAAACATTAAGTTTGTCGTAACCCCTCTTGGCTCTTATGAGTTAGAGATCATGGGCTAAAACTTCGGAACACGCAGGGGAATAACGTGATGTAATGATTAATATTTAAAGCCGAATAGTAGGTATACCCGAATACGCAAAACCATGAAATTTTAGTCGAACTATAGGCTATATAGCATATAGCTCTATTTTATATGATTGGGTGAAACACTGAAAGCATATTGTAAAATTCGCAGTAAATTGTGATTTATGAATATACTCATGCTGTGACGTCATATGTGTAGTGAATAGTGATCCCACGTACAGAGTAAAATCTGAAGTGTTTGGATGACAGGTAACAAGATAGAATAATAATTAATAATACGAGTTGAAATTGTTATTAATTTGTTTATTTGACACTTTAAAACTTGTAATAAAATAAATTGTTTGTGGATACAATAATGCTTGTGAAGGTGCATTTCCTGGCTCTCGCAAAGCATGTATCAGACCACACGTCTGATTCTAGTCTGCTCGTATTTCTCCTATATAGAGTTCACCCTTTCCTAATGATAAGTTTGTTATCGCATTTCTGTGGCCTACGTGCTTACGGTGTCCAGGAAATGGCATTGACCATGCTTGATTAGGTTATTTTTATGTACCTATTATGTTTATATTGTTTTTTTAGTCGTAATTTGGAATCCTGTTTAACAGCGCTATTGATAGTATGGTTTAGGACTGTGTGATAGTCACTTCTAGTGGTTAGATGGTCAATTGCGTTAAAACTACCGATTGTGTTAGATGTATCGAGATAGTATCGAACATGGACTAGGTAATAATATATTAGTCTGGGGTAATATTGATAGTATCGATTAACCGATATATTCTATACTATAGAGGAGGGGGGTATCGATTTGGAATAAAATTAAAAGTAAGGCAAATAGTCCCAAGCAATGAAGTGGATATGTGTTCAATTAATTATAATTAATTGTATACATTTATACTTCTATTGGTAATTATTTGGTAATTTAAATTACCAAAATTATTATTATTTATTTTATAAATTTGTTTGTTTAACAATAAAAAATAATTTATTGTTACAGTTAAGTTCATAAATAGGAGTTGTCGGTAGGTACTAATAAGTTAAATCATTATATGCACATAAATTATATTTTTCTGTTTAAAAAACTGTTTTTTTTTTATGTTATTTAAATCATTTGTTTTAAATGTTTCAATCCAAACGTCAAAACCATGTTATTTTTTTAATTCGTACCTTATTTTGAATTATTATAATTATTTAAATAAATATTTATTGTATAATATAGGTAGTTTAAAATTTAAAATGACAACGTTTCAGAGTTTTTTATGCTCAATCGCGTAGGTTTTCTTTTGTATTTCTTTATACTTTGGTACGACGAGAAATTTGCTCAATCGTGTCGCAAAAAAGGTGTTTTATGTTCAATCGTGTCGTTAGCCACAAACAACGTTGCTCTCGTTGTACAGTTTTTTTATTTTTTTTTCGTTTAATTTTTTCGTTGTTTAAAAATGTTTTCCGTCCTTGGTTTAAACGTTCCTATAAGAAAAACATATCATCAACAAAAATGGCAGATATAAGCGCTTGGTCGCCGGTATTATTATTTATTTAGATATCTGTAAAAATATAACCGAGTTTCTTATCATGTCGAAATTTGTTTCCTACGCATGTGACGTAAGCAATGTTGCCTACAATTACCAGACTAGAATGCACAATATATACAAGAACTATAATATAACGGGTCCAACTCCAACAATTTATTAATATATTTTATGTTCGTCACACGATCCCGGGACATGAAAAAATCGTAAAAATTTTATATACGCAGGTTGAATATGCGACGATGGTTTAAACATACGTACCTATAATAATATATATTTTATAATTCACTGTGACACTATATTGTTCTTCTTATTATTCAGCTTGCTCAGTTATTCTCTGTTCTAGAATTTGACTATACGAATGAAAGTCGGGATTTTTAATGTAAACAAACTAATGAGATTATATTAAAATATGTTGGCGGCGAGTGCCTACGTTGGTGACGGAAATCGGTGATTTTTAATTTTTAAACAAAGTAGAGTAATTGTATTTCAAATGATTTTTTTTGTTCATAAATGATGTGGGCCATGAGAGTAATGTGAAAGCGAATCTTGACTCTTGCAGTCCCGATCTAAAGTACCTATACTTACTGCAATAGAAAAAAAAGGTAAAGAAACTTGCAAAAAGAAATTGTATTCATTTTTTTTTTTAGTATTTGCTCTAGTTGAAGTTGTTTTAGATATGAAGTTTATAAAAATAATATATTACCTTTTATTATTTATAAGTGTTTATATGTTTTGAACTCACCATCTCTAATCACAACAAGCCATTGCTTATTGAGGAGGTGGGGAGTCATTAATTGTATTTTGTAAAATCTAACTAGGTATCTATTTTGTTGTTGTGATAAATAAATAAATAAAACGTGTAATGACCAAAATTTAAATTTATATAGCTAAATAATACAACTTATATACGTATTCCAATAAAATACTTCAAATATAACTTATATTATATACATACAAATTACAAAGACTTGACAAAGTTGCGTATTTATTTTAAATTATTTATACGATACACTTGATATTATATACAACAAACAATTGAAGCATGATGGAAAAATCGTGTTTTTGATTTTGTAATGTCAATATTAAAATAGTAAGACAGCTTTTCGTGTTTTTTATTGTTAATATTAATATAATATTCATGTGACAAATTAAACGGCTAATGACAAGGCGTGTTTTACACAAAAATAAGCAGCCTTGACACTGTAAAAATATATAAATACTAACACGAAATGTTAGAAACAACTTACGTAAGTATTTTAGTAAACATGGCACAGCAGCGGAAGTGTACTGGCCCACTGTGCTACTATGTCTATAACCCAGTAGGAGGTTAGAGCCGTCGCTTAAAAAAATAAGTAATTTAATCGTTTTAGACTTTGTGTATGAAATAACTAAAAATCAAAAATGTAGGTACCTAATTGATTTTTTTTTTATTCCATTATAATAATATCTCGCATTACAATAAAATAAAGTGGATGGAAAATATATAAGAAAAAATTGAAAATAATTTTAATCCCGCATTCGTTGATCTTAATGCAGTAACACCATAGCCTAACCTAAGCAATATACTATTTGAATAAAACATTTTATTCAATAACAATTAATATTGTAGCCATTCTCAAATAGTTATACACTCTTTTACTCACATTGTTGGATTTATTTTGGATATAAAATCGACAAGGGTTATACGGCAACCCTTAAAGGCTTAAGGGGATTGCAAACGGACAATTATTTCGACCAAAAAGTACCAATCTTTTATCAATCATACCGATGGACCTGATAACGTGATAAGACTTCCGAAAACTATTTAGATTCGTTAATATGTCTACTTGAGATCGATCAAATCACTTTTTTTAAATGTTGTTCTTAAGGACCTAAGCTCTTAAAAATGTTTTTTGAATATTTAAAATTTACGGAATTTTAAATTTTGATTATTTGAAAATTAAATTAAGTACATTAAAATATGGACACATTAATCTCAAGTAGACATATTATTAACAAATTCAAATCAGTCTTCAGAAGTCTTATCGCGTTATCAGGTCCATCGGTAGGATTGACAAAATGTACATACAAATTAGCATAAATTGTTTACCGTTTACAACTCTCTTAACGCTGTTTTGGTGACTTCGACGTGCGCGTGCGGGAGTGCTCCGCTTTTTATTTACACACAGTCACACTAATTAAGCACACATTTGCAAGACCGCATGAATACAATTTGAAAATTGCCTATTTTTAACTCCTTAAAAAGTGTCAGTTTACAATCACCTCAAGACTGTAAACGTTTTAGAATAGATTGTATTCAATTTATTATACATATTTTATACATTTTCGTATATCTGTCTTGATTATTTGTCGGCTCTACATCACATATCAGCATACCTAATATGATAAGTCACTGATTTGAGGTTTATATAAGATTATTAAGAAAAAATCAACTGACTGTAATAAACTTAAACATTCCTAAATTATTTATGGGATTAAAATTTTTCTCTGTATAGCTGATAATATAGTTTAAATTTATAATAGTAAAACATATTAAGTCGTGTACATACGGTTATATGGGTTCAAATAAATAATTACACGGTGCATGGAAACACTGACCCATGGTCATGGAACCTTACGATTCGAAAACATAAGTAGTAAATTCTAAGTATGTAGTATTGTAGTAGAAACGGTTTTAAAACAAAATCTGTGGTTGTAGAACAAAGCGGAGTTTTAACATTTGTTTTGAGTACTGAATTAATTACAGATTTGTTGCAGGCGGAAAAAATTGTTCTTAATTTATTTAAAAACATTAGTAACTAGGTAGACTATAATTAGTATAAATTGCATTATTTTTTTTCATTATCTACTTCGGTATTTTATGGTTCAACATATAATATGATCAGCGGCTATTAACAGAAATAATAGAATGTAAATTTAACGTGGGTACACCAAAATAATAATATAATCTGTGAAATATTAATAAGCAAGATATAGTTTAGATAAATAGTGTTCTATGTAAAATATATAATATTTTTAGCAGTTATATAAAACAGTGCTTCTCAAACTTTTCATCATGGGGCCCCTAAATTGAATATAAAACTGTCAAGGTTAATCAAAATGATAAATTATTTTTTCTTAATTATATACGAAAATTACATGTAGTATTTCAAACTGATAAATTATTGACTACGATATAATATAATATTGTCCTCCGCTTAATTTTAAGTCAAAAATAATTATGGCTAAAGAAAATAGTTTAAATAAAATAAATATTTCACTACTCCCCAATAATATAACCACCAATTTGAGAAGCACTGATATAGAACATATAGTTAGGTAATATGTTAGAAGGTTACATAAATATGTTTTTAATACATAATAATTTATAACCTGTGTAAGTTCTTAAAGCTTACAGCTGTTACAAGTGAATGGAAATAAAATTCATCCCTTTCATTTTATTGTAACGACTATCGCTCGATTAGTCGAATGCAGTGATTCAGACATTCAGTAATAAGTACTAAATGATAACCAGACTCCAGAGTGTCTCCAGAGTAACTCCTGGGAGTTATAAAATGTTTTTTTTATTATTTATTAAGTATTATAAAATTATAACTATATAATATGTGGCAATAATTAGAAACGTTAAGAGTCAACTACAAATACTTTTAATGTTCCACACACCCATCCTGCTATAGGTACTAAACGTGATTGGAAAACCTCGAGAATTCGAATGAAAGTTGCATAAACCAAAACCATAATAAAATGTAATACGTGTATAATGTATAACGTAATACTATACAATGAGACCAAAAATGTATGATCAAAGGATTACAACAATCATCGTTCGTGTTGATAGACACTATTTCATGCGGCAAAATATTTACTTCATGACATGTTATATTGACTATTCTTCCGGAGCCACTTACATTTATTGGCGTTGTTATTTTCATAATTTACTTTGCTTTGCTTGATTTTAAATAAATTGCAATAAAAAATGCATGAATTATAAAATGTTAAAATAAATATTTGTATTTAATTAATTAATTATTTTTTTTTTTCTATTTTACCACAAATAATGGATATGTAAAATCATAAAAATGTCAAGTCCCCAAGAATATTGTTAAGTTACATCAAATGGCTAAGTAACTAAAATCAATTTTTTTGTTTAGTATCCATTTACCTCAAAATTGGAACTTTATAGTGTATATGTCTACAAAATAAATCGACATTCCTAAATTAAGATGTGTAATATCAGTAAACCAGTTTTTTATTTGTTTGATATTATTTACGGGAGTTTGCGGGCCAAGATAAAATATCTTAATATAATAAATTAAGAAAATTAATATTATAAAATTGTTCATTTCATAAAAAAAGTACGGTATTTTTGAACAGTTATTTGAATTTCTTCTCACCTGGAAACCAAACATAATTATTTGATGTTTTTAATAATGAAAACAAAACAATTGAAATTGTTTTAAATTTTACAATCTTACCTGATGTATTGCACTTAGCATTGAACAATTAATGATTTGTACAAGTTTTCATACAAGAACATGGGCGTAGAATTTTCGTCAGCAGATTTTTGCTGGGGATGTATCAATGGATGTAAAATGTACGAATTTAACATTTTTATAATGCAACACATCGTCGCTTTTCAAATCTTCTGAGATATATTATAATGCAGAGAAGCCATATAAGGCCCCGGATAGTATTTTTGTCATAATATGAAAATTAAAAACCATTATTTTTTTAGTAACGCTTAATACATTTTCCCGTATTTTAAACCACAAGTTTCGTAGGTAGTTTACATTATATATTTTGCCTCGTGCAGTTTTCATTATTTTAATTGAGTGATCAATACTTGTCGATCAGTATCGGGCTCAAAATTGCTGTAAACACAGATATACAGGTATAATTTCATAGGTAGTTTAATTATTTATACAATGAACAATGGTTTATGAAATATACACATTTCACATTTGCACATGTATGAATGCGTAATTGTACAAGCCATACAATTTATAATTGAGTTGGGGTTCAAAGCAATGCATATATTTTCAAAAAAATTTAAAATTCTTGTATTACCCAAGTAATAACTTTTGCGACCGCTTCGTAGCCTGTCGCTGTTTGTGTGACTCACTTCTAAAATCCAATTTAAATAAAACCAAACATTCGTATGTATAGATAAAGTCACATGTAGCTTGTTTTCTTAACTTAATTAAAAAGTTACTAAACGTCTCACCTGATAATAGTTCATGTTGAAAAAACTGTAACTAGGTATTCGATTATTAGGATTTTCTGTGGAGCACAATATGCCACTAATCCCTCAAAATATGTCTTTCACAGTTTTATCAGTTAATCCCAATGAATGTATAAAGTAACTCATAAGAATTATCATTTATCGCCAAAGATAATATGTAATATTTCTGTTTTAATTATATTTGCCTTACTATAATATTATATTATTATAGTACCTAAATTATTCGCAGCAACAATACCTCAAATTTTCTTTTTAAGTTTTTACAATTTTCCACTATATTGCCTTGAAGTTCTAATTCATCAGGAAACAATATTATCCACGTTTCTCTTCGACTGTAGGTATCATTTTGTAACATTTATACGTATATTGAACTTTTTTTAAATACAAAAACCAATATACTCGTAAAAATTAAAAAGGTACATTAGTAATGTAGAAAGTACAAATTTAATAAATAATATTATTACAATATATTTACTTCATTGAGTTGACTTTTGGATTTTGGGTCCGTATTTTAGTACATTCTGGAGCTTTGCCTATATTATGCGTAGTGTGTTCTATACTATTTTTGATTTTTAAATAATATAAGCAATACTATTGTGTTAATTTCTATTAATAAAAATTTAAAAGTTTTAAAACTTGATTTAAATGGAAATATTTTTCTTCTAGTTTAGGCCTATTAGGTTAGGTACTTAGGCCGGATTCTGGGGACGTATCGTGCGAGGGCGTGGTAACAGTGGCTACAACTCGTAACCATAATGGTTTATAAGTTGAACTGTATTGAATTCTTGACCACAGATATATAATATTATATAATATTAAACATATAAATAATCTGTGTACATACTCGGTTTAGACTTGATTATTACATGGTACCAAAAAGTAACGTCTAATTGTAATAGGATTTTATCGACACGACACATAACCTAAGATATCTCAGCCCGTGCACACGACGTAGCTATGAATGCGGCTTTACACGTTTATGTATACAGAGCTGCTTAATGACTAATGGTGAGTTTATTAAATTTTTTTTTGTTGGTCCTTTTAGCCTTTGGGCCGGTATTTTTTAATGAAAATTTGGCATCCTTACACGGCTAGACATAAAATTTGATGACAGGCGACAGCACGCTTCTTTTAAGTGTGAGTAATTCTAGGTTACTCGTACAAACACAGTATGGCCAATGTGGCAATATGCATACACAAAACATACCTATAACCTTAAATTTGTGTTTAAATTGATTTTAACAAAATACACTAATCTATATACCTGTATGTATATATCTTACCGTACTACCCGCACTTCTAGCTACATATGAGTCACTCGTTCACCGAAAAGCGCATTCTATGTTTCCACGTTCGGCGTGCAACCGCTTCTTGTCTATTAATAGAAGATATTTGAGGTTAATAAAGAGAATATATATTCCTTTATATAATCCTATATAGGATAGTAGCATGGTTCTTGGTTTAAGATAAATATAGAATCTGATAGGTATAAAAGATATGGTTTATTTTAAATCGTGGATAGTAGATACTACATAATTATATTGCTCATATTACTCAATAAGTCTGTGGTATTTATGGGATTAAGGTACTTACTACTTTCCCTGAAAGTACCCAGGAGAAAAAAAATACAAGCCAACTTGGTCAACCTCAAATGAGTTGACATTTTCCAATCCAGAATTTGGTATTCATAAATGCACCATCTCGAAGTACAAAATCAATTAGGCATGTATTTAATAATTCTCACCTTTTGAAAATTCTGTTCTTGTATTTTGTAACGATTTTTAAGAGCTGTTTTTCGTAGTTTCCCACCATTCAGCCACACACAAGTCACAACATCGCGATTCAAGTTTGACCGCTCTCGAACTCGATGGTACTCACACCCTTTTCGAATATTTTTATACGCCTTTTATAATTTTCCTTTACTTAATGCCTTTTACTGTTGCTTTTCAAAACTTTGACCATTGGTGATACCTCTGACTTCGTTCGTGTTATCATCCTAGGTACTTATAGTAACATTAAGGCATTAAGTACCTACATAATATGTATGAAAAATTATGTAGAAATAACTAAAGACTCAAAGGTAAAAGACGATACCATCGATTTAAAAAGAGGATCCTAAAATACTAAAAATAGATGAACAGATAATTATTATAAAGAACCAAAGACGACGGTAAGCTATGTCATATTATTTAAATTATAAAATATTATAATGGAGCCTATATTTTTTTATAAACATCTTAAAATTAAAATTAAATAGATAGTTCTAATCATAGTCTATAAAATATAATATACATTATAGAGTTCTTTTGACATGGCTATTTTCATTCTGGACATTAATATATTAACAGCTTGGAGTGGATATAATTTTCTGCTAACTTCAATCAATATCCGACAACATGAAATATCATATATATAAACATAAACCCTAACCATTAGTAAACAATCATAATAATATATAGTCATAATATGCAGGTAAATATTACATTAATAAATTAAGGGGTTTTGATACCGACCGTTTCTAAGGAGTTGAGTATAGGCTATTTTAATAGAACGTGTGTGCGTTGTGAACGATTATTAGAGTAGGTGACTTCCTTGCGCCCCCGCATATTACACATGTACATGTCATTTTATTATAGTCATTAGTTAAAAATATTCAAAACCAATTTATGAACGTGAAATAGCTATACGCCGGACAAAATTTAAGCACTGTACGTACTACGTAGAGACTAAAAACCGAATAGAAAAAAATGCAAATTTTAATCAACAACCAGAAATACATTACCTATCTGCACTTATCACATGAAAGTATGAAACCGAGTAGTTAGGTATTTAAATAATTATTATCCGACGTGGTACCTTATCAAAATGCAATAGGTTACGTGCATATAGTTATCTAGGTCGAATAGGTAAACGTGGTTACTTGGTTTTATTACACTTCTATATTATACTATATTACTACATACTTATAGTATTTCCTCTCTTTATAGTTTCAATCCGTGGATTGGTTTGCATTCATCTTCCATTCTTCTCTATTATCTGCTTTCCTTTTCATTTCTACATATGAGTTGTACCTATCCATAATCTTTTACTATCGGTTGAATATATACTTATCTTAGTCTTCCCCTATGGTTCTTCCCCTCTACGCTTCTTTTTATAATCACTTTTAGGCTTTTAGCGATCCTTCGTGCCGCATTATATGGCCTATCCATTCGTTTTGTCTTCTAACTACCTATATAGCATAGAAATTTGTGGGTCTCATAATCGCACACTATTATCTATATAAGTAATCTACCCATATTATGTGTTTTAATTTTACTCCGGAAAACGTGAATTTATCATGGATAATATTTTTTTGTGGAATTCGTAATCATTAATCATACATGGCAAAGGTGAGTGACAACACGACTTAATAATTTAAAATCCATCTGAAAAATCCACATACATATCCAGCCAACACTTCCTACTTGGAGGAATGGGTAAGTATAAGTTTTCCCGTCATACCAAGCAATCCAATACGATGCAAAAATCAAACTCTTTAATATTACGTCATTCAGCATTTCAGCAATCAATTTAAACAAAAATTCAAATTATTCAATTTGTAGCTGTAGCGTAAGCGAACTTGAAATTCTTCAAAGGCAAGTCATTAATATTCCATTCACCCAAATCCCGGTCCCACGATAAAGGCATTCACTGTCAGATTTTTAATAACCTATCTCAGTATAAACTATAAATATTTTATACTGAAATACTAGTTAATACTAAATTATTATCCATCAGCCATTCCTCTAACCCATCACTCCTTGAAAACTCAGAGGCGGCCGCCTCTCGATTACCCCCTTCGCCATGCCACTGATTTGTAGTCTAATGTGCACTTTAAAAAATCGACAATAATAGCGGGGAGGAAAAGCCCTCTTCACGACGCTTCCCTGCGGGCGCCCTTGAATGTGTATAAATATATTCGATGCTAATGCAGCAATATTAATTGGTGGTATAGTAATATTTATGTGGTTCTACGGGAAAGTAATTAATTTTATTGTCAAAACTTTACCTCTTCTGACGTCAATCACGCATAAAACTCGATAGTTAGATAAACAAATAATCGCATCGCTTAACAAAAACTAATTGGTGTTTTTTTTTAATTAAATATTTACCACTCTTTAGTACACTATATAATGAGTAATCCTAATCAAATATTTGCCATTTTTTTTTGTTGTTAGGAGGATTGTTGACCGCATGCACTTGTGAAACTATACAATTCCTAACGCGTACAAAATATTATATTATAAGACAACTGATAAGGTGCGTAAATATAATATGTAAGTACTGATATATTGATGTATTGTCGGTTGTTTTAAATAATGTTTATCTTGCGAACTTACTACTCACTGAAATAGTAAAAGTACGCTGTAACGAGATATAAATTTAAAATTATGGTAATATTATTTGATGCCTGCAATACTGTTTAGTGTCTAAACTTTCACGAGTAGGTAGTGAGTTATTCTGCTAGTAACGTGGGTATAGGCTAATAATGTATTTGATTATAAATGTTTTAATATATAAAATATATTTTTTAATATAATTGTATGTTTATAAGTCTAGTTTGGTAATTTAATATTATGTAAAATGTTTACGTTTGGAGGAATAGGTTTATGGACGAGAAAATAACGGCTATATTATGCACGTCTCGTGGATCCGAATACAAAACAACAACATTTTACGTAATGATTTTCGAACACTAGCTAAATGGAAAACATGACGTTAATGGGAGTGGAAGATAGAGAGAATGCGTGAAAACATTTCAAGCGTTTTCCAAATTTTAAATGTTTTTTTTGTTGTTGTTTGACATCGCGTGCTCGAGAGAGCGATTCGCGTAATCCTGCCAAAAATCAAATCAAATAAAATATGTTATACACGCACAGCAAGCAACTATATTATATATGCAAATGACATTGACTAATATGAGTTTTGTGAGGCGTAAAATAGTAATAATAAAAAGGAAGTGAGGTACAGTAGTTTAGTTGGCAAATGGGGCGGGTAAATTTAGGTCGAAAGCTGGCGGCAACAATAATAAACATTTGAAAAAAAAACTTAACATCGGGAAATGATTTGTTAGAATATACATAAAAACGCACTACGCACGTGTTCTTGTTTATGTTTCTAGATTGTGTTTTTAAAAACACGATTCGAAATACGAATTTGTTGTAAGTACTTTGTTTTGCTGCTATTATCATAAAATAATACTATTATCAGTTATCACATATTATGCTCGAATGTGACGCAGGTAACGAATAAACCTGAACTTTAAAATGACAAAGGCAGAAAATCAGATTATTTAATATTATTGATTTAAAATGGATAAGTACTCGTGGCACCTACCTACGGTTGTTTGCAAAACTGGAAAATACAACTTTTGTATTTCTTACCACTTAGCTTTAGGTATGTCATATAATATTATATCAAAATTCTGTAATGTAATAACTAATAACACTTTATATACTTGGATACCATAATATTATAGTTAACCAGTCGCCGTGAGAACGACGATTTTATGACGAATTTTGATTTTATGAATCTGGATGTCAGGGCATCGACCTTTGGCACTTGGTAAAAGGTATTATGTTATGACTTTGGATTGTGTACATTTTCCAATGCAATGCCACATCTTGTCATCGGTGGCAGCATCAATAAACTGGTGTGAATTTTTGTGTCAAAAGGCCAAAGTATATTATATTTACCTATGACAATTATTGTCATGTATGAATCAAATGTTGTTAATACAATTTGTACCGAGTGGATGTCAATATTTTTAGTAGCGGTGTCATATACAATTTTATCCATATATATCTCTATATAGGTAAAATGTTGGTCACTGAGCTCTCGACGTTTCTACTGACTTCGTTGGTTTTAACTTTCTGGTTGGTGTGATGGTGAAATGATGAATGATGAAAAAGCCCAACTAATGTTAGCCCAACCTAACCCGATTGGTTTGGTTATTTTTTCCGTTTGGGCGGGTTTATCTCTGCTTTAAGTATTTTGGATATTACTTCTTCCAGGGTGTTTAAGTTGGTTCAACAGTGTATCTCTTACATGTTTTTTTGATCAGCGGTGGTTTCGACTGGTATTCATATTATTTATCATTCCGGTTTCCTTGTCCTTATACTGCCTTCAGCCTTGTACTGATTCGGCGTTAATTGTACATACCTATAAGTGTCCTGTCTGCATTTAAAATTATGCATGCATGTAAGTAATTAGTCTTTACTTGTACGTCTCTAACTAGCAGCAGATTTATAATGGCAAATAATCGATTTAAAACATACCTATTATAGCTGAACCCGTGCACTACGTTAACCGTTAAATGTACCAACTCTATATGACTCAAACTTTGTTCAATTCGTTATTTAATATTCAGTGTATGGTGTTCAAAAATAATCTTAACTTTTCCGTTGCCCGAAATAAAAATTCTGATTCGCAGCTGTATATTATCAGATAGCGGTAGATCGCGGACCCCGCGCTGTTTGTACGGAAGTGCATGATTTAACTCTAAAGTATCAAAGTTATACCAGGTTTGTCGTATTCTACCTATGGTGGATTAATATAATCATTTAATACAAAATCCTAACCTAACATGTTGCGCTACTGTTGTATTTTTGACACCCAATTCCTACTTTTCCAGCGGATTTTCTTAAAATTGTATTACATAAGAACTTTCTGCTGACAATTACGAACACAATAAAAAAGAATTAGCAAAATCTTATTGCTGACATTTTTAAAATTTTTTTGACGGATGCATCATCGTTATTTTTGTTTATAATTATATTCATTCATAACCAATAGTGACCTTACAATAAACCAAATTATATTATTATTTAGTTTATTTTCTTACCGGACAGATGGCGCCACTGTTGTTGTTTTTTTTCATCCATGTTTCCTACTTTTCCGGTTAGATTTCCTAAAATTGTATTACATAAGAACCTTCTCCTGACAATTAGGAACACAACAAAAAAGAATTAGCAAAATCGGTTCAGCCGTTCACGCGTGGTGCGATGACCAAGGAAAACGCGATTCGTTTTTATATATAGAGATAACTGTGGTAAAACCAAATAAGTCTAAAAATCATTTCATTTTATTTTGTTGCTTAAAAATGGCCAGTAATAAAATATATAGTGCAAATGTAGCGAAAATGTTACTTTCTCTTGTAATATTGTACTACATACCTTTTGTGAATCTACGCAACGATAGATTAGTTTTAAAATATGTAAGGTACGAAAAATAATTTACGTAAATGTACACAAATAAATCGCTCTCTAGTTTGAATATTTAACGAGTGTCGTTTTGTAAACATATTATTTTATTATAAAATATAAGTGCCATAAAATAATCAACAAATAATATGCATTTCAATTTAAACGTCATAGAAATATACCTAGCATAAAAAATTATTTATACACAAGTATGCATATATTTAAGGGCACGTATTAGCGTGCACAACAAATAATTTGTTAGCTGATTCTTTAAAACAAAACGTTTTGAGTTGAAAATATTTTTGAATATCTATATATAAATTTTAAACTATCCAATATTATTTTGATAATACAGCACTGCTTCCATAGTGTGTATGTATAATATTCGGTCAAGTATTTAGGGTGTCTAGTGTTTTTGCATTTTTAATAGTACTTCGTCAAAGTCAATATAACCTAGCAAATGAAAATTAGTGAATATTATATTCAAATATATTTTGAATATTTTACGTTTTGATTTTTTTATTATCTCACCCGATGTCTGTCTTTTATATCAATTATTAATTGTAAAAAAATATTATCGTTATTAAGCGTGTTTTATATTTAAAACAAAACCCAGTGTAGTTTGAATACTCTTAGATATATAGTATGCATTAAAAAACCTTTTTATCTTTCTAGATTTGTATAATTCCTTAATATTATAGTTCATAAATCCTGTGATAAAAATTAAACCTTATAAGCATATTAATCAATTGTCTTATTTGCGTTTATACCATGGTTTACTATTAGTTACTACTTCTGTCTACTATACTTACGTTTTAAAGTATGAATATTTATGTATTTATGTATATATATTATGATACATATAATATATAGATATGTCATACGTACAGTTATAAAAAAAAAACTCAATACTTTATACTTGAAAAGCTGAAGATTGAGCAAAGAATATACTTGTTATTATATAGATTTACAAACGGTACCTACTTACCCACATAGTACATATAATATTATGTAGGTACCAAGGTATTCACTACGGCTTACATACGAGAATAAAACCGTGTCATTTATTAATTCATTGATACTTGATAGTCCTTGAAAGTTGAAACGTTTCAAAACAGAAGGGATTTAGGAAATGGGATCTTAAGCCAAGAGTACCTATAACGGCTAATATTATATATTATTGTCATATAAAACGTAAGAAGCTTTCTTCTAAATAATCAAACGGGTTTTAATCACGGCATCGTCATTAATTGTTTGTGCGTTTTTAAGGATTTGATTCACCCAATGAAAGAAACTATAATAAAACCGATTACTGAGCCCCTTATCACATTCTTCGCTGTATACTCAGAAACAAAGTTTTTTATTTTGAATCATTTAAAGTGAAATAAATAGTGTAATAAGTAATAAGTTATTACTTTTAGTTATTTTTTATAGTTTATATTTCGATAAAATAAGAGCATAAATGCATATTTTATAATGCATATTTCTTAGGTTTTTAGAGCAATAAATCCGAGCCCTACTAAGAACAAATAAATTTCAATGACTTTTTTAATGAAAGTTATTAATTTGATGTATCAAACCAAAAACGAAATCATTATATATAGTATTAATATATCCTGTATGCTATTATCTATCAGCTATCATGATAATTAATAACCATAATTAAAATTTAAAACTAATAAATAATATTATTATTAATAGATATAAATGTATAATGTATATATTATATATAAGTATATCTACATCATAAAAAGTACTGTGATTTTTTAACTTACCTTACTCACCTAACAAAGGCAAAAAAGACGGTATTTGTTAAAACATAATTTATTACGTGTATAACATAATTTATACATATTTTTAATCTCCATTCTAAATAATACCTATAGGCATTTTTTTATTCTATTCTATTCTTTTTTAAGACTCTGAAACCAATATATCTACTATCTTTTTGAAACAGGTTTTAAAATGGAAATAGGATAATTAACTAGACATTTAAATCATGAAATATTTATAATTTGTAATATTTTACACAGTTGCAGTGATCTTACGTAGTAAATTGCATCTTTAAAATTACCCACAAAATTTTATTTTGTCAACTGTGTAAATATGAAGTGATTTGAAATGTGTATAGTTCCTGAGTATATTTTACATTTTTTATTTATAAAATATTTTTCGAATTTCATGTTTTTCGTCTATATATAAAGAAATATTTTGTTGATGTGATTTTTCAGAATTTATTTCTTCGAAAATACAATCCGGACACACAATTAATCACCATTTCTATAACTTGTTTCCAATTTTTTTCCGATCATAGTTTTCCGTGTTGTATGCTATTTTATTTTTCATTTAAAACACGAATAGGTACATCCTATAAATATCAATAATTTTGTTGTATTATACTTAAAGAAATTTATAACTCGTTTAAAATTAATTTCGTTTGCCGTTGCACGTATACTCAGCAATAGTGTCCATATATAATGTATAGTATCAGGTTAAACTGTAAAATTGAAAAACCACCACTAAAAAGATATAATAATAAGTATATGTATTGTAATTTATAATTTATAAGGGTACAAACTACAAGACATAAACCTTTTTGGGGTTGCTGTCCTCAGACATAGGTATTATGGTCAGTAAAAATCGTTAAAGCTACGTCGTGTATTGACGACATTAAAAAAAAAAACTTATTTAAATATAAAACAAAGTACCTACGTAATAGGGTAATATGATGCAATATTGTATTGTCGAATGAGACAATTCAATATTTGGACGTAAGTAAACTGAACCAAACCAACCACTGTATAAATTATAAACTAACAAAGATTTTGACCGAAAAATTCGTGTGACGGTTATTGAAAACTTGATTTATTTTAATTAAAATAATAATTTTATTATTTTTATTAGGTACTCAATCAAACAGTTACTATTTTTATAGGTATCTGATCAAAAATTAATTGTTTGAAAAATACGTTTTAAATGTCTGAAGTAGCTAGGTTAGGGCAATATATATTTTTATATTTAATATGAGCTGTAATAAAATAAAATTTAAGTGGTAATTATTGTTGAACAGATAATCAAATTACAACCGTAGAACACAATTTATTTTCTTAGTACCTATAAATCCAATTTAAAATGTTATAAACTGGTAAGTGGTAGGTAACGAAGAATTGACTTAATTGACAATATTGAATTGAAGACTTTGAAGGTACCTATAATAATAGTAACCACGATAATAGACGCCGTAATGTGTATTTCAATTACTTTTTTTTTTTATCATCTCGATTAATGTTTATTGACAGCGTAACAAATGAACTAACCTATATGTTCTCACTTCTAGTCATTGAACTGTACGTAATTCAAAATCAAGCGTAGAACTGCTATAATATTATACATATTATGTTAGTCGATTTTGCACTTCTGTCGTGTTGGGATTTTTATAACTATATAATATTATACTATTATATATATTTATATTATTAACGGGCTAGATTTCGACATAATCTGGGTGATTCGGCTTTAGTTCCTCGATCTAACAAGAAACCAAACATGATTACTATTAATACAGATATCAATTAAGATAAACCAACGCATTACGGGTATTTTATCAAGATTAAAAAACGGATTCTGCCTTATCAGTCATGTTCAATCACCATTAGTTTTAAGGGATGGAGAATCCAATTTCGGGGCATTAGAAATAGTCGGCATTTTGTACAGCGCATCAATTACCAAATTGCTGGCAGGGTTATAGGTTAAGTAATGTTTCAAGGTCTCAGTACAATAATACGTCAATACTCATTGCTATAACTTTAATATAGTTATAAGGTTTTATGCTTTTAGCAGATATAGCTTTATAAATAATAATAATAATGACAAATATTGTAAACTTGTTTATAAGAAAAAATAATATTATCTTTAAATATATTTTCATATTTTCAGCAGTCTATAGTTAATCGCGAATAATTTTGTAAATAATATAATTATTATAGTGTGATATACCGATATATAGTCAAACATGTTTTTGAAATAGGTATTATATTATACATTTATACTATCGTTTTTTTTTCACGTTTTATTAACATAACACATTCAAACAATACATAATATAAATGAATATGACCAGGTTACAATGGAATTAAATATAAATGCATTACTCACAAATAATGTTTTTTATTTAATTATCATACACATTTAGAAAAAAAAATCACAACTCAAAATAATAGGTTAACGTTCCTAAATCGAAACTTAATATATAAACATTAAACATATAGATGTTAAGTATAAAATTTTTAAAAAACAATACGTTAAAATAACTTAATAATAATATTATTTATAAAACTTAAACAACAAAAAATTTTTTTTTAGATAGCATCAATACTTCCTATATTTCCAACATCGGATAAACAGATGTAGACATATTTTTTAATACGTATGTATATTTGTAGTTATAGCTTAGGTAGGTATTGATGTATTTTTAATTTATTTTTAAACAGAAATGATTTTCTTGTCAAATATTTAAAATAATCTGAATACTTTTGACGTGTATTACACAAAAATACAGCTAATATTAAATTATTAGATTTTGGAAATATAGCAACACTATAAGTAAATTTTAATGGGGTTTTATGTGCTTACAATTATAGTAATAATTATACATTTAAATACTTTTATTACATAATAACTTATAATACATATAATACGTAATTTGATCCCTAACACATTACATCTCACTATTATTGATTAGACTAACGATAATAATAAAATAGTTCTTATTAATTTCCAAGTGAAAACCTACTGAAACACGAATAATAATTATGCTATTGAAATATATTATAATAGGTACTAGACTAGATATTTTAAAAAGTTATAAAATAATAATAGTAAAATTGAAGAGATAGATATATTGTATAAAACACATTATGTCTACCGATCATGGAAAACAAAGGGATCAGGGTTGGTCATCGATTACGTGAATGGACATATAGGTACCTACTAGTCAAAAAAAAAGAAAGTGAACTAACTAAAAAAAAATTTCTATTTGAAAATATGAACCTGACAATATGATAAATATATATAATTATATATTATAAATATATTTTTTTCTACTCGTCCGCGATAAATGAATATTTATCGATCGATATTATCGATATAGTTGGATAATATTTAAAAATTATTTAATAGGCACTTGATCAGTTTGTAATGATTCTCAGTGAATACGCACAAAGTCACAGGCAAATCTCACAAGATGTGGCTCGGAAATGTATTTATTAGGACGAGAACGCATATTATAACAAACGATTCCCCAGATGATCATATATTATATAAATAACAGAGTTGTGCTAGTTGCATCTCCATTTGGTCCAGTATACAGGATTTTACGTTTCCAGTAAAATATTCATATAACTCGCCCATTCTGTTAGTTAATAAAAACATAATAAAACATATGTTATTATATTTTGAGATCAGTTTTGTCAAGGACAAGCGGAAAAGTTTGTTGTTTTCACAGGAACTTTAATAATAATAAAAAAAAAAAAAATACAAAATAATATAGTTGAAAAAAAAATCGAGTCGATGACAAAAATAAAATGGAAGTTTTCTTTTTTAAATTGCTAACATAGCGATGGATTTAGAGTGACTAACTCGTTCAATGTTTTTTTTTTTTGAATTTTTTTTGTTTTTTTTTGTTTTTGAGACCAGTTTTAGTTTTAAGTACAATGATTTGAAGTAGCACTACATTGTAAATATAAAAAATAATATCTTATTATTATAAATACTACCATTAATATCATATAATATTGGATACAGTACTTATTATTATTATTATATTTTAAAATTATTTTGGCTTTAAATACAATACTACTTATATACGCTTTAATGCTAAAGTACAATTATCTACCTACATATAATCATTACCAAGACGACGTACACACGCGCACTATTACATGGTGTCCATTAGTCCATTAGTATATTATGATATAGATGAATTTTAGTAACGGTGCTTCCGTGATAAAAAATAATGTCGTGTGATACGATTTCTCCGTTCATGAAAATAAAACCTTACCGCATATTATACTAATGAGGACACTCAGTAATCTGTATGTGAAAATAAAATTTATACCGATAATTGTATTAAGTTAAACTATATGAAAATACTGTACCCACCGACCGATAAGATGTTATTAATATCATTTATTACGAGATAAAGTCGACGGATAAAAAATGTGTTAATTTTACGTAATATTATACATATATTATGTTTATTAAATTGATCTATGTAACACGGTGATATTATTATATGCTACATTATGTATATTATAAGAACCGGTAGATTATTGTAAGCAGCACGATTTAATTTAATTTTTTTTATCAAGAATTTGATTTTTTTTTAAATTTTTTAAAGGGTTAGTACTTTTATGGTTAGTCTTAGTATATTATCTTAAACGAATTTAAACAACACAAAAATACAAAATAAGAATATTATTTTCTCAAAATTCTTACCAAGCAATACGCCATTGACCGGATCTATTTGTTAAAGAACAAATATTTAAACAAAAATAAAGTCGAAATTAATTTTACGAAAACAATGTTTTAAAACGAAACCCTGCGTTAATTGTTCGAATTTATAATTTATATTATATAATATATAGTAATAATAATCGATTTTCGTTGTATAATAATACAAATATAGCTCATTATTATAATGAACAGATCGAGATAAAATAAATAAATAAATATTATTTTATCAATGTTATTTGTACAACTCAAGAAATATATTATTATACTTATAGTTATTTTTTTCACTATTTCAAAATATCAATAAACCGATAAATCTGTTTTTATGGCCATAATAATAAATATATAATATATATATGTATCGAAAAAGCTTCGGAAGGTGTGTATTGTGTTATACATCTCTAATTTTGTGTGTTTCTTTTGAAACCGAATTACAGTGCCGACATTACTTATATACTCTTATATACGATCACGTTATCACATAAATACTTAATATTATAAATAGGTACACCATTAGTTAATTACTACTACATTAATAATTATAATAAGACCGTAAGCTAACCGTCTAACGTTAACTCCGGCGTATTAATTGAGATTTCTCTCCGTCATTTACCGGTGATCGTTTGCGCATTCGCATATCCAGCGGAGCTAGGATGACGGCGAAAATATTATGACAGCCGTGAATATTATTTTATTCGCCTTCGTTGTGGCCATAACTCTGCGATAACGTTTATCGCGGTCCCGGTATAAACAGCAACGGTCGGCAATACCGACCACTGCGGATTGTCCGGAAAAACGTCGAACTTTTCGCGGTCGGATGAACGAAAAAAAGGGGGAGGGGTGGGACAGAGTGAGTCAGCGAACTTTTCGGAGGAGTTGGACGTTTGGGCGAAGGGGGCGGACAGGGAAAAAACAAAGAGATATTTGACGAGAGAATAAACGCATGGCGGGAAAGACAGAGAGATAGAGAGATGGATAGAAAGACGATAGGAGTTCATTTCTTCGGCGGGCTCTCCCAGCCGTTTTCTTTGATCATGTGTGCCATTTCGATTATGTACTTGCCCTCCTTGTACTTCTGGCTGGATTCGAACGCGTGTTCCTGCAACACATACGAACACACCAAAATAATAATAACGTATACTTTGTTGTTTAGCGTGTGTACGGTACGTAGACGTTACGAATAACCCCACACGTATATACATTGTCAGGGAAAAAAATAATGATGGGCAAGAACCAGAACAAGAATAAAAAACGAAAACAAGCCAGCGAGTTCATGCAATAGAGTTTTTTTTTTATTATAAGCGAGTTTACCTATACCTTTATCTAAGATAACATCTTTATACAAGAACTATAAGGGTTTTTGAAAATATTTTTTTACACGATTTCAAGCAGTTACAAAACAACAATTATTAGGTGTATACTTATTGTGGTATTATTGTAATTTTTTGAGTTTTTCACTTTTTTTGTATGACAATATACATTTTTAATTTTATTATATTCTAAACAAGCTTAATATTTATCGGAGTACTTCGATGTTTCAAAATCAAATTCGACCGAGTATTTTTTGGTTAATTAACTTTGTGCACTGAGGATAATAGGTTCATAGACCCATGAAAATGGGTTTGGAAGATATGGGTATATTCAATATTTCTATGGTTATTTTAACAATATAGTAATTAATAATAATCTATATCAACATTTATAATTTATTAAAATGGTCTAAGTATACTAAATACTAGATCCGATATTGGAATTTTAAATTATGTACATCAACATTTTGAAAAAAGTTATTCATTAAATAATTTGCGGTGAAAAGGGAGGGGGGTAACATTTGAAAACAGAAGTTTGTAACGCCACAGTCCTTAAGTAGTACAAAAAATATCTTGAGAATTTGAAAATAACATACTTAATAATAATAATGCGTGACTATATTATTTTCAAATTTTTGAGATATTTTTTGTAATTCATTAATGAAGGAATAATTAGGGTGGAATTAGGTGAATCATTTTGCGTCTATATTCAGTAACATGTTACTGAAAAAAACTGCAGTTTTAAATGTTATAATTTTATGACGTAGTAGGTATGGTAATTTTAATAAATGTATAAACAATTTCGTGATACAAAATAACTACAACGAAGACTTATTACTATTAACAAAACGCAACTGCAGAGTCACGGCACAATATTATATGGAATACGTTTGAAAAAGAAACAGTGAATTACATTTCCAACTTTTTTAAATCCTCTGAGCAAATTTTCTGTATAGCATAAAACCTATTGAGTATATTATTATTTGTGTTTTGTTGGTTGTTGGTATTATGCGTAGTATAATATGATGAAAACTGATTTGGTTCACGAATTATTATAATAACGAATAGGATTATTTTTACGGTGAAATGATATTTGTAAACATTAGTATAAGTTCAAAGAAATTAAAATACCATATTATGTAGTTCGCAGAACGACAATGTGACGAAAAAGATCTCTTAAAAATGTAAGCCGACCGATAATAATGAGCATTTTTATACTGATAATTTTATTTTATAAAATGTTTTAAAAAGTAAAAAAATGATTATGATAATATTTAAACATTGTGCTGTAGTATTTTGATTGTATATACTTTGAACTCTTTTTTTTTTTTCGAATTGTATTTTCTGTTTTTATAATATGCTTATACTCGTAGACACTAAACACTATTACGTTGATCACGGGACATGATAGTTATTAATAATAAATACACGGTAGTTGTACACTCACGTATTTCCAACCCAGGGTGGTCTTACAGCATTCACAATATATATCGGCGACCGCATGTAGTCCGGTCAACAAAATCCTTTCTTCTGCCGGGCCGCATCCAACGTTTACACTAAAAAAGAACCAACAAAAGTCAATATTTAAGTTATAATTATATTATGTTGAACGAGGGGGGAAAAAACTTAATGGGTATCCGCGCGATGACGTTAAATAAAACGTAGAAACGTTAATATTATTCACGATCTTATATTATTATGTCTACAAAGTTACAGAGTGACTCGCCGCTAACGAAACATAATAATTGTATTTTACTTATTATTTCAAGTCCCAAAAAGGTATAACGTTAAGAAACATTAAAAATAATTATACTTACACAGAATTGAAAAGGTATGCTCTTCCTTGACTGCCTTGAAAAGACTGAAACAATAAAAAAGAAAAGAAATTATTAAAAAACGACGTTAAATAATATATTAAAAAATAAAATCGACTAAAATGCTAGTTAATATTTATACATCGTTAAAAATATGAATAAATATTATATTAAATAAATCACCAATTATGCATAAACTATTACTAAATAAACTTATATTTAGCTTTTATTTAACGTATATTACTAAATAACTTTAAATTTTTCTGAATTTAAATATATTTCACTTTGCGTGTTATAAATTATAATAATATTATAATGTTTAGAATCTAATGACATCTACACGAAATTTCCGGTAAAATCTTTCAATTGCAATGTTTTATTGTTAAATATAACAATATCAGATATCAAATTGTTTTAAAATTTTTATTTCCACTATCATATTATAGAATTGTATACCACATTTAAAAAATTAAACCTATACGGAATATTGATTTTGGCCTGTATAGGTATTAAAAATTTACTAACACCAATCAATTGCATAGGTATATAAATATTTCACTTGTTGGTTTTTATTCTTTTTTAAAATGCAAAACGAAATGTTTACTAAATAATTAATATAATGTCTATGCATCTAAAATAGTATAATATTATCTACTATGTTATCTTACAGTCTACAAATGATCGTCGAACGCAAAATGAGCGACACATATTATTGAACAGATATTATATCAATATTCTATCGTCACAGTAAATCGAAATTTTAAATTGAAAATAATGTCCTGTACTCCCCGTGTGTTATTTCATGACAAATCAGTTATCAAACCAACCCGACCATTAACCTCGTCACTCAAGATTATGTCGGTAGTTTAAAAAAAAAACCCATTTTATTTGCATTTATAAATGTCGATAAGATTACGGGAAAAGGTAATTAAAAATAAAAAAATACTGATTATTTTTTATTTATTTGCCATCGACTCGTGACATCATACTAGATAGCCATAATATTATACACTCCGGCACGATTAATGTAGGTAGGTTGTATAAAATAATTTTCTATAGGTACTCATGTACTCAAACGAGCAATGAACGAATGACTATAATATAGTATAATATGGATCCAATTTTCCGGTGCGCTTTTAATTGTGAGGAATTAACGATTTGTGTATTAATACGAGTGGTACGACTATAAAACCTTTGAAGTGAAAATAAATGGAGCAAGTAAAAAAAAAATAATGAAAAATAAATAAATAAAAATAACAAAACCTGATACCTACCGAGATAAAAATTACAGTACAGTGCGGTAAAGGTAATTCAATCAACAATATAAATGGGTGTGATTTCATTGATTAAAAATATATAATGTGCCATTGTTATGCGAGTAAGGCGTAAGGCGCGCAACAGCAAACTGTTTGTCATTAAAACTTGAGACTACCTACCTATAATATAGATTGTAAGACCCATTTGTATATTTCTACGAAATTAAGTATACCTAACGTATTAATTGCATTATGTAGTATATTAGCACCCGTTAGGCAGGCCTTTTGCGGTTTGTTCACGCCCCTATAATTTCCTGCAATTTCCAGCGATCGTTGTTGGCATTTCAGTGCTATCGTTGACATTTTTTTTCGACAAAAAAAAAGCAAGAAATCCACAAATAAAAGATAATTTCTCTTCAAAGTATTTCGGTCCAAGCGATATAATATTATGCGATCGGTATTGATAAAACGGTACTTGATCACCCGTACGGCCATATAAAGAAAGGAGGAGACGGAATTGTTAGAGAGAATCTTGCGTAGGCCGATGAAAAACAGCTAATTTCCAATAAATATATTTTTATACCTATATTTTAGTGATCTTAACGATTAAACAAAATGGCAGTAAGTACTTTTCCTGTTCATCACAAAACCGTTCGTACAAAACGGTACCTACGTTTTAAAGCGACTATGGGGGATAATAATGATTAATATTATACCACTGGCTACTGTTAATACTGCAGTCGTGGTTAACAACGAGCGTAGACAAATTGGTTTTTTTTTTCGGGCGCATAACAACGCACTGTTTCTATAATATACGAACCGCCATCGTTATAACTAGTGCCAGCGAGTTTTCACAAAATCATTAATATTATCGATTCTTGGGGTAGCTACCTACATATATTATATAGTAAATCGGCCAGAAAATAACTACACATATTATAGGTAGCAGGGCTGTTCTTAGAATGGGGGCGAGCAGTGCCCGTGCCCTGGGCCTCGCGCTTTTTGCTTACATTTGTAGGCCTCGCGTTTGAAAAGAGTATTAAAATTAGTTAAAAAATTTGTTTTCGCCCTAGGCATTGCAAATCCCAAGTACGGCCCTGACTGTTGGTAGGCATTACTATTATAATATTATAATAAGCATTCCGGGTATCGGTCAGGCAGCAGCGAAGGAAATAAAAAATAACCAAAGGTATGTCGTGTTATAATAATAATGATACGTTTAATATAAATATATTTATTATATTTAAGATTCGTTTTACGTCGTGTTCAATGGCCGAGTCCGCGAAGTGTTGTTGACGACGAACAACGATTATTATTTACATAATAATACTACGTCATATGCCTTTGCGTCAGCTGTGGCAGACAGTCAGACGCGGTCGGACGGTTTTGATTTTTTACGATCTCGTTTAGTGTTTACGCTATAGAAATTGTATTTTAGCTGGGTAAAACGGATATGGACGTGAATCACTATATATATAACGAATGACCGCGCACGGCGAGCGTTATCATAATTAATTATTGGACACGTTACACGTATAATATAAGGTACCGTCGCTGTATTGTGGTATATACCTTATACCTAACCTACCGGTCCGTGTTGGCGGTGAACCATTTACAATACATTTTATTTTATATTAATTTATAATAATATAACGAGTAACGATGCGTAACGAAATCAACGACGATAGATCGCGAGACAACCGGGCACGACGCCACAATTACGAGCTATAGCGATCGGCTTTTGAGAGCTGCACAATGCGATATTATTATTTATCATCATAATATTGTATAAAATATAATAACAATATAACTACATTATTTACGCTTTAAATTAATTCAAAACGTTTGCTGCGACGCGCAACCCGTCTATGCTGCGGTAGGCCACACTAGACGACCAATCATCTGGTTCTCGACTGCTGCTGTAGGCTCTTTCGGATTCCGTAGAAAAAAAATAAATAGTTTTAATGGGATGAGTATTCAGATGATGCTCGTTCAGATATTATTACCCGTTCCGTTTATATGATGGAAATTAAAATTATTATAATATTTTAATAGGCATTTACTGATAAGAGCACGTGACCATAATAATATGGTATATATTATCATATTTTATTTGGACAAGTGTGGCTTATTAACTTTTAACAATAGGCCCATTATAATAAAATAGATACGCCTTAAACTTTAGTGCAATTATATGATTTCGGAAAGAACAAGTGGGCAAACGTGCGTTGAAAAATATGAGATCAAACAGGTTACACACCTTAATATAATACCGAATTACCATCAGCCTCGCGGTATTATGATAATAGTACAATATTAGATCTGCATGAAATCTAGAAGGATCTAAGCGGTTGCACAGTCCGTTTTTAATTTCGATTATATTTGAACCGTAAGCGTAATAAACGAAATAAAGTTGATTCTCGATGATAAAAAAATATCTTGCATTCAAAGATTTAACAGCACAACACTAAATTGATTGTTTTTTTTTAAATAGAAATTTGAAATTTTTTTTCCCCTTTGAACTTTGAGCTACCGAGAGTCGACTGTACTGTAATACTATATATTATTATATTAAGTTGAAAGAAGATCATAAAACGCACTCGACACGGTACCTATATATAGTATCGTTATGATATTATATATTATTATGCTCACCGTGTAGCAGGTTATTATGTATTATTATTATTATATACGACGTACCACAACAGCTACTGTACATTATATTGTATTATATACGATAACAAATAACACAAAAAAACAGTGCCGTTGCCAGTTATTGTTATAAAATTATGTTATTTTTATATCCTTAAGTGGTAGAATAATATTATTTTCTATCTGCGCGGACGGAGGATTTAGAGGTCAACGAGTTTCATAAAATGGGGTTAAGTGGTTTTTTTTTGGGGGGAACAGCTGCAGGTGAATACTCCGGATTACGAGAACGTCGAATTGGTTACCGTATAGTATAGGTATACTACAGTAGGCATACTGCTATATAATATTATATTATGCGCACTAGCAATAATTAACCAACACTATGTCTTTGTGTGTGTGTGCCCTATTTGTATTAACTTATAATATATTGTAATCATAATATATATTTTATAGATTCGTAATAGGCGACGGCAGTGTAAATATTACGTACTGTCGCGTATGCTGAATACGAATATTATCGTACGCGCAAAAAAATAAAGATTAAAAACGAACTTAATCGATACCGGTGCGGTAATATGATATAATTGCACGCGGTACGGTGTGTACCGTATACACACATGCGTAATATATATCATAATTGAATAATAATTGCGTCTGTTAGATAAGCTTTTGGATGAATTTATTATAATACATACTTTGTTACCAGCTGGCCGCGGAACGAGGGACCTATGAACCGAAACGATTACTCTGCGCGGTCGTGTAGAATTATTAATCGATACAAAGGGAATTTCGTAATGCCCTGTATTAAGTACATTATCATTATTAATTAGTATGGTTATTACTGTTATCATCATCGTTACCGTCGGACGAGCGAGTGGTATACAAACGAATCGGCCACCAATGACCATAAAGTTCAATACGGAGATTAGATATATAGAACACAATAATACACGTAGAGTTGTTGGCAGGACACGAAACGAAAAAAAAAAATACAAGACTACGATATTATTATTTGCTGTTAAAAAAAAAATATAGAATATAATATTATATTCTATATACTTTATAAGTTTGTTAAAAAATTCGGTCGGTTGTATTTTAAAATCGAATTTGATGTATTGCAGTGTACCACAATTTAATAATATGGCTACATTTGTCATTCTGTCATAAATCATAATCAATACGTTATTATATAATTGTCGTTTTTTCCGTTTTCATTGAATAATAAATGCATTATACTTAACGGCGCATACCTATGTTATTATTTAAACGCGTGTTTTATTTTATTGAACATATAATCAAATCATTTTATACTCGTTTTAAATAAATAATAGATATCTAGGTTTCGGAAATATACTACATTATACGAGTTTATTAATTTTCATTAAAAATATATAATTATTATAACTTATAACTAGTTATAAGTATGAGTACATTGGCTAATCGATAATATTTCATTCGGTTAAAAATGCACGATATATTAATTACATGTACCCTACCTACTCGTGTGGACATAATTAATCTGAATATCAGAAAAAAAAGTACATTTCATTAAAATACGAACGTACCCGCTATATTATGTATATACCGTGATAAAAATAATCAAATATTGAAATATCCAACGTTACAATTTACAACTTTAGTGTTGTATAATATAGGTACATTTAACTGTGTTCATACTTTTTAATATTATATCAGAATTCGATACGCCAATTCTATAAATTTTTATGTTGACCTATAGTTCTGCACTAGTATATTATATACGTTATGACATGTATCGTAAAAAAATTTCTAAATTTATTTATTTCACCCAAATCAATTACAATAAATTGCATTAATAATAACTGCTGATACGTAAACCAACTGAGCCATAAGCTCGTATCCGGTATACGGAGTTCATAGATATTATAATTCGTTTTATAGTAAGATACTTATACAATTAAAAATATGACTTGATTATTTAAATATAACATATTAGATATATATTTCAGAAGCAAATTAACATCAGCGTCACATAGTATGGATACAGTATTGTATTTAAACATAATAACGACTTTATAATCTTTTTATAATTTTATTAAATTACATTTTTTTATATGTTCTATTAATCTTACCGATGTTTTGTTTAAACTGATAATATGTAATTGGTGCGTAAAACATTTTATTCACATACACCACATGGCATACATAAATCATAACAATACTAATATACTATATGATATAATGCGGTTTGTATTATTTTCCTTATACTGATTCGTATATCGCAATAATTTATTTTTCCTATTAAAATAATTACACTGTACGTACAAATGGGAAAAAATATGTCATTTCGTTTTTACATGCATATGTGAAATGTGCATGTAGTGTTTAGGCTTATCTCTGCGGTAATGATTGCGGTGGTATACTAATAATCTGTGGTAGGGGCCTAATCTTTACAAACGAAATAATAATACGTAAAAATCTACGCAGCGAGAGAACTTGAACTCGTAGTCATAATTCACGTCGTCCACGTGCGCACAATACAATATACAATTATTATAATATTATACAATTATAGTATTGTCTAATGTGATATATTATTATAATGATATGCGTGCGTATATTTACGACAATGTCATATAGCATAGGCGTATAACTAGGTGAGGGCTATAGGGTCTAGGAGGTGTTTGTAGCACCTTCAAATATTTTGCTATAGCCCCCCCCCCCCCCCAAGTAACTTGGATTAATATTACCTCCTTATATAATACTAGTATATGACGTATTAAATCCTATAGTGATGAGGGCAAAACAATTGGAAGAAAGTACAAGAACGATTTTCAAACTGATCACTGTTACAGTGTTGAATATTGAAAAAGATTTAACAAATAAATTAAAAAATGAACATAATATTGTCAATACATATTATTCAACTGTAGGCAGGAGAACTGTTTTAATACATAGATAGTTGCTTATTATAAATCTTTTATTTAACTAATTCATTATTGTTATTGTTGAAAATATCCAAATTATACTCGAGGAGATAAAGTAATTTGCGATCTGTATCGCAACTCGTAAGCTTTGTATAACTTTAACACTCACAAAATGTAAGGTCTAGTTGTGCTTGCAGTTATACATAGCACTGTAATAGCAGTTTAATAATAATATGTTATATATGTATATACATTATTATCACACCGAATAGGTGTTCACTGCGATTCTCGTCGAAACGCCTTTTGCGATTTAGGTACTCTGTGTTCATTGTTAAAATATTGCGTCGCGATTTATGTCATTACGGCAAGTACATACAAACACAAACACACACACACTTAAATACATAAATATAATATAACATGTAAAATACTTGGTATATAGAGAGAGGTTTAACGGCGGCGGGTCGGATGGAAAAAATAATCGCCATGTTGCAGTTGGTGCAAGCTGTGTATATAATATGACGACAAAGCGCGTGTTGCAGAGCCGCCGCCGCTGCACATGCACATTTTTAATTCGTCACGTTCGAAATTTTCGCGTATGCTATTATATTATATTTCGCGTTTAAAAAAACCGCATTGAAAATGCAATAAACTACACGAGCATGACTGCAATACATATTTGACGATATTACGACGTATAATTATAAGTAATAAATAAATAAATAAATATATTCAAATTTAGTACCCACGACATGGTAAAATAATATTGGAAAACATTAGAGCTGCGTATTATTTATAAAACGTACAGCGATTTGATGCATAAACGGCACATGTCCAATTCGACCTTAAAATCCTTGAAACCGGTAGATAGGTGCCTAGAGTTTTTTTTTAAAAATATTTCTTCATGTGATTAGCGGTACAATTATTGTGGAGCCGCTTCGGGACGCGGTGTATAAATATATGGTACTCGGAGCAATAATAATAATTGTGCAACGGTCGCGAAAGCACGTGGTTTTTTGTCGACTTGGTGAAAAATCAAAAAGCCGTGTACGGATTTTTTTTAGTTTTGTTAATTTTGTTTCTGAATTTGAAGCGTGTCGAACAATAATAATAATAACACGCACACACACACATATGTAGTACGTCGCGCGGTGGTGACCTCTGTCGCGGTAACAGTGGTCCGCGCGGACGAGCTGCGGCGGGTGGGTAACACGGTGTACCGCACTGGTAACAACTGCGCAGATACAAACAAGCCGCCGCCGCTGCCGTCGATAAACCGAACGAAAACATCAACACCGGCAAGTTTCGCGTGCTATGGTGACGTCACGCGTTCGGCTGCTTTTCGCGCGGGTCTTATAATACATATATATATGTACAAACGATGCGTATACAGGGCGCTCTCGAAAACACGACCGTTTGACCTTTGAAGTCGTTTGACTAGTGTTGTAGTCGTGTGCGGTCCCCGGCCGGGAGAAGAGGATCCAACTGCAAGAGGAGGAAAATAAACATAAGATACACGATATTATAATATTATTGCTCACGCGGGAAAAGTGCAGAAAAACGAAATCGCGCCATTATAATATTATATACCTATTTATTATTATACATCGCGCGTATATAATATTTTTTTATAACTTTTGTATTATTATAAGTATGACTGTACGAGTACAAAATATAATACTGCCTAACCGCCCTGGTTTAAATAATTAATATATTATACCTCAGCTCGAGTTCGTTTCAGTAACCACACGTCTTATCGTATTATATTTATTAGTATTCTCCATAAATGCAAACATCCTTTGATATTGGCGTTGTAAACAGCGCAGCACGGCTATGTATGCATATTTTGTACGCCGAGAGAAATGTGTGGAATAACACATTTCTCAGACCGAATAAGTTCCGTGAGCATTTTCAATCGGTGTTTGTTTTTTTTTTTTGAATATTCATGATTTTGTTGGGTTTAAACAACACCACGGTATAGTTAACATTTACCAAATATATATAATATATACTTAAGTATTACTAAGTATTTAATATAATATAATATATACTAGTATAACTACTATATATAATAAATAATACGCAGATACTAATTTATTCTCGGCAGCTGCTCTGGTTCCATAGACATTTTTCGGAATATATCTAGGTATACCTATATAGGTAAGTGCATGTAAGTGACGAAGTTTAAAAAGTTAATTAAAACGTCAAATGATGTTGTATTATACTGAACAAAAAGTGGAATGCGCGCATTTAATGAATTTCAGATAAATTTATTAAAGGTTTAAAATAAACAAAAAAGGTTAACTGAAACCACATTTTCTTTTTCAACACATGGCTGACATTATAGAGAACTGTTTTTGTTTACTGCACAGTGTGAATATAGCGCCTCCTCCAGTATGGGAGTCCCCGCGGGGATTGACCTATTTCTTGAGTTTATTTTTAAAAGCCACCATGAGCCGTTGTATCAAAATGCCAGTAGTCCTTGACACGTTGCTTAATGCATTTGTTTATTATTACTCTTCGAATAAAAATTTAACTTCACAATAATTATTAGACCAACAGTTATTTGTAACTATAGTAAATAAGTACAAAAATCCGAGTCTTATTAGGTAAGTCTTAATAAGGTTATTAAAAAGTAAATTGATGGGAAATAAGAGTACATAGAAATACTTAGGTATATTAAAACTATATTATTTTTTTTTTCAGTACTATCCCAAAAACTAACAAACAATAGTTATCTACAGACAACAAAATATTATAATATGGGGCACGTACGATAGACAATGTAGCCAAGTGAAAATAGCACGACGGATCGGATCGCATTAATGTAGAGAAACTCGAAAAGTGCTCTGACATGTCAATAATATATTTTTGCAAGACGTGGAACGAAAAATTTGAAGTTTTCTATCACTTTTAAATATTGTTATCTACGGTAGAAGTAATTTAGGTACCTAATTATTCAGTCGTTAAAATTGATTGGTTGTATACATAGTTTAATAGAAGTTATACCTAACTAGTTACTATAGGTACTCTATATTTTGTTGCCAGTTTGTAATAGTTAAAAGTAGAAATCAGATAAAATATTTCGTAAAATATAATATTATGTGATATATTATTATATTTTTTTATACTATCTGTCAACTACTGAATCATCTATAACATAAATCTCTTTTAATTTATTACAATCAATTAGACCGATTAAGTTTATTTATAATATTTTTTTAAGTATTACTGATTATAATTTCTAATAATTATAATAATTATAATAATTATATACACAATACAATAATTTTAATATATTGATAAAGATTTTTGAATTTGAACTGATCGCCTATCATCTCAATTAATATATTGTAATAAATTAAATTAAATTAAATAGAAATATAGAATAGATAATGACGTGTAAGGCATTTCAATTAAACATTTTTTTTTAATCAATAGTCTAATATTATAAAAGCAGATCATTAATATACATATGCACTGAACTTAACCTTCCTAACAAAGTATACAAATAAATACAATAATATCTTTTAATAATTTTGTTTATCCAACGTTTTTTTAAATATTTAAAGTTATATTATGCACGTGCAGCCAGTAGAGCGCGTATTTGTATAATATTAGAATATAATGTATAAGGATTTGACGTCATGTTGATGTTTAGTTTATTCGTACACGTAAACATAATGTTCGTAACGATGTATAATATGGTGTATCTAGATAGGTACACTGCTACCGAATCTCAGTTTAAAATCAAAATAATTGTGTAATATCAAATGGTCATATACTCGTATCATATCATGTTAATATATTATTTATATCATCAGGATTAAAACAATCTACTACCAATCAATTTTGGTTAAACGCCTAACTATTATATTATACTTCTGCTCCGAACTACGCGTCGTGTACATAGGTACTGAAATAATATGTCCAAGGATATTATACAACAATATGAAATGGATTCATTTTTTATCCATATTTCTCGTACCAATAGTAATACAATATACGGAAAACAAATATAGACGAGCAGCCGCGGTACAGTTTTGTAGACGAGAATCGAGTTTTGTAAACTTGAATTCATCGCATTGACAGGAAAAAATGTCGCGTTCGCGCGTGATAAAATTTTATAATGGGGAAATGTTAATGCGACAAAAAGCGAAAAAAAAACTGGTGTCAAAATAAAGTAACTTATATTATTTACGGTTAAACGGAAACCCACAACCATATCATATCGTTCGGATATAGGTCAATCGAAATTTTTATGATAATATCATATTTATTCGCAAATAATTTAGAGCTGAACTTCTATGTGATAACAAACATTTACACAATTGTGTTATACGACGTATTTAAATCTGATAATTTATACGCGTACCTATAAGGTAGAGAAAACGCAAGTCCTATACATAACGTATATCATAATGTTTCCGTGAAAATGTATTATGCCTATGGTACAAATAATAATTATAATAATAATAGATACATTTAAATTAATTGTATTTTTTTTTTTTATTACCATTACAATCATTGTCGTTAATGCACTTTTTTTAAGTACGCGCTAAGATTTTAATGTACGAGCAAACATGTGATAGATGTTTTTTGCAGTCGACGGATATACTAAAAAATCGAAAACACTCAGTTGATGGTTATCTGTGCGAAAGATTTCAAGTGCAATGCACTGGTGCGCGTTTTTATTTTTTTTTTAATACGCAAAAAATGTGATTCTTAAGAGTACAATGTACATAATAATAATATATAGGTACATCTATATTGTTCGGTAAGGAAATAAATACTCGATGCTAAAACGCAATATTTATGAAAACAAAAAGACAATATTATACGCTTACACGAATAAATCGATATTTAGTATATAAAAACAAAATCTGTGGCATCCACTAAAATCATTATATTAAAATATTATATAATATTATTGTATATATAATATTTAAAACCGCTTTGATAAACCGTTGTACGCACTATATGTATGTCTATAATATACATGTTGTTTAGATATAATATCGAGAGTCGTTTTCCGTGTTTTGACGGAGATGAGAAAAACAATATTTATGAAAAACAAAAAATAACGATCGAATGACAATGAAACGAGATGCCATCGCCACCACTGTCATTCGTTCGAGCCACGAATTGATATTTATACATATGATAAAATGATAAAATACTTTAATTTCCGCAAAGAACACAATCGACGGGGTGGAGAACAACTTAGGATATTACACCGCGACAAGGACCGGCGCTCCGTTACCACGGTAACTCTGGTTTTGACCTACTACGACACCACCATCACCACCACCACTACCACCAACGTCACCTGCACTTCCACCACCACGACCACCGCCAACCCCACAATCCGGTACTCCTACAACAGCCGTTGTTTTTGTTGTTGTTTTTATATATATATACATACATACTACACGTGTGGCAAAGTACAGAAGACGTTTTCTTTTGTTTCACCGTGAGCATAAAATATCTACGTAGCGTCGTCACAGGGCATTACCCATTAGCTAATATTCAGTGTGGGGTTGTGATTGATAAAAAAATGAACATTTTAACACGAGAACACTGCAGTCTGCAGACTTAATATAATTAAATTAACGAAATACATTAAAACTTAAAATAAGTTAAAACGTATCATCTTCGATTTATACAGGATTTCCAAAGGGAATTCTAAAATAATAAATACTATACCTATAGGTATAATATATTATGTTAAATTATAATATATATAGGATTATCCGATTATATACTATAATATTAAACTGTGTACCTCTATGTCCTGTGACCTATTAGTACGTAACAGGAACGGTAAGTATGCGTCGAAAAAGTTTTTTTATATTTATATACAGGTGGGTAGTAAGCACGTCATCGTATTCTTCTACTTTGTCCGAATCAATAACCTCCTTTTCTGATTCATATTTTTTTAATTTTATTTTCGTCATTTATTACTTTTTGTTTAGAAAAATTCAAATTTTTTAGATTCTGAGTGTAACGATGAATGTATTGATTTTACAATGATGTGTGTTTTATATTTTTTTTTGTGTCTGTGTACACGATAAGTAGTCGAAATAATGCTTCGATTTTCAACTTTAGTATCTTTTTCGAATTGGAAAGTGAATATCATTGGTGCATTGGGGAGGTCAAAATTTAAAATTCCCAGTATTTTTCAAAAGCACCAAGAAAAACAAAAGAAAAATTAAGGAAAAACGAGACTTTTACGCAAAATCGATTTTTCACAAAATTGAATTTGGTTTTTGTTGTAACTTTAAAACAAATGACTGTAGATACATGACATTTTCACTGGTTGTTTATATTTTTATATTCTATAAACCATAACATTTTCCAAATATTTTGACTTATTTTGAGATGTTTACGGACATTGTCAGTTTCCATTTTTTTTAGTTTTTTTTTTTCTATAAATATCAATAAAATTTTATCTGTTGAGTAAAAAAGCTTGAAAATTTAATAGAAGGCTCCTAGTATATTGCTTCAAAGGCAGATGAAAAAAATTAAAAATACATAGGCACAATTTTTTTTTATAAGCATTTAAAGTTCAAATTTTGACAAAATTTATCAAATTTATAATTTAATAATTATTTTGTAGTTAAAAATTTATAAAATGTTCAACTTTTATAGCTAAGGATTGAAAATTGAAAACAAGGCTCCACATAAATAGGTAATATATAAATTACTTTATGCACAATAATATCATCAAATATACTTAGTAATATCATAGGCTGACTGACCGTTTTCGCTCAGAATCGTTTTTCTTATAGGTACAATGATATTATATCATTGAATTCAAATTTAACACCATCCATTTCAGTGACCCGCTTGTAACCTACTGTGCAGCTGAGCGACACCCACTTACCCACCTTTTTTGTTGTTGTTGAACTCGTGAAAATCAAAAACCCGTATACAGAAGATTTACAATATCGCGCGCTAAACTTACTTTTTTTCGCGTGGTGCATGCGACAGTGTTGGATGCATTAGAATAACAGAGGTCAACGGAGTAGGTTATAGCTTATATATTGTGTACTAGGTATATAATATGTTTAAGCACACATAATATTATGTATGCGGTCATAGGATGTTACGCAATAATTGCCCACGCTCGAATAGAACGCTTTTAGCTTAACGATCCTATAGTATAATAGTATATAGGTGTAGGTATAGCCGTATAGGTAATAGGTATCTACAATTATTGAATTATAGAGCGTTTATAAAACAAGTCGTGTGGTTCACCTGGTCCGGTGATAATAGAACATTATATTACACATTATTATTATAAGTTTAAACCACAGCACGGATCTAATATATTATGAGTTATGACGCGTGCGATGTTAAACCGCGGTGGAGCTGCGCACGCGCGCGCCCGCAAAACGACAAGAGGAGACAAAACCACACCGGTGGAGATAGCTGCAGCTGCGGAGTGCGGACAGAGTGTACACGGAGTGCGACGGCGACGGAGAGTTCAATACGATCGGTATACAGCAGCAGCAGCAGCAGTAGAAAACGAGGACATTTCGCAATGGATATAGGTAGTAATAGTATACGAGATTTAACGCGGGTGCATTCTATTTTATTTAGAATAATAAATAGCAGCGCCGCAGCGGACCGCGAGATGGAGAGAGAGACAGCAGAGGGAAGTGAAAGCACCCCCCCCCCCCCCACCACCACCAATAATAACGGCCATACTCACACACATATAAATTAATATAATACGTATATGCTATCAAATACCCGCGGAATACATAATATGTAATAAGCACGTACATATAATATATATATAATACGCCGCCCGTGTATCAGCTTGCTTCCGGTCCGCTGGCCGAGTATCGCCGTATCGCGAACTTTAAATAACAACAAATAACAATAATAATAACAATAATATATGCGCGAGCACACACCACGCGCGCACATTAATATTATTGTTATTATTATTATTATTATTATCTCGTTTTGCGTAACCCGGGTGTGAGAAATGAAAAAATTTACAATCGAAAAACCGTTGGCCCTGCACCGTTTTGCACGCGCGCGTGTACATAACCGGTTGAAAAACGTTTTTGGGATAAAAAAAAATACACGAGTTCCACGATGTGAAATGGTATTTACCCACCTATGTATATGCTACGGGCAATGTGGAATACTGGGCAATGTGAGCCACAATGTTTTTTTTACCAACTAACATAAACGAATATTTTAAAACAATCATAATAATAATAGTAATTGTTAAATAATATTGACTAACATTATTGGTATTTGGTAAATACATAGAAATTTATAATCTCCGTCTAGTTGAGCTTGCATATCAATAAGGTCTATTTGACACCTCGAATTCATTTCGTTATATATGATAAGATTTAATAAAATTAATAATGATTATTTAAAAAAAATAAAAAATTCCTTATTATTATTATAATTATAAATGGGTAATAATAAAATTATAATTCATAGTAAAAACAATGTTAGTCAATGTTATTTAAAAATTATTATTTTTATTATAATTGTTTTAAAATATTCGTTTATGTTAGTTGGTAAAAAAAACATTGTGGCTCACATTGCCCGGGCAGGACCACATTGGCCCGGCAATGTGTATATTTCCCAGTATTCCACATTGCCCGTAACATATATAACAATATATTATTATATATTATGCTTATTTTTCGTGACTTTCTAAACAAATGTCAACAGCTCGTGAGATTATTACAATGAATTATTACGCGCGGCCACGAGAATTTAAATACCATCCAGGCTACATTATAATATTATTACACACGCACAGGAGTGCAGAAAACTAAAAATATCAGAT
Organism: Sitobion miscanthi; assembly: GCA_008086715.1. Taxonomy (NCBI): domain Eukaryota; kingdom Metazoa; phylum Arthropoda; class Insecta; order Hemiptera; family Aphididae; genus Sitobion; species Sitobion miscanthi. The sequence continues at coordinate 22,173,016 of CM017800.1, forward strand.
AATATGTATTTTGTGCATAAATAATGTATGCGCTGTAGATGTGAGTGTGATGTGTGTAAAATGCGTATTACTACAGAACGGTCGTTACAGCAATCGAGTTTATCGACTTCGTAAAACGCATACCGGACACTATACAACGGACGTAGGTGCCCGCCTATAATATTTTTAAACAAAAAAACCATATGAAATACCCATTTTGAAAAATATTCCTAATGGGTTTTTAAATTTCTAAATTTCTATCGTCCAACTCTCATTTTCTCGGTTCGAATGGAGACTACACTTAAAATCAATATGACGACTCCAACCATATACAATATAGGATATTATTTATATATATATATACATACAATGTACAGTTTATTGATTTTAAGCAACCAGTGTAGTTTATATATATATGTATATACAATATACACTCGTGACTATAATATAAATCCACGGGTCTATTGGAGTTTTCGAGTGTTTAAAACGAACTACGAATGTAAATATTGTTTTGATGACCAAACCACATTAAAAATCACAAGTACTTATGGCACTCTTAATATTACATAATAGACGCGTAGATGACGTACAGATAGATGTATGGACACAGTATTTATATGGTTTGGTCTTGAAAATAAAACCTTGATTTTATTTACAACTATAATAAATATATATAATACGATATTACAAGTAATAATTACTATAACGTTATAATGGTATTGCTGTCGTATTAGTATATACACCGTTGCATCATGTTACAAGATTCCTCCTCTTAGTTGACGCTTTAAACGCATATCGCCTTTTTCGACATTTTCCGCTCGTCCCGATCGTATTCCCCTCTAATTTACCACTAGTATACTATACCTTGGATATAAGTTCGTCGTGATTTGCCAGGTGTGCTCTGCAGTGAATGCAAGAGTATGTCCTGTGGCAGTCCGGCAGATACGCCTGAAACGTCTTGACCATGATGATGCTCTAGTCAGCGGTACTCGGTTACGGGTTGAAACATGAAGTTCAAATGCATCCAGTGTAACTGAAATGTAACAAAACAAAAATCACATAAATTATAAGGTTCCTGTGCAAAAATATATTTTGCTTTAATGAGCTGCTGTTCTGCGCAGTTCATAAATAAAAAAATTACATGTTTATGTATGCACAGTGTAAACAACCGATGCAATATTATATTTGCGTCGTGTCGTTTGAATGTGTGTGTGTTTTTTTTAAAAATATTATTCAATATATACTTGGTAGAAAAATTTCGGACCAGCATACGCGAGTCTAGTATCGATTTTAATAACATGTACGTACATTTAAATTTATTGCGCTACCCAAGGACAAACCAACTCCCACCCCCTCCTAAGTAAACTCGATCAATTTTTTCCGGACTTTGCCGAAATGTGACACGAACAATGCTGCATATAAGTGGTGGATAAATAAGACGATTCTGCGCCAGATTGAAAAGCGTACAATTCAAATACGTTTAGGTACATAACTCAAAGCTTTTTGGTCCTAAACTTTCGAGTGTGTGGGCTAAATATAAACGGTCTGAAATCTGATTCAAATAGACTATAGAAAATTCAAGTACTATGCCTATTATTTTTGTATGCGCTATATATGCAGTATTTATTTATAATATATGATACGACACGACGTACTTAAGTTGGCACTGTGAAATCTTGCTACAGTTAGCGATTATAGTGAACAATTATAATATTATAAGCAGCGGGAAATGCGTGTCATATTTGCGATAAATGCATGTGCAATGTGCATAATAATATAATATAATTATGCAGTTGTACAGTTTCATCATTCAAATACGGGTTTTGTTCTTGTTCGTATAATTGAAATCAAATGCAGTGTTTACAAACATTTTCCATTATATTTTCTTTGAATATAAATTGATACTTAGTGTTTCCTATAATGCAGGCGCATTAAACCGACATGGGCACTTGTCTTGCACGTGGAGATGGACAATCTCGATAGCATTCTACGAGTAGAAAGATATTTAACATTCGAATCATATAGTACTCTACTCATCGTGATCAAAAAACAAAACGAACGTTGTAGAGATTTAAAGTGGATTATCTTATGTAGGTATTATAAAAGCCTGAGAACAAAAATAAACGTCATTAAATTACGTTTTCTGTAAACTATTCTGATAAAATTGTTGTTAAATAGGTACCTACAAACAATATTTTATTTTAAAATCTGATTATAATGTCTGTACTATTCACTAATACAATTTGAATAAAATAAACGTTAAATCAGTAAATCAGTCTGTTAATTATCATTTTTATTTATACAGTCGTATGTGTAATATACTAATATAAAGTATCTCAAATTAAACTTATGACACAAGTTAGATATTTATTATGGTTTAAAAAACCAGTAAATGTAGTAACCAGTATAATGATAATTTTCCAATTGGAAATAAACTAATGAATCAATATCATGAAATAATCTAGAAAAATTAAGTGATCTAATTAATAATTAATGTACCTATTATCAATAATAACATACATTAATATTTTAACAAGAAATGTTACCTAGATTTGTTTTCTCTTACAAGTTTACAACTATAATAGTCATGACGCAACGATAAATTGAATAAAATAATAAAACTAGGTCAGAATTATAATATTAAAAACTAAATCTAAACAAGTTTTTTTTATTCTACGAGTATCAGCTGTTTTTTTTTATATAATATCCGAAAGAAGACTTAGGTTACATTAGTATTTGATATTTTCATTTTGAATTCAGTTTCCGTACCACATTTTACCCAGCTTATATACTCTTTATACCATAGTTCCTTGTAGTATACAACACGTGCCCAGGCGTATTGTACCGAAATCCTTCCCATTAATATACATTGAAAACAATTTTTTCTCCTAAAGACCATAATAAAACGCTATGTAAAATCTGACACGGGATAGGAATTTTTAATAGAAATATAATCCTATAAATCGATGGGATGAACTTACAAATTATGAAATGAAGGGTTTCAAGAAATGCGAAATTTATACTGCACATATAAAGCTTAAACACGATTGGTCGATTTAGTTTGAACGCTTGAGAACCCACACATTGTTATTAAAACGATAATTTCCCGCGCCCGATTTCAATATTTTAGTTCTATAATCATGTGGAAAACGTGAAATGCCGATTTTATTTCTTTTAATACGCATTTAAACTCGTTTTATACCTTTTACCCGGTCTTTGGAACATTATATTCCTATGTCATTATACATTTAGGTTACATTTACCCGGGAACGTTTCTTTTGAAGTCTCCCATGGGGGACTGTCTGCAGTACAGTATAGTACGGCTATTAGCTTATAAGGGTACTAAACTGACCATAATAAGAAATGAGAGAGATGTAACAAATACACATAAATGATATGAAAAATGTTTGATTTAAAAAATAATTTCATTAATAATTTATGGACATTAAACATCTAATATCTATATCGATGGCAAAACTATATACCTTAACCATATACCAGTATAACAGTAGTATTTATCATTTATACTTCCTGAAGGATTTAGGCCCTGCATTCAGATGCAGTTTAGGTAGATCTACAATTTACCAGCTCCCCTTGCGTACGCCAATGATTTATAGTCGTATGTATTGAATGTTCAACAAAGGTACATACTGATCGATTAAATAAAGAATACTATATTAAATTAGGTACGTACAATGTACATATTATAGGAAATTTTGGTGTGGGGTGCCCCCTCGAGTGACGAGTTGTCAAAAATTGTGTTTAGACGGATATAAGATAATACGTTCGCCTACGACTCCAGTCATGAAAAACCACGATAACAGTCACGACTCACGAGTGCGCATTGTTCTTCGATAATAATACTACTATATAGAGTATACAAAATATGATATAACTATATATAAGACGGCTGTAAATAAGACATTAAGACGGTAGCGTTACGCGTCGATTACTGATCATATTATTGTATTATACACAATATGATAATATGTATATACGCAGACGTATAAATTATACTATACCTTATACCTCATACGTGGTGGTGTGCTGTAGACTGTAACGGGTGCATATAATATGTCATTAACATTTCATTGGCTTCTGAAGCAAAACAATAGTCGATCGCACGCGCGATACTTAGTGCAATGAGTAAAAATCGTGTACGATTCTGATTGAATACAATTTTTGTTTTCGAAATAGAACCGACGACGACGACGGCGACGGGATAAAACATGTACGGTATAGATAATATTATATAATAAAACAAAACACATCGATGTATCGCCTAGCTACACTTCCTACGCCAGAAAGAGTTAATATGATGATGATGATGATAATAATAAAAAAATGTAAAACACGGTGCCCATCATCACAATACCTACAGCATAGGTATTATTTTAATAAAATTAATATAATAATATGTTGTATTGTACGATTTCTCGTTGAAAAACACAGCCGGGCCACCTGGCTCCGTGCCCGCAGAGCCCGCGACGATTCTTTGTTTCACAGTCACGTAATAATATAACAATAAAATAATAATATCATATGCGCGCAGGTCGCAATAAGTATCTTTTCGGCATTGTGCTTGGGGTCGCCGTCGCACACATACTCTGCACACCCGCGGTCCGAAAAAAGCCGTGCTTTCATAATTAAATACATTTTTTGTTTGTGATGACATAATAATAATGACAATATAATACAGTGAAACCTCGATAAATCCACGAATCCATCGGGTTATCGAAAATTCGAGTTATAGAAAAAATTTTATGTTTATATTATTGCGATGCAGCGGCCAAGATATTCCTTCGAACTGTCCAAAATTATTCGTCTAATAGAAGTTCGAGTTATCCAGGTTCCACTGTATACATATAGTTTCGTTTATGATAATATATAGTCATTGAAGTTATGAAATAATTTATAACATACTATTTGAATAGTACCCCCCCAACATTCGAGGAAATCAATAATTTTGGTACCCATAATATGCATAAGTATTAATATAAGTATACCTATTGTTAGTCTATAGATCTGCAGATTGTAGTTTCGATTATTCGTTCGCCGTTCTTCGACCTTTGCGGGTTACCGTGGTATAATATAGATCCGTGTCGCGGTTCTAGGTTGCGCTATTTCATAACAGAAAACGATTCGCATGGCGATATTAATATAAACTTCGCGTGCCAGTCGCTGGTCCTCGGAGATTAAGTATATACGAAAACGGGCGAGGTGTGCTCGTATACTACTCTCGAAGATTATCTGCGCGCGGATGTCTGTTTGACGCGACTATATTCCATCTTATGGCCGTTCTGCTGTTCTTTTTTTAGTCTACTTTGGTATATCGCTCTATATTTGTTTCTGGAGTATTATTATTCCATAACCTCTGCCAAAATTGCTCGACTTCCACCGTCTAAATGTTGTATCGTCGTGTCGCGTATCGACCCTGTGATCTCGCCTGCTGCACATTTATATATTATTACTATTATTATTATCTCCTTCAATATTCGATATGTTTTTTTCGCATCTGTATAACTTGCGCGACGACCGTCATACATCGTATCTCGTACTATCGACTGATATTAAAATATACTTTAATATTAATTAAAATTTTGTCCGGGCACATATAATTTCCACGGCAGTCAATGCCCAATGGCACGTGCGGTCGCTAAAAAACACGTGGTCGACTCGTGCGCGACGACTGCTACAGGCAGGCGGTTGCCATTATTATAATTAATGTTGTTATATTTTCCGGCAATATAAACGACATAAATTATATTATTATGGTCCGATGCCATCCGTTAATAACTGCAGCAGTTGTTATATCATCACCGTAGTCGAATTATCATAAAATATATTACCACAAAACGAATGTACCAAGCAAAATCCCAAAAAAATAATATAATAATATCATATGGTAACGGGAGAATGACAGCGAATCAGGATGACAGATGTGGCAGCCAATATGAGAAGTTCAGAGCTATAGTCTGACGAGTGTGTAGACACATTCGTTGTGACCGAAAACGTATGTACTTCTAGAGGCCACAAAGGCCACAGAGGGTCACAAACAGACTGACGTTGGAATCAGCTTAACAGTTGTGTCGCCACAGTGATGAACTAGTATTACAACAGTTAGCCTGCGATAAAATAAGTTTTATTCAATATCTATACTGAGATAAATTATATTAATTATAACATCTATAAATAATTGAATTACAATATCGTTTTAAATATTGCGTATCTACCTAACCTTTTTTATATTATATTTTGAATTAAAAAATTTATCTTACATCCTTGAATATTATATTCTTAATGATCGAAGTGTGCGTGTTAGGAAATTCCAACTATATATTATAATCTCCCTTTGACAAAATCATTAGACAGCAACTGTATTCTAATAATATATTGTCTCGTCGCGATACACGCTGAAGGAATTATTAATATTTCATTACATACATAATATACGTGCAATATTGCAACTAGTGTGAGATAACCGCGAAATCACAAAGATTCATAGATAATGTAGGTACTTTATAATAATACATAATATCTACGCGACGCCCGCACACACACACGGACGAACAATTATAATATTTTCCATCCTCGAAATTCGTTCGCGGAATAGATAACGATAATATTAATATTGATGATAAAATAATATATATAATATTATAAGTACTGGCCCTCTACACCTCCGTTCGATTTATTTTCCCGTTACAACTTTACTATTATGCTCGTACGCCTGCCTCGGTCAGCTATTGTTCTACGCGATGCGATCTATACGCTCACACACACACAGTAATATATTATTATTTCATATATAGGCACTACTATATGCGGTATTAGTTGGGCAATTTTTTTATATTGTAATAATGGGTGTCCAAAAATAAAGTCGTGTGCGCATTGTTCCGCAGGAGCATTCGCCTTTTAGCGATCGTTTTACGGCGTTCGTATTGTGCACCGTATACAGAAGTCGAAACAAAGAAAAACTATAGATACGCTCACTTAAAAGGCTTCGTTATTCGGCCACCTATAATACTGTATAATAATAACACATAGGCTGCAAAACGAACCGTATAATAGCGAACTCTCTGTGCTCACCTCATTGTATAGGATATTGTTCACCAAAAGATTATATCCCTAACACAATAATATTATAATGTGTAGATATCATGTTTCTGCAGAAATTGTAAGAATACGCATTTATACCTACGGTCGAATTCCGTGTCGAATCGATCTAAATAATGGACAACCTGGAGATTGGCCGTTCAATTTATTTTGCGAAATCCGCATAGTTTTTCTATTTTATTTTGTCTCAAAGTTCTAAAAAATTCATTAATAATTAAAGAGGTGTTCTATATACGTTGCAACTATGTCATGTAGTTAGTAACAGATCAGATTTCGAGTAATTCAATTTCCTTTACGAAAAGTTCAAAGTAAAATTCGAGGAACGACTTTAACGAGGTATTATAACTTAATCTATATCTATGTATATCATATCGTATACAGTTTGTACTCAAATCTAAATAAATCTTTTAAGACTGAGTTCAAAATGTTTGATAAAATAGTCAACATCATAGTAGGTACCTATTTTTCCAAACGTGCAACGTGTGACTTAGACCCAGTAAGACATTTGAAAATAATAACATTAACAACATACATTTATGTTTTATTTTTCATACAGATCTGGTGTATACTGAGTAGTATAGATAGTATAGTAAGTGGACGTGAAGCATTTAAAAAACTAGTATTGGAGGGAGTATATAATATAATATAATTATATATATTTTTTTTAATTTTTATTTATTCTTCAAGATGATAATGGGCCCCACTGAACATGTTCGTGTGGGGGCCCAGATATTGTTATACAATTATTGTTAAGTCTTAGGTACGAGGTATTAGGTACCTGTAAAAAAAATGTTGTGTTGTGTTGCAATTTTTAACAAATCGATATTATTCTGGTATAATATTACAGGATGCGGGCTGAAAAAAGATCATGGGACAAAATACAGATACGACACGATAACTCCGTGCATTGTAAAAACTTGTCAACTTCGTCGTATACTTATACAACCAAAATATAGTGATAAGACCGTGTATTAATAGCTATATATACGTCCATCGAGATTCATCCTACATTACAAGCGAATGCGAAAATCGCGTTTTGACGTCGGAAAATGTTAACAACATGATCGTATAATACAGGCACATATTATAGTGTATTGTGTCGCATGTCTGTATTATATCGTATGGGCACCGGGGGAAACTGCAGAAAAGGTCCGCAAGGCCACGCAAGTCCATCTGCCCCCGCGTAAATACCGCCACTGGATTATGAGAATATATTTCGCGGTGCGGACACGTCGTCGTGGGTGTCAAAAAAAACGATGTCGATGCCCGGCCAGCCAGCCGCCCTTGATTTTATTTCACAACCGCGTGTTCGGGTCCGTCCGTCGTTATTGCACCGCCAAAGTCACGGACGAACGACACCGTCACCGGGCAGGTGCGTGTGCGTACACGGTGTGTTTTATCGCTGCAGATATCGTATACATTTATACTAACGAACGTTTCACAGCGAGACGGCAGACTCGTCGTCCACGTATAGGTCCACCCGTGTACTTACAAGTCGTGGAGGGGGAGGGGGGTTTACGATACAATAAAAGCTATTTTTACATATTGTACGCATGCAGATAGGTACCAGAAGTTGTATCACTTGTATCTATTATACGCACTCCAGGTACAGCACTGCAACAGCTGATGCCCGTAAGCATATAAATTATAATATTTTGACACGAGCTTGCAGCAGGTTACAGTATACAATATAATTTGCGGACAGACGACGGACTATATTATCATCATGACGGTGTTATCGGACGAGACAGCTCTATTGCCACCACCTGCGTTTCGTCGGTCGACAAACTGCAGACGGTGTGCAGCGTTCTGCGTGCGATTATCATATCATCATATGGCGGCGGTGGCCAGTGCAGGGCACGCGAATTATGCAATGTGAGATTTCTTTGTGATATAATATAGGTATGAGTAGGTATCGAGTAGTATTACCGACACGGAGGTGGTGAACGAGTCGACGGGCATCGACTACTGTTTTCACGCGATTCGTGGATTTAATTTTTATATATTATATATCCTGTTGCCTGCATCTGCAATAAATGTAAAAAGAACGGAGTTTGCAGAAATCTGCACGTTTTGAAATAGTTATATAGGTATACACTACAATTAACGCATGGACCTCGTGAGAAAAATCGACTCGACTTTCCTGGCTTACGATTATTTTTTATCGACCGTGCATGATGTTTACGAGGAAACCAGCCATCCATCACACTGCAGCTGCAGTTGTGTTCACTCTCGAATATATGTTACAGGTAGTTAATGTTAACGCAATTGGATAATATATAGTTTTTATGAATATGCAAAATGCGCACATTGGCTAATGTTGACATCATTCAACATTTTAACAATATGATGCATATGGAGGTTGATATTTATATATATGACGTATAATATAGTATATTATATACGTATATATATCTATATCGTCGCTACCACTCTTCACTTAAGCTCATAAATCACCGAAATCCAAATGTGAAGGTTTGCGGTTAGCAGCTAGGACTAAATGTCTGAAAACCTTCCCCATCGTCGCAAAAGAAAATGGTGCCGCGACTTAGTATATAATTCATAGTAAAATTGGATAGATGAAAGTGTTTTTTATTAAACAAACAAAGAATATGTTTATTGTATAAAAAACATGACCCATAGATCGTCTATGACGGTTAAAATAAATAAATATATACACAAAGTATATTTATTTTTGTATACTATACGTATATAGCGCAAGTGACTATAATTTTTATAAAAAAAAACATTGTTTTAAATATTTATTAGAACAAAAGTTATTTCGTCTGCCAATTCTTCCTGTTACCCCCTGTATACATGCTTATATTATGTATTCATATACACAGCAATACTGCATTCCGCTGCAGTGGTGTTGTTTCCTGGCCACGGCCGAGACGGAACTACGGAAATGACGAAAATGATTTACCACAAACGGGCCGCGCACATCATTAGGACCATTTTATAAAGGAAACCAATACGACGACGAACAAGTGCGTCTCTTTGTCGTCGTAGCCGAAACCGAATGCGATGTCAGCCTTCTTCCCACCCCTCCTTCCCCCGAACCAGTGGTTCATGTCGTAAAATTTCGAATTCAAATTATTTTAACCGTGTAAAAAGAACGATTTTAGTGAGGCATGTCGCGGTTATGACAATACTCAGGAGCACGGCGGGCGGGGAGGGCCGAGATACGATGAATTACGTCTCACCCCCTCTAATCACCATCCCGCAGCTGCGGCGCGATTCGATGTGGTGACATTGTAGTACCATTGATTATACATAGTATAGATGTCTCACTGGCCGTGATTATGCGTTGCGCTAAATTTTAGTTTATTTATTGACAATAGATAGGTTACCTAACCTATGTATAATCAATGGTAGTACGTAGCATTCATACAATAAGTACTATCGTACAGAAGAGCAGATAGTTATAATATGTAAGTGTGCCTAATTTCGGAAACGGCGTCCCGAACGAATACGAAATCGCGGGAGCCCAACAGCAGCTGTTTTTGATTTACCGGAAAAATTTGGTGTTTTGCTTCCCGCTCGGAACACGCGTGGAAAACTGCGCAGACGCTGCATATTATGTACAATTTAATATCGGTGAATAATCCGCAAAGTCACGGAGATTATAAAATATGTTCCGCGGGACTTTCCGAGAAACGAAATCCACGCGTTCGACGGCGTCGGTTAGTACTGAAGAAAATACAATATAAAATATTGCACCTAATTAAACCGCAATAATAACGTTATAAATTATAACACTTTATTATACTGTCACGATACTATATGATTGTACATCGATAGCATACTATCATAGCAAACGATAATAAAATACCTTTAGCGTTTAAAATATAATTCTCCGTTTCTTAAAGAAAATATTATGTTCTTCGTTACCATGACGACGGCACCTCTACAACATACAATACACAATATTGTATTTTGGGTGCGTTACGCGCGGTCGAAAGTCGAACTTCTCTCGTCTTGGGTAGTATTCAGAATAACTTTTAAATACTTTTCCCAAAAACTTAATATACTTACAATACCCAATTATTGTTTTCCTTGTTTTTCTGGTGGTTATTTTTACAATACTATACACATTTTACATCGAGTGTCAACAACTTAAATTATACCTTATATTTATAATAGAAATATATAATAATGTGGTGGCGCTAGTTCCCAAATTTAACCGAAAAAAAGTACCTACCGTTGGTTTAATATTTGAAACAAAAAACGCATTTTAAAAGTATTTAGAATACTATTTTGGATAAGTATTCGAGTATTTATTCGAAATACTTTTTGAAAGTATTTTACCCAAGTCTGCGTGTCTGATATATTATATATAATATGTTTTTTTCGGAACGTGCACAGCGGAAATAATTTAATATAATATTTATGTATACACATACATATAATACATATTATATATATAATATTATAGTAATATAATACGTATGAATATATTATTACGATTATATATCGAGACGACATGTGCAGCAGTTCACCGAAAACTGTCATGTGCCACCAAGTAAAGGTCAGATGATAGAAGCTATCATTTTATTACTATTATTGTCGGGTATTGATATTATTCTTTATATATAATAATTTATACAAAGTAGTAATACGTTTATACCTATACAATATGTACACGCAGAGTTAGACCAATACATTATGATTACATATTGTTTGGCATTCGTTAAACTTCACCGCAAGCACAATAATACTGTACAAAACATTCAAAGGAGGAGATTCGCCATAATTTGCAATATGAATACGGCGAACTCTATATTACATACGAACGAGTAAAATATTATTATTATTTTTCGAGAAATTTTAAATCGTGTCATTCGAATGGGTGGGCCGTTAGCTACGACGACAACAGAGGCGCCAGAGACGATTCGCAATACATCCGGAGTCCGGCCGGTATCGAATATTAACTCGAATACTCAACAACGCTATAAATTCATAATAATTAGTAATTACATTATAATAGTGATACGCCGACGGCTGTTTTTCAATATTTTCGAAATAACACGCAGAAAACTTCAAGGTGTATGGTGATTGTTTGTGTATTCGAGCACAACTATTATTATCAGGCCGTTAGAGGATAAACATCGTACTATTCTTGCCGTTTGTATTTGAATCTAAATATCTGTTAAATTTGTGTTTGCCATAAGCATTTTAAAAACCAATAACAAGTTATTGATTTCATATTATGTATTATAGTAATAGTGTTTTATTTTCATAAAATTGATTACCTATACTGAATATCACTACGGCGGGCAAATATTATATAAATCAAACGTATTAATATTATGCTGTTCAAATATTATTCGCACGTGCACCATACATCACTTGTGATTATTAAAAAGCTATAAATTTGTCAAAATATATTTTTTAGAAACTACGTCAATGTTTGCCTATGTCGGCAGGCAATGATCTCGTCATATAACTATGTACTTGACAATCGTACAATATTTTTAAGATTACGAGTTTAAAACAAAAAAAAAATAAATAATAGCGTGTAATTAATTGTTTATTATAAACTAATATACTATAACATTCGAGTCTATGTAAACAGCAATTAACAACATAATCCTATAGAGAACATTAATCGCTACTACTTAGTTCATGTTGGCTGGTTTAGAACAACATTATTGAATACCGTCGGTATTATGAAATACGAACGTGTAGTTAAACGATAAAACAACTCGAGATAATCGCTAAAATAATATAATTATAAACCGAGTTAATTGTTCGCTGATTAATGTAAATTTTATTGTGGCTTATAAGTTATAATACCAGTGCAGTAATATAAATTATAACGATTTTTTTTTTTTAACTACGTGTATGGTAGATTACAATACGCAAACAAAAGTAAACAAAACACTATAGTGAGTAATTAGTGATCAATAATTTAAAATTCGACGAATTATATTCCAATAAACCGCGGAAAGATATTATTGTGATAATATTATAATGAGTCGAAGCGTTCATTGACACTGCTTGTATCGTGAATAATATTGTGTTTGCGATGATCGAAATCGGAACAAAAACACAAAATAGTATAATACAATACGAATATTGTTATATTTTTATTATTGTACTGTATTGCAATGATTTTTACGCGAACACACGATATTTCTGGTGTTGGTAGACACACGTAATATAATATTATTACATGACGCATGTGGAGTTAATTATTGAAAATATACCAAGCGAACACAAATCGAATTATAATACAACAATATAATACAATATTATAGCATAAGTTCTATACTTATTTATTTTAATTATTCTTTTACAATTATTTAGAAGAGTGGCCTTCGGTCGTGCCATTGTATACGCAACGGCGTTATAATGTATTTCATACGCGTTTTCAAAAGTGAATTAACTCTCGCGAAGTATACCTACTAAGGTATATTTTTATTACGTATGTACGAGTGCAAACGGATCCTAATGCGGACAGGAAAAGTTTAAAAAAAAATTCACACACAATTAGTAATAATAATTACACAACAACGGTATTCGAGTAGGTACATTACCGAAGAAAACACATCGCGACCCGCACACGACGGGCAATGCATAGACAAATACGACGGCACGATAATATTATAGTGGCCACACACAAATACCTAGAACTGCACGACAGTGGTCGCCGAGTGATTTTCTTCGTTTTTCCAGGGGGGGGGGAATGTATGGTCGTATATATATTTTTTTAGCTTTTAAATAGGTAAATGTTTGACGCTTAGGTTGGATTTCTCGCAAGAAAAACCAAGAAAAACTCAAACGGTTCGGAAAAAATAACCTCACGTGACCTCCCCGCCGACCGACGTCCGGCGGTGGCGTCGACCGCACAAAGCAGCGGTATTGCGCGCCGCCGCCGCCGCCGCTTGTTTTATATTTTTTCGCTGGACTGTGGCGGCGACGGACGGCGGCGGCGGCTGTCAATGCCCTCTCCAGGTACGCTCGCGACTCGGGCGGCGGTAGGGGAAATCGCGTTGTATTTAATAATAATATATTAATGTATAATACATATGAAATGCAGACGCGCGCGCCGCCGCTGCCAACGGATTTTCTCGGGCAAACGACGACCGTGATAATAATATTTTATTTTTTATGCACATCGCGGCCGGAAACGCGACGACCGGTCGTGAGAGTTTTCGTATTATGTGTATATTGTGCGACCAAACGAAATACTATGATGATGTAGAGATTAATGATATGATTATGTTGTGATGAGTATATACTAACGTAACGTACGAAGGATTTCGGCATTTAGCGCACAACGGTACCACGAGACAATGGTGTATAATGTTACATAATTATAAACATAATTTATTGTTGGACGATATCCGACGCCAGCAACGGCGTCCTCCGGTTCGAGAGCTCCTCCTCAGCATATACACCGCGACGTCGATTATCGTTATCAATATGATATCGTTTTTTTAATATCATGAGGTGTGCAAACTCGGTTATATATTTATTTATTTACTGGCACTTGAGTAGCACTCATTGTGTACAGGCCAACACTCAAAAATGTTGCACCGCCCCCGTTGAATCACTACGATACCGCGGGGGACTTTGCTCTCACAAGCCCTAATTTTTTTTTTAAATGTACTTTAGGCGGTTAAAAAAAACAATGGGCAAAATGTTTACCACGAGCGAGTGAATGACGCACAAAAAAAACACGGGAGTAGTTAACTAGTTATCATGGGATTTGAAAATGATCGTTGAGTTGAGACACTTGATACAGAAATGGTTACTCCAATTTTCAATTCAACAAACATGTTTGGAAACACACTACCAATATTTCAATAATATTATAATCATATAGCATCCTCTTAAAATTCTCTAACACCACCCAACAACCCTTAATATTTCTTCAGGTCTACCAGACCTGTAAACCGCTTGTTCAGCGCCACTATATAGGCGGACTGCGTATCAATACCACCGTGGTACACTTCTCAACAAACGATCACACGTGACATAATAGTATTATACCACATATACAGCGATGAATGCCACTCACGATATATGGAATTCGCTTAGCAATGTTGTGACTTGCCGGTCATTTTTAGTTTTAGTGTGTGTGACCTATCGAAAAAAAATTTAATTAATATGGAAAATAAAATATAATATAAGTATATTATATAGAGTACCTATGCTGTTTTCAAATGTATGTAATATTGAAAAAAAAATTATTATTAAAAACTATCGTACCAAAAAAAAAAAAAAATAAAGTAAAGATATAATTTTAAATTATATAATAGGTACATGGGTATAAACTTTTTTTACATCTTCCAAAAAATGTGTGAACAAATTGTTGGAATTATTTGTTGAGTGGTTGTTTTTTTTATCGAATAATATCGTTATTCGTCTAAATGGCGTGCTATTTGATTTTCATTATAGTTCCGTGTTTTTTTAAGAATTTTAATACTGACCGTAAGCGTTAAATTGTGTGTACGTATATTAGCCCCATTTACAGGATTTTCAATATTTTCTAAATTAATGATATAATATATCTTTAAGACTGCAGTGGTATAATTACCATTGATCAGATACTATATGTGTAGTATAGCCCCACCAAAATTTCCCTCTTGATATAATTGCAATTAATATATTATTTTTATCCCAGTCTGTTTATCTTACAACATTACTATGTATAGATCACGGCTGACCCCAGTGTAGGTCACACGTTAAACGAATTCCCAATGTATAATGATAATAATATTAACGTATATCATATATTTATTTATTTATATATTATATGTGCAGATCATCCGATTTCATATAATATTATTACATTTCGTAAACAAAAACGTATATTTGTTCATTTTATGAATACAAATTATAACAAATACATAGGTGCCTAATACAATGTATTGTATATCTAATGGAAACAGAGTTTGATGATTTGATCGAACGTTAATGAGCAGTATAATAATACACCCACTACCTAAAGTCAGCATATTCACAGCGGAAACCCAAGCTATTAAAGAAGCTTTAATATTCGGAAAGTCGACATTCTCAAATAAAATTGAAATAATCAGTGACTCCCTAAGCGGCAAGCGCCCTTCTAGCATCGAAGCACCGAACCCCTCTAACGAGATAATTACCATATCCATAACATCATCACGCATCGACCCACAAAGCAATCGAATTCATGTGGGTTCGCTTTCATACGGACATCCCTGGAAATGAAAAAGTGGATATATTGGCAAACGAGGCAATCACCTCGACCTGCTCCTCAATCATTGCTATTCTTCCATATACCAAGACGTAAAAAGATGCATACACACTACGAATATGTTAAAATCGATTAAAAAGATAATCACTAAATATGGTATACTTAGCCTCCGAAATTATCAATACCATAACAAGAATCGGTCATACCAGCCTCATCCACATACATCATAAAACACGAAGAACAATTTCTCTATAGCCAATGCAACGAACCGCACAAACACTGAAACACGTAGTCTTAGAATGTCCGCCTTATGTCAACGCAAGAAACATCCTCAGCCAACTTTCATCGATGTGAGAATACAACACGCACTTGATCCATAGCTTCTTCAAATCCATCGGCATCGGCAAAAAAATTTAATATTAAGATAAAATTACACGACTAACAAAATATATAATGTAAATATAATATACTACTGTAAAAACCATTCATCCCATAATTATGTAATCTTAATTATCCATTGATAATAATGTAACCGCAACTACTAACAGGCTAATGACCTAGCTGTTGAAGCCTTTATTCTCAATAATAAAAAAAAAAAGATGTCGCCTGCACACTTTTCCAAAAAGGGACAATGACGTCTCTGAAAACGTTTTCATATATCTTAACGTCGTGGACGAATAAAAAATGTGTTTTGCGTATAAGTAGTTTTTTTTTCTGTACAGCGCGGAAATGAAAACGTTAAAAAATCTTTGAACAGTTTGAACGTCGTATTGTATGCGTGTGTATACACAGCTGCAGCTGTAGTTGAACGGATTCTTACATATTATTATTTTGATGGGACTTTTGTGCGAATAACGATCCCAACTACTGAACCACTTTAACAACTTTTTTCTTTTTAATTATTCTCGAGTTTCAGATTTTACAAGCGTATATAATATATATAGACCCGCTACTTGTATATACGTGTACGTACAAAACAGGTACCTCCTATATATAGTTTCATAATTTTAAAATGTGTCAAGTTGACGGCACACAAAGGCTGTTTTAAACACACGGCCAGTGCTATATATATATATGCATAAAAAAAAATATGAATATTTAAAAGCACTTGGAAAAAAAACGCACACCAAAAAACGACGTATATAAATAAAATATTAAGTATAACTCTGACAGCTGAAGATTGGCGAATATTGAATATTATATGCCTCGGAACATAAAATATGTAAGCGCTCGAGTGCGAGTGCAAATTAAAATATGTGGACAGTCCATCGTTGACGAACGAATACGCCCCTCGCAAAAAAAAAAGATTATTATTAGCTTTTATTCGACGCAGAGAAAAAGAAAAATAATATTACCGTCGTCGTCGTCGTCGTCGTCCGCACGAAAATGTAGTACACGATGGTCAACAATTTTCTTCATGGTCAAAATAACGTTCGAATGCAGCAATATTGTTATGTATACGTACACTTGTATACAGTTCGATATTTCATTATATTATTTTCATTATCAAGGTTCAATGGCGTGTGTGTGTGTGTATTGGTGCGACTATGCTAACAAAAGGCGGACAACAATGAATATTAAGTACTTGAGTGACTGTGGTGTGCAATATTTATAGTTGCAGGACTGCCAATAAAAACACGGCCAACATATTATAATACACGAAAGCTTCGAGGAATCGGAAATTATTTACAGCTCTATGCACGCGCAAATTATTATTCGCTTGACAACCCTTCGACTATTCTTCGGCCCACGAAAATAATATCGTAGGTATTCATTCGACCAAAAATCTATAGGTCGTATTTGCAATAACGAACTGTGAAGGGTAACCATACTATTGTAAGCCACTGTGTGTAGGTGTTTGTATGTAGAATAATATTTCGGTACCTACGTGATCAATTTCGTACGGTATAAAACACACGTGTACCTCCGTCTATAAATATTTTATTATTTTTGACATGTCAGAACGAACCGAGATACTTTTCAACAGGGTGCTGCGGCCGTCAAAGTTTTGACATTCAGACGAACTTTATAAGGATATATTATATTACATATTATACGGTAAACGAAACTTTTGAAAAGAAGTTATGAAACATCAGATATTAAAATGGATAAATGCAAGTAAATTTGTAAGACGTGTTGAGAAAAAAAAAATCTTGTGATAATTAAAAGAAAAACCGTATTATATGACCGATAAGAGAAGGTTAAACTAATAAATTGCGTTTGTCAAATTGACTCTATTTTTTAGATATATGATTTTAATTTATATTATACACCTTAAACGCCTAATAATTACCCAATTAAATACTCGGAATAATTCTTGGTATATAGCCACTATTGAAGCTGTGATCCAATATATACACGTGTTTAAAAAAAAAGATAGTTATATTATTATGTATCCATTAATTTATACCAATAATTATTCTGGTAATTTGTATTTTATGCTATAATATTTTATTATATTAGATTATAAAAATAATAACATGGATAATTACGATTTATGACTTAAAGTTAAGACTTGAGATTAATGTCATAATTGACAATAAATAAATGTTAATTGTTTGACATGCCGTTCGTAGAACTGTCGACTTAAGGTTCTACGTATTTTATTTTCGTGGCGCCTTCGAGTGCTACATAATAATAATTTATATAAATGCATAAGTATCTAAATTTCTTGGAAACTATCTACCGTAGTTATAATAGTTATATGTTACAACAGAATGCAGTTTTCCATATTCGAATTATTTAGGTACTAACCTGTTAAAATATATAATAACATCACGATTTTAACCTTAATTATACACAAAATACTGTGAAGTAACGAACACGCGGATATAGTCTTTATATAAAGAAAAAACACCACAATATAGATATGGTTTGTTTTTTTACATCGTCGAAATGATATTAACTCAGAAACAGAACAAAACAAAAATGTTTCATTTAATTAAAAAAATAATCTATTAAAATGATTTATGGCTTTTTTTTATCGCTATTTCGACAATAATTACCATTAGAAATCGATTTAAGAACAAAATGGTTACAATATATATATATATATTTTATATTATAACCAGATTCTATTATTATGATTTCTTGTAGTTTTAATAAATATTATGTAATTTTATATATATTTTTACTATAAAGTTAAGTACCTACATTGATATTATTTTAAGTGCCTACACCATGTAGGCCTGTTAAGGCTTCGAATGCACGTCATACTGCACGGTAATATTAATGGGTTTTTAATCGTTTGTTTAAAAGTTCACAACAATAACACGTTGTAAGCTCGATACATAATAATTTTACTGTTGTAAGACTATCAAAGCATAGCTAGTGTACGTTATCAGTAAACAATAAACCGCTGCTGGGAAATTGAAAATCGTCTGCTTAACATTTTATAACGAAAAACAAGGGTGGCTATCATTTGAAGAAAAAAAGTTTGTTTCCCCTCGCTGCAGTACGCTCCTCAAATCGCATAATTACATTCATAACGATTTGAACGATATGATCCTTAAGTACCTATGTATAGTATATACTTAAATATGTCAAAAACCCGAGTTTGTTGAAAATATTCGTTATATCAAACGGAAAAAATTAGGGAGAGCACACAGTCACGGTTATACCATTTATTTGAGCAGCTCGGGGAACCGCGTCTAATATCGACATTTCCGTCGTGGGCGATAAATTGCAAATATATGTAGTTAAGTACGTGACACAAGAACAACAATACGGATGCTTTGGAGAACAAAATAATAATATTATAACATAGCGCGTACCTATATACTCTTTGGCCCTCGCGCGATAACCTGCGTGCGCGCCTACCACTATACCATAATATTACCGCAGTTGTATGAAGGTATACCCATATTATTACATATTTTTTAACACGGATTACTGTAACAAAAGCAGAATATCCAAAACGAAAGCCCTCGTTTCTGGCATATCATGTCGTACATAATAATTTATAATGTAGAAGGGTCACGACGTCTGCACGGAGAACCAGCCGATCTCGTGCGACTCCACAATATATATATATGTATAGGACGTGCAGCGGCGTATACGACTTGTATAGGTACGCCGCTTCAAAACGAGTCGTTATCGAGAAACGCGATGGACCACCGAAAATGAAAAGAAAAAAACCTACCTACAAACAATATTGTAGACATCATCGGATTATTATATTGTACCCGGAGAAGGACTCAAGGACCATGATAGTGGTACTTATAATGTGTACCTATATACATTTTACACGGCTTATACGTCGCGTAGGTATATACTGTATAGTATGTGTAAAGTTCCTCTCGTTGGGGGGGGGGGGGGGTCACGAACTCTGTCGGCCGAAGTATGACGACTGTTGTTATAGGTGCCCGTGGTGTTTACCCTCTCGAAATGACCCACTTTTTTTATACAAAATTAATTCCAGATGACGGAAGTCTGCACGTCGTGTCATAGACTGTATGCATAGAGAAATGAATGCAGATGTAGAAAAATGGTAGTGCGAACGTGTACGTAGAATACTTTATATAACCGCAACTATATAATATAATATATAGGTAATTACACTGTCAAATGGACACAGTTTAAATATTGTTATCCGAAAAAACCCATTATTCTTTAATTGGTATGACGTATAGTACAAACTACAAGATAATCCATTTAAGCGTCAATGCTCATCGTTATTACGAAAAGTATTGACTTTTGAAAATGTGTTTTTAACAAATATTAATTTGACGTCGCCGTGTAAAATAATATTTTTGAAAAAACAAATGAATAGTTTTTTTGAAAAAAATGTTTGTTTGTAACGACATGTGAAAAAACAAAAGTTAATAACAAAATTAAAATATTTTAAATAAGTCAAAATTTTTCGAAACAATGATGGAAGAGTTGAAGGCACTCAAATGGATCACCTTGTATAATTATATAGTAATTAATCTTGTCGGAAAACAAGTAACAGCGGAGAATACGTCATTTAAAATGCGGCAAGTGATGTTAAGACAATAATTTATATTAACGCTTTATACATATTATATAATATTATTATGCCTACCCCATTTGTACGAAACGTAATCACATTTCGTACAATAATACGTTATCGAGACACACGACCTTATCCCGGTCGTCGAACGCGTAAGTAATGGAAATATATATCTTACTGGTTGTAAAACAAGGTACCTACCTAAACCTAACTGTAATTTCGCTGCAGGATAGTTGTACCTATGTTCTTTCGTACACGTATATAAGAGGTACAAAATGGGTTGTTGAATTCAAATGTACCACTGCAGCCAGTACAGCAGGTACCACCCGGGATAGGTACCCCCTACCTTCGTGTACACATATTATATTATATTCGTGTTTAAAGAAAGAAAATATTATTATTGTTTTAGTAACAGTTTTTATAGTGGTCGTATGGCTATAAATCGGGGAAAAGTTGTAGGTAGGTAGGTACCTACTATACGATTATTTTCGTATGTAATTAAATACTTAAATATATAGGCAATAATACCTAGTATATTATTATGCTATTATACTGTATGAAGTTTTTGTAATATAATATTGGAAACTTATTCACTTTGAATACGCGGATAACAGTAAATAAAGTTTGATAAGTTCTGTCAAAGACAAAGCGCAGGTAAAATTAAAAACATACGAGGTAGTAATTACAATCATTACTATTATTACCAGTTCATATTTTATGTACACACAACACATTATATATTATGAAATTAATGTGTCGATATGTAGGTAATTATAAAGCGTTTGCGTGTATATGGCGAATAGTTGGGGAAAAAAAGTATGCAAAATATAATTTCACTCGTGCAGTAATCTTTTGAAATATAATGTCTACCATAGTTACTACTATATATATTCGTCTTCTCTGAAATCCGTTTCTACTATTAAATTATTAACGATTTTGATTATCGTATATTGTGGCAATGTATAATAATAAAATTAAAAAAAAAAAAAAATCTGTAGCAATATTATAATAATCGTTTGAGCGATTTGTAAACATAAATACAATGTACATTATAATTATTATGGGCGACAAATCGATAACCGCGAAAAGTGTTTGGGAAAGTGTATTTCAACTGTGTACGGCTTCTATAGTATAGTATATACACGTAGGTATACGATGTAATACAATTTTATATAGAAAGAGCACAATGTAGCAGTATTTCAGGTCGTGATTAACGTCTCAACGATCGACGCGATTCGAGAGCACCAAAGATAATAATATTTTAAGTTATTATAACTGTTAATAACTGGTATACCAGTATAGGTACCACCTATACAGGTGGTATTAGCCCACTGCCCCCAAACTGACGATTTGAAAGCACAATAGTATAATATTATTTACGAGATATTATAATACGACTTAACATAACCTAACCCAAACAAAATCACGACGATCGTCGACACGGATTACGTGCTAGATCCCTTATCGCGGTGTACAGGATGTCGCAGGAGAGAAAAAATCATTGTACGACATTATCCTTCTCCTACGTGCGCGAGTAAATCGCACGTGCGCACGAAGCGGTGGTGGCGGCAAAAAACATTGTAAACTACGCAATACCGCGGAGCCACAGATGTATAGGGGTGCACTCTGTAATTCGATTAAGGTCGGCGCAAGGGACGAACGTTTCCGAAATTCAAAACTCTACCTGCAAAATCTAATAAAAAAACACCTGGGCCCGGTAGTTAATTCTCGACTTGGCGTGTTTAATAACAATATTTTAATACTATCGTACTTACACCGTCTAATTAGTGGGTGCCTAAAATAAGGATGTATAGGCGAGGGCTCCGACAGGGTGTGTGGGGGCTAACGGGGCCATTGCCCCTCCGCAAAAATAGGGATTTCGTTAACTACAGGCCTGTAATTTAATATGGTATGCATACTATATTATTATGGCATACTGATTTGAATTATGATCTATACAATAATATTATTCTAGAAGTGCAATAATGAGGTAGGGTATATTAGTATGCCACATAATTTGAATACTGCAAGATGCGTCTTGTAGTTTTCTAAAAAAAAATGGGTAACAATTTGGGAGGTACTGATTTGGATATGGGATTCTTGGAGTCTTGCCCCAAGTGGGATTTTATTTTGCGGGCGCTCTCGGACACGACCTGATCGTCGTCCAGGACGAGCTTATTATCTTATAGGAGAGACGGTTATTACCTGCGCGGACGACGACGGCGGCTGCTGTGTCGTCTGTCGGCAAATCGCTGCGACAACGGCGTCGGCGGCGGACAGTGTAACGGCGTTGTCGGAGGTAGCTATGACCACGACGTAGTCGACTCGCTGTCGGTGTCGGAGACTCGACGGGGAAACGACGATGACGACGCGACAGGAAACGGAAAAACGCTCGGCACAGATACGTGCGTGTGGACAACAAAGCGGACCGCAGCGGAGTGCGCTCGTCTGGTGCGGCGAACAGCTGACGAATGAACACAAAACAACACGCGCGCCACAATGGGAAATCCTCTCCGAGCGACGGCGGCGGTGTGTGATACTGTGCGTGGAGCGGCGGCGGAGGGGGGGAGCGCGACGTTACAGTGCGGCGCGGCGCGGGCGTTCGGCTAGCGCTTGCGCAGTGCCGTCGACGTACGTACGTACACGGGTGTCGCGAAACGTAAACAACAACCGCCGCCGCCGCCGTGAGAGGAGGATGACCTGCTGCTGCTGTTGCCGCTGGCCGCCGCCGCAGCTGAGCAGTGAGCACTCCACTGCCACCCCGCCGCCGCTCCACCGACAATCGATTGTGCGTGTGAGTGAGAACTACTTTCCCCTCGCCACCCCTCCACCACCGCCTACCTATCGATTATGCCCCCCCCCACTCGCGCGGTCACCGCCGACCCAGTCGAATTATTGCGCCGTTCGTAAACATACGGCACACGCGCGCAATCGTTATTGCTATTATTATTATTATTATTATTGTTGTTGTTTCTGTGTCACGATGATAATATTATTATGATTATGGAAAAAAAAATTAATTTCGACACACCCGCGCCACCATCACCACCCCGACGACCGATCAATTAGGTACCTGCGAGGCGCTTGGCTTTTGGTGTTTGCAGGAGTCACCTACTTTTCGATCGACGTACAATCTGTTGTTCTACATAATATACGCATTCGGCTCCTATAAATTAAATTAATATTACAATACACAATCTCTGCACATGTTATTACGATTACCGCTAATGACCGTCTAAATATACTGCACAGTGCACGTGACCCACGCGTATGCTATACATTCGCCGGAGTGCCTACTGACTGGTATCAATAATACACTATCAAAAAAAATAATACCTCTCCTTTTTAATGAAATAACATTATGTGCCCGCGATCATCTACGTACCAGGCCGAGGTTACCGTATGGCGGCCCGTGCACGAAAATTATCCGGACCACGGTGACGTGAATTTTTAAATCATTATTTTTGATGGTGAACGTATTGAAATGTGAGGTTTCATCGATTTTAATTTAATTTTTTGATTTCGTCTGAACCCTCTTTGGAGAAATATGTGCCAACATTGTGTTTTGATGGCTTCCGAAACCTTCCAAAATTCCTAAAACGGCCTTAAACATTACCAAATCCACAATCTGTATTTTATTTGACCGCGTGAATACGCGTTACAACAGAAGACCCGACGGGAGTGGTCTTCCAAACGGTAATTTCATACTCGGACCGCGGTACTTATGGCAGTATATTATTATGTGTATTGACGATCTTACTGTAAAATCCTGCCTCGGACGGAGTCGATTGGCGAGAAATACTATTAAATACCTACGCTATAATGCGTTAGACATTACTCGTGTCCGTCGCATAAAAACGCATATTATATTTTTTTTTAAATATAATATTAATGCGGTGCAGGTGTATATTATACTAATACATCGGTAGTGTCGTCGTGAGCTGATGTTACAATGTTTTAATAATATAGTTGTCCGCTCCACTTCACACTAATCGTGCACGAGTTGTGCACTTGTGCCTACCCATATCACAGTAATATATTATAGTGCCTAATTTATTATAGGTTCGATTAATGTCGTTGAGATCGAATTTCACGATGCCGCGTGCGCAGTGCAGTGTACACACACACACATACACACGTATTAAAAAAGACTTGTTCGTTCGTCGTGATATAATATATTATTGTAATATATACACCATTATACCTATATGTATAGAAGGTTGTCGAGGTCCCTACACGACGGACGACGGCGAGCATGGGGTCACGTTTTCGTTGGTTTTTTTTCCCGAACGTTAAAAAACAAAAGTAGATAGGTATTACACTGTGCACTACATTACATTATATATTATATTTAATATTATGGTCGAATAACAACACTTGTGTCTGTATATAGACCTGTACGAGCATACGGCTGTATATATTTTAATATACATACATAGGTATTTTATGCATACACGTACATATACATATATTACAATAATATGTATATATTCTAAGGCTATAAGCAGTCACGTCGTTTCCCTGCACTCCGAAGTATATAATATTATGCGTGTATCCTTATGTACCTATGTATGTATACGACATGCATTGTATATGGGTATGCACCTGAGCAGTCGTGATGAGTATTGTTGTAACGCTCCTGTCTACAATAAGTCGAGTCTAAGTACGACGTACCTAAAATGTATAGGTTTATACCGCACGCCATTGCAGTGACGTATTTTCAACGAAATGGTTTTCATCGCGGTGCCATTATATTAATATATTATAGGAAAACATAACTCAAGTTTCCTTTCGAAATTTGTATTGATCACAACCATTGAATATTATAATATTATATTACTACGAATTAATTATACGTACGAATTATAACATAACCGCGAACAAGTATGCGTAATGTGCTCGATTTTTATTTTATTTTTACCACCGAGCTGTTTTGAAATTTTTTTTTCCTAATAATTTTTAAACAAACAACTAGTTTTCTTAGTATATATTTTTTATAATACCGACGTATTACACTTCGCTTATAATATTAATCTCACTTTAACATGTATCAGATAATATTGTAATAATACAATATAGTGTGCAAATGCAATATAATACTCTATTTATTATTATTTAACCCTGAATTATTTTTATCCTGCAGTTCGATCATAGCTTATTAATTTATAGGTCGTCGAAGAAAAGTACCCGTATTAATACTGCGTCTAAGTCTATGAGGAACCAGTCAATGATATAGGTCAAGTCGTCAGGGATGGGTGAGGGGCTCTGAAAAATCTGCAGAAGTCGATTGAATGCAGCTATATGATTTAACCTTAAAAATTATGCAATCATGCTTAATAAATTACCCTGAACAGTAAAAATTATACACACTATACGCTTAGCTAAGCAGAGACGAATTTAGTTAGAGAGGTCAGGTCCTATAGGTGGCATATATGTATATATATATTAATTACACCTATATGTTTTTTTTATAATATAATGGACATACTCCGGAGTTCCGTAATCCTTTTGGATTTTTTTTTTTTATTTATCTTCTATTCGTGAGAAAACCGTTTTTCTAATGAGGTGAGTAGTTGTAAGTAACATTAAGCCGGAACCCCGCACCCGTATACGTTTTCTATAGAAAAAATCTGCTTGGACATTTTAAAATAATTTTAAAGCTTATTAATTGATTTATAACCGCATGGTATTAACCATGATGAAAAATGTTTACATTTTTGTGGTGCCAGAGACCCAGAAGCCAGAGTGTAAGCGTTAAGGGCGCGACCTTCTACGAGTATACCTAATCTATAAAACATTAATACATTAATTATTATTTTTATTATATTTTTTATAATATAGCTATTTTTTTATGTTATAGTTGCAGTCAGAGAGTAAAAAAGTCTTGTTTTGTCTAGAGAGTATATCGGACGGCAGCAGATCAAAAATAAAAATTTTAAAAATGCCATTCGATGTACCTCGTTTCAAAATTAAAATATCAAGTTAAGATTGCAGACAGGCTAGCCTGTATAGCTATGTATTAAAATATACTGTCATTATTATTTATTTACTTTTAGATTTTATAATAACCGTTTATAGTCTTATCGTATAGCTTATAAGGCTATAAAACACTGACCATGATGGGAATACTAGCAAGATTTTCTTTCTACATTTCCCATCGTGGAGACAGTAAAACATGTCGGTGTCCCCTTATAACTATAACAAAGAAGGTCTGGAACACACTCGTAGTTGTATTATTATACATTTATACGAGTACTTACATAATATAATAAAAGAACGTTAGCCGGTATAATTTATAAAGGATCATTATAATATTATAATACAATTGCCACTTGTAGCCTTATTAGTTTTAATATTATTTATGTCTTATGATGGCATTAGAATTGAAAATAATAATTTAACGAACGCACGAGTTCAATGAACGTTATAATGAAAGTCATCAACATTTTGCGTGGCTCGTTGAAAAATATGTCAATACATCGAAAATAAACTGCTACCTAATCGATATAATTTTTTGATACCGTTATATTGTATGATAGTTGAAATAACAGTTTTGCCGACCACATTGATAAAATTAAAATTCCGTTTTTGTGCATTTTATACTATACACCCTCAACAGAAACTGTTATGTGTCAGGACTCAGGAAATTGTATTGGCAAGCAACAATCAGATATTTAATGATAAAGACTTCTATAGACTCGTATAGTATGACAGTTATCTTAATTTCTCATTATTTTATACGGGATACAGCTGCACAATATAAATGGTACATTATAATAAGGCATAATATGTGAGTGTGTGTGTGTGTGTGCACGCGTGTATATTAGTTTATGAGCCTATATATTATTATGTAAAATTATAAAATAATGAACGATTAAAAAATAATACACCGGACAAATTGTAATCAAATAATATTGGGTCGAAGTTAGGCTAAACCTATATATATATATATGTACAGAGTGAACCATCAAGCATGCTCACTCTATTTAATGATAACTTTTTCAAATTCGGATTTTCGAAACCTTTACAATTTTAAAAACACTTAATAGGTATATTTTTAAATACTTAAATTTTTTATACGATATTTATCATGATGTTTGTCATCTATAAGTAGTATAAAAGATATCGATTTCATTTGTCCAAATAAGAATCGACATCTACAATTATTGTTAGTTAGATTATTCTGTTGAAAATGTATCCATAAATCAAAATTCAAAAGAATAGTTTTTGAGTTCTTTTACTTTATGCACTAAGGATAATTTATAAGTCTATGATAATGGGTTTGTAAGAACGTAAGATATAGTTAGATACTTAGATCCAACTCAGGGCCGGATTGGTATGTATCGGTCCGTCGAGATTTTAACTTCTAAGCGGCCCATTTACATATTCTGAGTCCCAAAATTACGTCTATAATTATTAGTAACTTATAGGTGGCCAATCGTATTTTAAACATTAACTTATTTTCACTCCCACTCACACGACCGGCCCAAACTTTAAACGGCCCACCGAGATTTTTTCGGTAGCTCGCCTAATCAATCCGGCCCAATGATCCATATATGGTTAGGTACGAGGTACCTATTTGATTTAGATCCATCAACATTTTCAAAATATCATCTGTTTAATGATTAACAGTAAAAAGGTTGGTTCTCAATTGATAAAAATAAGTTCGTATTACCACAGGACACTCTTTAAATCGAAATAAATCGAACTTCCTTAAAAGTTCTAATAATCAGAATTTTAATACATACATTATTTAAAAAAAAAGTTTGTGTGAGCATGCTTGATGAATCACCCTGTATAATATATCGGATTGCTGGAGTCATGTTGAATAGTGACTAGTTTACTTACTATTAATAACTTAAATTAGTTAATAGGACAAATAGTTATGATTTGTAATACTTATTTCTACTCGTAATTATCATCTATTTGTACGTATTTGTGGCATATATTATATAATAATAATATGATCTATATAGTTCTCATAGGTTATAATAAAGCTAGATAACACTTGCACATTACGGCATTACATGTAACACACCTGCAGGGGCCATATTACTATAATCTAACTAGGTATCAGACGAAATCGAGTCTAAATTGACTTGCTCAGTCGTTGAAACTGCAGTTCAGAGGTTTTTAACGCATCGAAAGTATATAGTATATCAACTCGTTTGCAAATTAATAAACCGTGGTTCATTAATTGCTATGGTCTGGCTATTAACAACAGTTTTTTTTAAATTGAATTTATTTTTCAAATGACATCTGTTAACCTAAATCAAACTAATGAAAGTCGTACGTGCTGCTGCAATGACGGAGATGACCGACCGATATAGTATAAAAAATATAGTAATGTACTCTGCAGTTTGCAGTTTGCCGTTTGTAAATGATTTCCCCGCTGAAAAACACAAACCTAAATAACAACGAGACTGTGAAAACATAAAATAATAATATTCAACGTCCACAACCCATCGTATTACATTAAAAGCCTGCAGGTAGGTTATTGTGTATCGTGATGATAACAAAGAATACAATACACTTTCAGTTACTTCGTGGCTTCATGCTTCTATCATTATTTTATTATTATAGAAATCGAAAATATTTAGTGATTTTAAAATGTCAAATCATTATCATAAACTGATGTGTAACTGCAGTGCAAGCACACGAGTAAAGAAAAAGTACATTATTATATTATTTATATTATTTTGACGTTCGATGCATTAGGTGTTATTATTATACATATATATTTAGGTAAATTCGCGCGTTTACATATCATTATTTAGTTAAAAACTACGCACCACGTGGTATAAATTATTAATATATGCGGTATTAAAAAATAGTTTTTTGAACTTAATAGTTTTATGTGGGTACCTACTTATCGACTACTGCGATGGTGTTTTTTACTTTGAATCGCACAATAAAATATAATATATGGGTATGAATGTGTATAAAATGAAAAAAAAAATAGGAAACCACGAATATAATAATAATAACAGTCATAAAGTATTCAACACAGTTTCATTTTGTAACATCGTGCACGCTGTACGATGGCATTTTTGGTATTTGATAGGTTGCCATTTCCCGAAAGAAGACATTATAACATTCTAGAGTCTAAAATCTAGACGTATATAAAATAAATGTATGCATAGTATACGTACGTATAAAGGTACCTACAATAATATTAAAATTTGCATTTATTTTTTCGACAACAATATGAAAATCTAACAGTAAAAAGACCAACAACGATTAACGTGATTTGTAATAATAATAAAACGTCAACTAATGGCTAATAATTCCTATATTATAATACACTACTTGTGCCATAATGATTTTTTAACGACTACCTATGTATATTCTCTACTGCGTACATTGAATTGAATTAAAATAAATATGTATAATATATACGAATACGATAAACAAGACAAACAACATAATATTATTTGTAATACCTACGTATTAAATACATACTCAAATATGAATAATGATATGATTCACTTGCTAGTTGAGAAGACTGCGTTCGTATACCAGCTAATCCGTGGTTTTTAGTTTTTGTTTTTATTAGTTAAACTTAATACAATATAATAACTTTTTTTTTAAAGTTTAATAGCATAGATATGAGATAATATGATATAGTTGGAGTAATGGAGTGATGGCCATTAACCCCCAGCAAACTTTCGTTACGCTACCCAGTGACTAAGTGACACCATGCATGGCTCATTTAAACGTTGAATACTTATACATAATTAACTATAATATACATTAAACATGATTTAAAAAAAATTATCTCGGCAAATTGGAAATAAAAAACATAATGCGATGCACCGTTTAAATTTCAAAAGCTGTATGGTGAAAAATTTAGTTGTTAAATAAGGCGGCGGTAATATATATATGAAGTTCATATTATGAACATTTTTTTTTCCTTACGTTTTTTTGAAACGCAAGAATCGACCGATAAAATGAATGTTTTCCCCGTTAGATAAAAACCACGTTGTAACGCTAAATTATAATAATATGCATTTTCGCATTAGCGAATATAATAATAACAATAATATTATAAATTATAATATAATTATGTGCATCAGCGTTGTTGCCCAAGTCGTGTTGCGTTTGGCCCGGCCGCTAATAATGTGGTACCAGGGTCATGTACCTGTAAGTCGTTGTAGTCGTATATTATAATGTAGTGAGCGTTACAGAGAGCATCCGAGAGAGTGACCTTGAAGGAGACGCACGCACACGAATTATATATTATTTTACAGTTGTTGGCAACGGTGGACGAGACTCGATATCGCAATCGGTGGTCAACTATATGCACGTGAATACTAAAAAAAAAAAAAAAACTAAAATTAAAAAAACAAAATCCAAATACCGTTTTATCACTATATATAGCTATCGTATCATATTCACATTATATGGACCTGTCACACGCTATAACCGCGATGTTTATTACTCGGTACTTCGGTAGGCAGTATGGTATACCTACGCAATAATATGTTAGGTATAGTGCGTATTTGATATTTCGTGTGTTCGTCACTGCAGCGCTGCGAGGAGACTCGAGATGATTAAAGTTTCAGAAAAATGTTCGTGGGTGCGTAGTGATTTGTACGCATCTTGTCTTAGAATTTGGTACATAAAATATTATAATATACTTGCGCACTTGATTTGTGTAAACACTTAAATGTGCACTCGGCACTGCATACGTATTATACTTAGATATACGTTATGTCTGTGGTTATTTGATACTCGTCTTATTGCAATAGTGTGCTGCGAGTATTGAAGTATAGTGGATGGGTGATAGTGGGTTAAGCACATTAAATAAAAAAATAAATACGAGTAAAAAGCTCTACACTTACAACAAATATGGAATGTAATGGAAGAGCTTCTCGAAATCCTACGAGGTTATCCGTTCTAATGGTTGTGTATTGTTTGAACAAATACTCAGAGGGGCTTAGTCTTTCTTGATATTTTTTCCACTTAGCGCGACAGGAATATTATAGGTACACCCGCGAAAAAACGTGAGGATAATAATATCATACGAAATAATCTTACGAAGCAAGTCACCCCCATTCCCCAACACTCTTGTAACACGGATTTATATGATATGAAGTATAATATTATGATGTATTTTATATTCAATATACTCAAATTCCAATCACCCAGCTTTCTAAAATCTGAGCCTGTAGGTAGGTGTTGCATGGCGTGGCTGCACATAGGTCTGAATAGTGCACTTATTTTGGAATTCAATTCGTAATGATATTTTACTTATATAATCACTATAATATAATGTATAATATTATCTGCCTATACAGCACAACGGTAGGCCGTCCATGAAATATACATTTAGAACAGACGATTTTCGAAATTCTGGCGACGGTGAAGGTTTCGATTTTTACACGTTTATTTTAGATTTTTTCTATTATATTAATATATGCGTGTTAATTGATATATATATATATGTATATAAGCATGGTGGAGTTTTTTATTTTGTAACATTGCCAAATTTCATAATCCATATATGTATATATAAGTATATAACACGACTACAACGTGTAGATGGAACACGGTTCGACGAAAATAATTTTAGTTTTGATTAATTTAATTTCACCCAAGTTGATATTTTTAACCGCATTTGCAGAGGCGCTTACATAATTTAATAGAACGTTTAACTTAATCGTCGTCGTCTATAAATGTATAAATGTATAATATTATAATAATTAATAATTAATTACTTGATAGTGTAATTAATTTAACGGTTAACCGAATAACCAATATAATATTATGTACTTGATGACGCAGCAATAATTAGGCACTTAATAAATTAATATTTTTTTCAGATCATAATGGAACAAATACTTAATGTTATATTGAATATTCTTAAACAGATTTTGTGATTGATTTCAATCGTTTAAGCGTTGCTAGTCTTAAATATGAAAAGTCATACAAGTATAAGCAAAATTATGATTTAAAATAAACACATTTACGCGTTCAAAAATTATCATGTAAACAGTAACAAAAAAGGAAATAAAAAAAAACATGACAAAAATAATATTTATTAGGTAAAATATAGGAGTTACTAATATTTAAAGTAATTAATTATTTAGAACTATAATAATAAATTATAATAAAACCTTAAACATTTTCTTAAACGTCCACAATTTGTTTTCGTGTTTAGGTCTACATTGTGTCTAAAATATAGAGGAAGAGGCTCTTCCCTACAATTAGTTAACAATAATATTAGTCTACGCGTATACAGGGTGTCCCGCGAAGATTTACCCATTGCGATATCTCCTAAAAAAAAAAAAAACAAATATATCATAAATCTAGTATTTATAAACAAATCTATAACTGGGTATATTATTACCTAGGTAAATTTGTACACAAGACGCACACAGAAAAATAATAATCAAGCTAGCACAATACTTAAGGAAAAAAAAATGTGGCTTGCTTCAAGATTACTGCGCATACGCACAGTATATAAATAATGAATTATTATAATCCATGTACGTAGGTGATATAAACATTTATGCACGCATATACAATAATATAACAATATTGTGTTTCGAAGTATTATGACACGTATGACGTACATCCAATATAATATTATAACATACAGTATAGGTATAATATATGTTATGTAGACATATTACCTATATATATAGAGTGAGAGAGAGATTAGAGACAATAAAATATTATGTGTTGTACCTATAGGGTCATAGGGATATTGTTGCTATTCTGCTGTACCAATATGTAACATATTTTATTAAATTATATTTCATTGGACCAACGACCATCGTAGGGTACCTATATACCTATTATATGCTGTTTTTATTTTCAGATTAAGGCTGCGTACAGTGATCGCGAGAGTTTGTTCAGAAAAGGATAATATATAATAAGGCCTGTACACATTATATTGCCTGCACGGCGTAAATATTATATTAGGATATTACACATAATATATAGATAGGTATATCACGTCAACAATATTATGATCCGATCGTTGAACATAAATACATAAATAATATATTATATGTTCATATCGCATTATAGCCTATAATATATTATAATCTATTTACCTACCTATAGTATAGGTCTTATACTGTATATATAAATATATAGTATGTATAATATACGTATTGAATAAACGTCTCTTGGGAACTATTAAGTACTATTTACTTTTAGAGAGAGGGATGTTCATAACGAGATAAAAGCGTTGCATATTACGATATTCTATAAATTAAAGTATACGTATGCATAAGTAATTAATCACAATAATGACGAAAAGTATCAATTCGCTCATATTTGCGAAATATTTCAATTTAAATAAGTATTATAATATCAAAATGAATGCAAATCGCGTATTATCGCTTGCTATGTGGATTTATTATTATAGTATTACGCCGTGAATGTATGTAGGTGATATGCATATACGTCTGTAGATAATAATATATTTATAATTTATAATATGATAAAAATAATATGTGTATAGCTAGTAGTATTGTAGCTGTATTATCGTGTATAGGTAACGTCATAAGGATAGCTCGAATGATAAGTTTAAATTCGATTTTACTCGTTTATGTCAACCAGAGATCACATTTTTAAAAATGATTGTAAAATAAATTGCGTAACGATCATTGAAAAATCATCGAGCAGTTTTTGTACACCGAACAATTTCAGCCCGTCAATCCTGAAACCTTAATTTGGAAATAATTTACACGCTGTAGTATTTGTACACAATCAATGTTAAGTCGTATATTATATACATATTGTGTATTTGTGTATACTGCAGTGCATGTAGATTTTCCATGTGGGTACTCAGACATTCAGTTGTGTTTTGTGCGTAATTTTTTTTTTGTCACACAATCATATAGTGATAGTATCAGACAGCGACACAGCTAGGGGGCAAAGAGGCCATGACCCCCTCCATCAGCCGTATTTTTTTTCAAATTATACTATAATATGTAATTAATATAAGCAGTGTACGCGTGCGAAGTCACCTGCAGCAGACGTGGATCTAGGAGTGGGCTAAGGGATTTTAACCCCAAGAAATGTATTATAATAATATACCTAACATAATATGTGTTTAATTATATAATAAAAAATTAACAATTCATATACGTATTAAAGCCCATAGATTTTAATTATAAATAAAATTGTTTTACTATTTACAAATGTGTCAATAGATAGGTACCACATGTTTGTATAAAATAATATTTCATTCTGGGTACGTTGTACCTACGTATATGAAATAGCTGGTACGTATATTTATCTATTTATGATAACACGTAAGCATTATATTATTAAACAATCATTATAGTTTATGATTAGGTACTGTTATTAGGTATTATTATTACCATATAGTATATACATATTATTATGATAATATACACTAGAAATAATGAGATTATTTTCAAATGCAAAAAAAAATCTATAATAAGTAATAATATTAATTTATGCACTATACGCTGAAAAAATATGCAAAATAAATTGCCATTAAATTGAATTACGCGAAACCATTATTGATAACACCGATCACTATACGTACGTAGGTTATTTACTCGTGTTTACCCAAAAGGTATAAAATAGTATTATTATCATATTGTGAGTTGTAACGTCATATACTATAGTCGGAGTATAGGTATAGGCAGGTATTCACTTTTACGCCAAAATCAAGAATCACCACTTTTTTTTATCAAAACTCGTAATGATTTATATGTTTGATTATACATCCCAGATAGTATTACAATATGCTGGTAATAAATAATCTAAACGCAATAATAATAATAATTGTTTAAAGTCTTAAATGATTTAGATCGGTCAATGAGTGATTGTGTAAATATTTATTATTTATTTATTTATTTAATGGACGTTTGTCCAATTTACATAATACATAGTGTATAAATTAGATAAAAAAAAATTATTAATATTAAAGATAAATATATACAAGATAACATATTAAATTAATTATACAATAAAGATAAAATATAAAAGTTTATAATAATAAGTATTGTATATATTATAGTACAGGCTATTATATTATATATATTGTGTATTTGTGTATACTGCAGTGCATGTAGATTTTCCATGTGGGTATTCAGACATTCAGTTGTGTTTTGTGCGTAATTTTTTTTTTGTCACACAATCATATAGTGATAGTATCAGACAGCGACACAGCTAGGGGGCAAAGAGGCCATGCCCCCCTCCATCAGCCGTATTTTTTTTCAAATTATACTATAATATGTAATTAATATAAGTAGTGTACGCGTGCGAAGTCACCTGCAGCAGACGTGGATCTAGGAGTGGGCTAAGGGATTTTAACCCCAAGAAATGTATTATAATAATATACCTAACATAATATGTGTTTAATTATATAATAAAAAATTAATAATTCATATACGTATCAAAGCCCATATATTTTAATTATAAATAAAATTGTTTTACTATTTACAAATGTGTCAATAGATAGGTACCACATGTTTGTATAAAATAATATTTCATTCTGGGTACGTTGTACCTACGTATATGAAATAGCTGGTACGTATATTTATCTATTTATGATAACACGTAAGCATTATATTATTAAACAATCATTATAGTTTATGATTAGGTACTGTTATTAGGTATTATTATTACCATATAGTATATACATATTATTATGATAATATACACTAGAAATAATGAGATTATTTTCAAATGCAAAAAAAAATCTATAATAAGTAATAATATTAATTTATGCACTATACGCTGAAAAAATATGCAAAATAAATTGCCATTAAATTGAATTACGCGAAACCATTATTGATAACACCGATCACTATACGTACGTAGGTTATTTACTCGTGTTTACCCAAAAGGTATAAAATAGTATTATTATCATATTGTGAGTTGTAACGTCATATACTATAGTCGGAGTATAGGTATAGGCAGGTATTCACTTTTACGCCAAAATCAAGAATCACCACTTTTTTTTATCAAAACTCGTAATGATTTATATGTTTGATTATACATCCCAGATAGTATTACAATATGCTGGTAATAAATAATCTAAACGCAATAATAATAATAATTATAATAGTTTAAAAGTCTTAAATGATTTAGATCGGTCAATGAGTGATTGTGTAAATATTTATTTATTTATTTAATGGACGTTTGTCCAATTTACAGGGGGCTGGCCAAACATATACGTCCAGAAATATTATGTTTTTTGAAAAATATATTTCATTCCATACTCTCAAAATTCATGTTAACATACAGTAGTTGTGAAAGTTTATTTTCCATAACGAATGCGATCAAATTGAAACAGAGTAATACACTGACGGAAGTTCCTATATATATATAAAACAAACAACAAAACACAATGAGCACCTAACTGATATTAAAAATTATTCAATGGTAACCAAAAGTCAAAATCACATTAAAAATATAATACAGTTCAGTGGATGGAGAAGTTCCAATCATAAAAAGGAGATCCCTAATAAGATACTTATATGCAAAAAGGGTTCTTAATTGCCTATACTTTATGTTTGTATTTTTAATTTTTTAACGAATCTCACGCTCTTTAAATTCCAATCATGATGACTACGTAAAAAAATGGTTACACAATATACGAAAATAACACAAACGTGGAACGTGACATTTTTTTTTATTCTTTAGGTCTACATAAAATAAGTTCAAATTTTCACGACACAATTTCGACTTTATCACGCACACCCTTTGGGAAACACTGATATATACACTATTATATTATAATATACTCGGAGTGCTGTAGCGATGTCGTGTACACGCAGAAAAACAAATGTGTACCTATTTAAGGATATAATGGGATACAGTCGAAGGATTAAAGAATGAAAAATAATAAATTAGTTCGTTTGATGTATAGGAAAAAAGGGAAAAATATCATCATTACCGGTAACGGGGTACATAATGTATATAATGATGTATAACAATATGGCGTGCATTGTTCGTCCGCTCAACGTGTATTATGTGGCGTACAAATGATAAAAAAACATGATATGGTGGCTTTAAAATGAAAATCCGAGCAAACAAAAACACGGCCATCGGCGGAGAATGGACGAAAATGCGGATGGGTACGAAAAGGATAGATGAAAAGGAAAAAAAAAACAAGGAAACAATTATGCATCATATATTATAATGTAGCACATACATGTTATACATTATGTACGGGCGCTGTAAATTGAAATCGCTAACAATTATGCAGACACGAACAGAGCAGCTGCTGCAGACTGCAGCCAGCTGAAAGCTTCGCAGAAAAAATGTACGTTCGTCCCAGTAGTCAATCGCGAAAAGAATAGTTCGAGAAAAACACAAAGAACAAAAGAGTTGTTTTTGTCTCTATGCTGCGTTTATAATAATAATTAAAAAACTCACTGCGCACTCGCTTTAAACATATATATATATACGTACCTACTGCGTATTGTACTGCGATAGCGAAAGTACGCGAGGCCGGATTTAGGGTATCCAAGGTCCACGCAAGTTCTGGGCAGCGAATAGCGATGGAGCCCACAGTAATAATATGCCCACTCGAGTCCAATAATGAATCCATCATAAGATCCTATAGCAGCGAACCCGGTAGACTCTTAACTCGGCTCAGCACGAAACGTTTAGAAGGAATTCGTTTGATAAATAAATAAATGTTGCATCAGTTGAAACTTTGGAGAAAATGCATTGAATATTATTATATCCACTGCGGTATAGATCATCGTGAAATCATCACTGGTATAGTCGGTACATATATAGTAATAGTAGGTATAGAAGATATCGTCACGAAATTGAAGACATGAAACTGTTTGCATATTATAATATACACTACCTACAAGACGTATAGTTAATCTTAAGAACGTACAATTATTTTTTCATGATTGAAAATTAATTTGAATGGTTTAAAACTTCAAAACATAATAAACGAATAAATTAAATCATAATATAGGAACAGAGTTATACTTATAACAGTTAACACGTGTGACACAGTTTGAAGTCATTTCAAAAGATCATTTTTGAAAAAAAATATTTGCTACAGTCTTTTATAATTTCTAAGTTTTTACTTCATTGAATAGCAGCGAGTAGGTACACTTTTCATACCATATAGTATACTGCGATATTTTGTCTTCAGTTTCATATATAATATATTCGTCTAATAACTTCGAACAAGTACCTATTATTAATTAATTATTATTTAAAGTTTAGATGTTCGGAGTATAGTGAACCAAGATTTTGTAAATTGTAAGTAGGTTCCTATAGTGAAGTTCTCTAGAAACTTCAACTTATGGGAAACAATTTATTTCGAAATAATGTGGGTTCAAGTACTGTTAAAATACCTAACCAGTAACCACGTAGATAGCCTGATGTTTATCTCCACTACAAAATTACAGTATAATAATAATTTTTATTAAAGCATAATACCTACCTATGTAACTGTGTAAATTATATAAATAATATATATATGGGCAAGCCTAATTTAAATGTACCTACTTAAATTTATATTTTACATATTTATTGAGACAGAACTCAAGCACATCAAAGATACATGTTAATACCTATAAGTTACTGTCCTGCAGACTACAACTGCAGTGTGTAGGTTTTGGATCTTTAGAATTTATAAGTGCGCAATACCCAGGAAAAAATATTAAAATATCTAGAATTATATAAGTAATAACTGATACCGAAGGCAGATATCGTTTGATAATTAAAGGGATTCGATACCGTGATTGTCTGTTTTTGTCTGTTTTTGTCTAACACACGCGCGACATCATATTTTAGACGAGTTTTTTGCCTAACATCCAATTGATCTAATGAAGCGATAATAGTTCTGAAAACAGATTTGAATTTGCCGTCAATTCTACTAGAAATCGACTTTCCTATATTTTAGAATATAACCCAAATTCCTAAAACTGTCATATAAAAAAAGAGTATTTAAAACTTGTCGTAGTTCAATATAACACCAAAAATGTGGAAAAGTGAATTTCAAGTAGTCTTGATGACAAATTCAAATATGTTTTTAGAATTCTTACCACTTCATTAGATCAATTGTTATGTTTGGCAAAGAACCCGTCTAAAATTCAATCTCGCGCGTATGTTAGACAAAAACAGAGAAAAATGGTATCGAATCCCCGTAATGAAAAATGTATTAAAACTGTGTATAGCTTGGGTAGGTGTATAATATAATATATCATCTACTTACTTTCATTTCTAACAAACATTTTCAAACAAATGCGATCTCTACTGTGTCCGTTAGATATGTGCACAGTGTAACAGCTATATGGACACAGACACATTTATAGTATTAAAGTAGATAGGCACATAACCTAACCTAACCAGCTATCATATAGAAATTATTTATAATAAGTAAAAGATATTTTAACTAAATTATTCCAATTACCAAATTTAAAAAAAAAATTACATTTCAAAATAATGGTTTGTACATTTTTTGTCAATGTTAAATATTTGATGTCTAAATTTTCAAAAGCCTGTGATGACTGATGGTACAACTAGGATAAAATATTATTTTAATTTTTAATAATAAACATATTATAATATATTAGTACCTATATTTATAGTAATACTATATATGCTATACTTTCTGACGTTCATATATTATATTTAGGTAGGTATATGTATACCTACTATTTTAAATGATTACAATTTATTGAACATAGATAATAATTAATGTTGCATAATTCCGCATGAAAAATAAAACATAATATTTTGTTTTCGAATAAATAGATGTTCACAACGATCAAAATGTCTTTTCCAGTTATTGTTTTCTATTTAGTAACTAAATTTTAGTTCTATCTCTTTCACACTTTTATTTTTGTTAAATTAAACTAAAGACGGATTCATCATTCATTTTTGCTAAGCCAGATTGTTTTTTTGTCTTGTGTCTTGTGATAGGTACATACCTATTATACCTACTACATAGACTAGATGTGTATTAATAACTATAGTTTTAATAAAATAATATTTAAATAGTAGGTATGCCTTTTTTGTGCCTTTGCAGCTTGCACCACCAGAAATTGACATGTAAAAAAAATTAAGTGTGGAGAATTCGATCGCAAATGGACTTAATTCGTCGAATTTGTGTGTCACACCAAGACGGAATCACCATTTTGATCTCCTTAATATCAATATTAGTATAATGTCCACTATAGTTGATTTTTCTTTCGGTGTTCGTCCATGTGGTCAAGAAATTGTATCACTAAATTGCATAAATAGTAAAAACACCGTCGTCTATCAAGAACTTTTCATCGCATCAAATTATAATATAACCCTGTCTAGCGCCACTCTTTAAACAAGCTCAGATCAGTGGCTGTCAAATAATTTTGTCATGGGGTTGGGTGTGGCTGATTTTTTTAATTATTTTAACATTTTTTTTAAAAACAATTTGCGAGAATATAAGATCATAAATATTGGGGAAAAGGTCATCTATCCCCCTCACCCCTCTCCGATTTGACCGCCACTGATTTATGATGTACACCCTATTGAAATACATGTTACACATAATATTAAAGTTTCAAAAAATATTACATAATATTATTATATTATATTATTTACATGATTATATTCACACAAAATTTCAAACCCGAATTGCCAGCTTTATTACACGGACGTTGAACTATAACAATGCGCCGTTTCTCTCGACATACACTGCAGCACTATATGCCTACACGGCAATAATAAATAGGAATTGTATCGGCGTTCCGGAAATCGAACGGAAATTAGACGTGTTGGCGTCGGGAATTTTCCATTTCCTCCGAGGCTTTAATATACATTTTTTTTTTATTCGCCGACCAGTACACAACAATATATCAGAGCGCGCCGCTATATATTATTGTAGGTACCTATTAAATTTATATACACTATATTCCGCCACTAAAACCGATAAAGTATACCTACCTCTGTCACTGTCACGTCGCGGACATCGGAAAACACATACCTGTCGGCTGACACAACTCACAATATACGTGTATTTTTATAATAAGGTGATGGACGGGCTTGCATCCCGCCCTTTTGAAGCATTTTTTCGACAGTTATCATTGTTTATGATCATCGACTATGACTATAGGTACCTATATTGTATAAAAAAAATCATAATATAAATGTAAGTATATAATTATAATGCTGATAAGTCTCGAGTCTATTATATTATTTGTATTACCTAGCTAGGTATACGTTTAAAAACAGTCAAATGGTTTGCAATAATCTATAGAGAGCTTGCTTGTGTTGCTATTACAACTGTAGAGGGATAATATTATACAAACATCACACAAAATAGTAAAACGTCATCAACTAATAATAACATAATAGTAATAATAATAATTTATTTTTTGTAACCAATTAATATGGGTCATGCCTCATGCACAAATTATTTTTAAATATTTAGTAGGTTATTAAACCCCTGTGAGCTAATGCTTGTATTGGGGTTTAGAGTTCAATTAGTTTACAAAGAAGTTATAAAATAAAAAAAAGAAAGAATAAACAATGTTTGGATAGATAATAAAAGATATATATTAATACTAGGTGCTTACAGTTTTTGAAGTATACTTTATACTTAAAATTTAAAACTAGATAAAAAGTTATACTTTTATACACAATAAAATTATGAAAACTTAATATATTTATATTCAATTTAATACATAAATCAGGTCCAGTATACGGTGGATTCATTTTACCAAAATTGGAGTTACATTTATGTTTAGTCAACTTAATATTTTTTCGATACCTAATATATTGTATGATAATCATAATTGATAGGTATTATTAAATGTACAAATTGAAAAATTAGTAATAATAGACGCTTTTTAAAAAGTTGATCTAAATTTTGAATGTTTGAGGTAATATGGATGTTATAGGTAGGTACTATTATTAATTAGTGGGTTATTAAAAAATATACTTAATTATTCTGTTAGGTAGTGGTTGTTCTTTTAAATTGTGCAATGCCAAAATATTAAATTAATTGTACTAGTGATAAATAGATAACACGTTTAAGTTGTACATATAATCCATATGTATCAAATATCCTTTAGAATATAAAATAATTTTCCAAGTTTTTGTCAACTAATTTATATATACACTCCATTTAAGTCTATGATAATAATGTAACCCAAGGTATTTAATGCTACCTATATCTACTTCTGTTAATAAAAAACAATTTAAGTTCAGAGTATTCAGTTAAAGTCATTACAAGAAGATAAATGAACAATTAGTTTTTCCTCATGATTATTGTAATTAATATTATTAATTCTGAATGGCATGTATTTGGTTTTGTTTAGGTTTAATTCCAATAAATTATTATCAAACCATGATTTGATATGGTTTACTACAACCACATTTACCCTCGAGTATACCTAGTTCCTCGACTCCTCGTGTTATCGGACAAAAACTAAAAAAGACGTTGGTTGTATTCATTCAGCTCCCGGGTATATAATATAATATTATTATACCTATAACCTATACCTGGTCATCTAGAGTATATGTTTTTATTATACCACAGCGGAGAAAGGTCAGATTTACCTATATTTTTCCCGAAACTGTTTACACTCGCGAATACGGCAGGAATGAGTAATGACTAAATCACGCATATACCAAAATGTACGCCATCGTAATGCCATATTTACCGTTTTACTTACTTACAACGTGTACCTATGCCTCCCACGTATTATTACGACTATAAACGTTTGCCTGCGTCCTGCATGTTATAATATATTATTATTATTATGCATTTATGCTCAGACGTTCTCACGTCTATTCAATGCGTAAACAACAACAATGGGTTAAAATGTTTACAACATAAATGTAGGTACATAATATTATACGATACCGTATAATAATAATAAGTGTATAATATATAAGGAAATACGGTTATAGTGTAATGGCCTTTATCGCCAAAACATTAAAATTGCGTGATGCAGGGCAGCCGTGGCGACTTTAACACGGTAGACGGATTACAAGTGATATAATATGATATTTAAAGGAACAAATGAAAGACTTAAACTAAAAAATGTCCAATTTAAGTTTTTTTCTAGCACTACTTTTAAAAGACGAACATTATTTTTATATTGACGTGGCAATATAGCATAGAGTAAAAGTACACAATGCTCTTAAGAGCAATAGCGTTTTGGGATTTAGGAAGGCGAAGCCCTACTATAATGAATAAGCTGAAAAAAATATTGGGAAATGTTTGCAGGTTAGTCCTTAAAGCGCCTCTATGATAGGGGGCCAGGGCCTATATATAGTTAACAAAGGATTGACCAAAATATTTACATTTATATTTTACAGAAATATTATACTGTCTGTTTTCCCTTTCTCTCTCAAAATATG
The DNA here is from genome assembly GCA_008086715.1 of Sitobion miscanthi. Lineage (NCBI taxonomy): Eukaryota > Metazoa > Arthropoda > Insecta > Hemiptera > Aphididae > Sitobion > Sitobion miscanthi. The sequence goes on from CM017800.1 coordinate 22,217,592, forward strand.
AACAATTATTACCTAGTATTAAAAATAAAAATAATGGCAATTTTTTTTATTAAGACATTTATTTTATACCATACTCTAAAATGTGTTACGGGACAAATACACTCATAATACCAACCACTAAAACGGCCATTTTCATGGCCAACATATATTATAAGATGGAAGGAGACATGAGACTTTTGACAGATATATGGATTCTGCTGATGGAAAACAACACTATTATAATCAAGCAACCATAGAAACGAGAGTAGTTTGGATTGCCTAACCATGGGCCGTCAGCCAATAAGAAACCGAAATACAGTGGTGAACGGGTATATATATCGGTGCCTTCTCCATATCTCCTAACAGCCCCTAAAACCCTCCGGACCCGCTCAATGTTTCTCATGCCAACGCTTCGGTCACGGCTCACGTAATTGCGGTCACCCTCCACGTTGCGTTAAATGCGCAGGCAACCACTACGCCAACGCCTGCCCAAAAACCCCCGAACAGTCCCCTACTTGCTGCAACTGCGGTGGATCTCACACTGCGAACTTCCGAGGATGCCCTCAATTCCTGGCTCATCAAAAGCCACAGCCATCTCCGCCACCGACCCAAAACCCTGTTCAACAACAAACCCTAAAATCAATCTCATCCACTCCTCCACCTCCTTCACTCAACTCTTCAATGACTTACTCTAAGGCCACATCTAAACCAGCACTTACCCCTCCCACTACGTCAATCCCTAAACTAAACCTTTCAACGATACTCGGCCTGCTCACCAACTTACTGTCTGCCATATCCAACAACCAAGACCCGAAAACCCTAATCTCGACTACTATCCAAACCTTCCTGTCCTTACTTTCGCCCCAAGATGAATAACTTAAGAATACTTTTTTGGAACTCCAACGGTATCAAACACAAACTCAACGAACTTCGTTCCCTCGCTCTCCTTCAAAAAATCGACATAATCTTACTCAACGAAACCCGTATATCCCCTTCTACCAAACTACACATACCCAATTATTTCACATACAGAAACGACCTACCGCCCGTCCGTGGCTCGCCCGCTCACGGTGGCACAGCTGTTCTGATCCATCGACGCATTATTCACCAACCTATGAATCTTAATACACTCATTCAAACCTCCTCCGTTCTCATCAAACTACACGACCATGAAGTACTTGTGTCAGCGGTATACAAACCTCCCGGCGCCACACTCACGACTCACGACTTAGACTTGTTAACCCATAGTGCTGAATGGCAAATCTCAGCGGGTGATTACAACGCTAAACACCCTCTTTGGTTTAGCCACTCGACAAATGCTGCCGGCCGTGTCCTTTTCGACCACGTTCAACATTCAGATTACGCCATCACTGCTCCCTCATCCCCCACACACTTCCCGACAAACACTCGATTCAAACCCGACATACTCGACATCGCTCTCACCCGTTTACCTTACCCCACCCAAATCGACAACCTTAATGAGCTATCCTCTGACCACAACCCTATTCTCCTGGAAGTTTTATGTACTCCGGTATCATCATCCCCTCCATCTTCAAACCGCTTCATTAACTGGACTAAATACAAAACTATCCTCTCAAACTTACCTAACCCAACCGTTCACCCGATCACCAACAGTCAATCAATTGATTCGGCAATTGAAAAACTAACCAAAAACCTACAACACGCGATCGAAGCTAGCGTATTTACCCCTAAACATAAAAACTCTTCCCTTTTACTACCCGACTACATAAAACTTGAACTAACGGAAAAAAACCGGTTACGCCGTCAATGGCAAAGATTCCGTGACCCGACTACCAAACGTCAACTTAACGCCAAAATCTCACTTATCAGGACCTTACTTGAAACTCACAAATCTGACCAATGGGACATCTTTCTTAACTCACTTGACCATCAAGACGGCTCCATATACAAACTTAACAAATGCCTCCTTCACAAACGTCCAGCTTCTCACCCGCTGACCGGCCCCAACGGCCTAGTTTTTCCGGCCATCGACCGAGCCACGCTGATAGCCGACTCTCTCGAACTTCAATTCCGACCAAACCCCGGCCCTGACCTTCCAGAAATATCTGAACACTCCAATTCTCTACAAAACATTACAATCACTAAATCCAACCTACTCACCACCCCCGGCACAATCCAAAAAATCATTAGCAACCTCCACAAAAAAAAGGCCCCGGGTAACGACCTCATCACCAACACTGCTCTTAAATTTCTACCTAATAACATTATCCTAACCCTAACACAAATTATCAACTGCTCTCTCAGAATCTGCTACTTTCCACATGCTTGGAAAAAAGCAGTAATAATCTCCATTCCTAAACCAGGAAAAGACCACAAACTACCCGAAAACTACCGACCAATCGCCCTACTCTCCTCCCTCTCCAAAATCTACGAACGTATCATACTAACTCACCTGCAAACCAATATCCGTGACAAAATCCGCCCAGAACAATTTGCCTTCAGACCTGAACACTCTACCACACTACAACTAACCAAGCTTACTCACCAACTTAGCCAGAACTTTAATAATAACGTAAACACCGCTTCTATCTTTCTTGACGTGGAGAAAGCCTTCGACCGAGTATGGCACGCTGGTCTCCTCTACAAACTTTCTCAACTCAATATCCCGACTGAAATCGTTAAAATCATCGAATCCTTTCTCACCAATCGCACCTTCATCACGAAAATCGAAGACTCGTTCTCGTCCATCAGACACATACTCGCAGGCGTCCCTCAAGGGTCCTGTCTCTCACCCACACTCTACTTGATTTACATAAACGACTTACCAACAACACCTAAAGCACATCTCTCACTTTTCGCTGACGACACTATGTTCTTTACTTCTGACAAAAACCCGAAACGAGCAGCCATTCAACTTCAACATCAACTCAATCTAGCCACCACATGGTTTCACCGCTGGAGAATTAAAATAAACCCGACCAAAACTGTAGGAATCCTTTTCGGACGTTCCAATACTACCCATATCCCACCATTACTTCTCGACAACCATCCAGTGTGCTGGTCCAATCATGCTAAATACCTTGGCGTTACAATCGGACGCTATCTCACCTTCGATAAACACGTCCGTGACATCACCAAAAAGGCCACTCGCGTTCGCGGAATGCTCTATCCCATACTCAACCGTTCTAGCCCCGTCCCGTTGACTTCGAAACTCGCCATCTTAAAACTCTATGTCTCCCCAATTCTTTCATATGCTGGCTCCGCTTGGGCACCCTATATAGGTCCCTCGCATTGGAAACGCATCGAATCAGTCCAAAACATCGGCATTCGCACGATCACCGGTATGCCCACTATCGTCAAAAACGCGCGGTACTTCTAAAATCTGCTAATTTCATGCCCATCCAAAATTCTATTCATACCCAATCCAAATCGATGTTCTACAAAAACTCTTTCTCCATCCATGCCCACATCCGACTTCTAGGCAAAACCCACCCCCTTTCAACCACTAAAAACAAAATTAAACCCTACCCACTAACATGGGTAAACCAACCTATTTAAACCCACACCCGACTCACTTCAATCCACTAGTAGAGGCAAAAGCCTGGCATAGTATATAGGCGTTAGCCATCCCCTCAAAGCAAAGCAAAGCAAGTATCTCCTAACAAGATCCTGAAGAAATTGAAGAAACACCGGCCGAATCCGCTATCCAGTGAACCGGCCAACGTCGACCAGCGAAAGTGAACAGCCTGTTATAGAAGCGAGCATCAAGCGCTCCAACGAGGCCAACTACGGGACAATAACAAGACCGCCGACGACGTAGACCACACCGGCAGCGAGTTATGGGTTGCCTATACCATACGATTTACGGCGTGATCTTGTTCAGCACCACTCAGGGCCAATACGCTATCAGACGTTGTCTTAACCATAGACACCTGATGAACGTCCTCGAAGTGCTGACAATCCGCGTCAAGGTGTAAGTACGGGCGACGCGGTAATAGTTTTACTGAGAGACCACGGGGACATCGGTTCCAACGGCACCGAAGCTAAACCATCCCAGCCGACGGCTAATACCGTCGGATAACCACGGGAATACGTGAAAACTGTCCTCAGGACCACTATAATACATAGACTCCTCAAGCGCGCCTGTTACGGCCACGCTTACCGAAAGAGACTCATAGAGCGGACGCCACTTTTATAAGCGGGCCCGATGCGTTTAAGTCTGTTCTTCACCCCGTAATTGTATTTAACCTTATAAGGAAAAAACATTTATAATCTTGTACGGGGATCCCGATGACCGATTGGTCCTCGGACCCCTCCCTTATATTGTAAAATATATTATTCATTCATATACCTAATGGAAATAAACGCAACATTTTATACTGAAATAAAATAAGGGTTATCCATTAATTTTTTTTTTTTTTTTTATTTAAAGATTTACAGGCTTCAACTACAATGGTTATTAGCCAACATTTTGTTTAAGTTTAAGAGAAAAGTTAAATTACAATATTAAGTATAACAATAATTGTTTAAATAGATTTACAATTGAATTTGTATTAAACTATATTTTGTTGATGAAGTTTTCTTTGGTGATGAATTGGATGGTTTTAAAACCAGAATGTTCTACATTTAAGGCTTCTTTGATGTTTGATGGGAGGTTGAGAAGAGTGCGGGTTGGCTCGTGTATAGGGCATTCTTCAAAAATATGGCTTATGGTGATGCGAGTATGGCATGTGTTGCATATAGGAGGTTGGTCTTTACTGATAAGGAAGGAGTGTGTGAGAAAGGTGTGGCCGATTCTAATGCGGGTGATAGCAATATTTTGGCGTCGGTTGAGGTCCGGAGGTGTAAACCATTGTTTCACAGAACTTTTTATGTGCTTCCATTATTATGCAGCGGTGCATGTAAAGTACTAGCACCGTTTCAAATGTTGTCTTGTGATTACATTTATATGGCTATACGTCAGTATAATATATATCCTTGAATGCAGTGGCGTGTAACATAACAATAAATTACATTATCACAGACATTTAAATGGCTATTTTACAGTATGTGTTCTCATATGGTTTTTTAAATGTTCTGAACGAGAAAACCCTCGTTTACATACATCACATATATACGGTTTTTCACCAGTATGTGATCTCATATGGGTTTTTAAATTTCCTGATTGAGAGAACATTTTATGACATTTAACACATTTATACCGCTTTTCTCCAGTATGTGTCCTAGAATGCTTTTTTAAATTTGATGTATTAGAAAACCCCTTATCACATATTTCACATTTAAAACATGGCTTATTTACGGAATGTAGTTTAATATGGACATTTAAATTTGCTAAATGAGAAAACGCTCGTTTACATATATTACATTTATATGGCTGTTCTTTCGTATGTGTTCTCATATGGTTTTTTAAATGTTCTGATTGAGTAAACTTTTGATCACAGACTTCACATTTATGTCTCTTTTCCCCAGTGTGTATCCTTCTGTGCAATGCTAAACATGATGATGAAGAAAATTTTTTATCACATATACCACATTTGTATGTCTTTTCACCGGTATGTGTCTTAATATGAATTATTAAATTTGTTCTAGTGGAGAACGCTCTTTTACATGTATCACATGCATATGGCTTATCTCCCGTATGCGTCCTAGTATGAATTTGTAAAGAGTCTGCACGAGAAAACATTTTTTTACATATTTCACATTTATATGTCATTTTTCCGGTATGTAATCGCATATGTTGTTTTACATTTCCTAATTGAGAAAACATTTTATCACATGTATTACACTTATATGGTTTTTCTGCAGTATGTATCATTGTATGCCGGCGTAAACTATCTTGAAGAGAAAATTCTTTATCGCAGATTTCACATTTATAGGGCTTTTCCCCAGTATGTGATCTCATATGATTTATTATATTTGATTTTGTATGATATGAATTATTACAAACGTCACAAATAAATGACTTTTCTCTTTTACTTTTATGAATCGTCGCTTTTGTGGTCAATAATTTACCATAGATATTTTGAAGATGTTCATGCTCAGTATGAAATTCTTCATGGACTTGATATTTATCTAGAACTGGTTTAGTAGACTCACCGAGTTTTAAAGGCTTTTCACTTGAGTTAGTTCTCATGTCTGAATTCATATGAGCAATGAATTTCGAAGAGAGACTTTTGTTAAAAACAGTTCCTTCAAATTCACAGTACTCGATGAAATCTTTTTCCATTTTTATTTCGGTTTCAGTTTTGTTAGCTTCTTCTTCAAATTGACATATAATTCTAAAAATAAAAATAAAATTATGAACATTTTATTGATTTTTATTTATTTAAACATTAATTGAGAATTATTTTATTTCGTTTTTAATCAGTCAGGGACTATGTCATAATACCTCATAACAAAAATGTTTTTAAACAAAATATTTTTTTAACTGATTCTTCAAAAATCTTTTTTATTGTAATTAGTTTCATAAATTATTACGCATACTACTTAGATATTGAAGGGCACTTACAGGTCATAGTGTGCATAAGTGTAAGTTATTAAACTATTATTTTATGGTTACGACTTATAAATTATTAGAAAACCTATTAAAATATGGTAAACATTAAATTTACCTGAACGAAATATACAAAAACTAGCTGATCCTGTGCACTTCGTTGCCCATCAACCAATAATTATTGAAGTAAAACTTCATAAGGTGGACAAGTTGGTACCGATGTGCTGTACAGTAGTTGTAATGCATGTGTTATACTTGAATACAATGATAAACGATTTTGGGCGGTTAGCGTAGTCTTTATAATATTATTATTTTTTATTTGTTACACTATGGTGATAAACAAACGTGTGTATATATATATATAGGTGTATAATTTACACGTTAATTTTAATTAATAGATAAATCAAATGTTAATTAACCTAGACAAATGCTTTTGCGATATGAACCTTCTCCATGATACAACCTTTCATTAAAAAAAAAAGTTAAGACAATCGGTCGAGTAGTTTTTGAGAGCATTAGCATCAAAGGCGTTGTTTCATTTTTCATTACAAGTTTTTTCCACCTACACCTCAAAAAAGAAGTTTTACTTCAAAAATAAAATATTTATATATGTATTAATAAACATACTGTAGTTTAAATTTTAAGCTTCATAGTTCATAAGTATATCTATATATATAAATTTGTCCTCATGAGGGATCAACGTAGAGCCCAAACCACAGAGCGGATCTGTTTGAAATTTTCAGGATGGATTAATATTTTACCGTGCTTTATGACAAATTCCTTTATATACATAGATTATGTTGTATCATGCATAATATATAAAAAATATTACAGGAGGACAAATTCTGTTATATATATATGTATATAGATATGTGAAGACAGAAAGAGGGTCAAGTGAGTGGTGATTATGTGACTCGATCGCCACTGGACGCCAAAGTTTTAATGAAGTGCTTAATATAATTTATTTGTTCATTTATTTGTGTACGTCTGTGATCAGCATATACGACAATTATTATTATTATTGATTAGAGGTTGTAATTTGCAATATAATATGGGCATAGGATATTATTTATTGTTCAGTTATTTCCACTTTCATTTATAATAAATGTCATCTATTGAAGAAATTACTGTGAATTGAATGATGACAGTCGTAAATCTTAGTCCACCAAAATTGTGCAATGGGACACGTCTACGGATTTTTGGTCTACAAAGAATTTGATAGAAGCTATTATTACGACTGGATCTGCAAAAGGTGAATCAGTTCTTATTCCTTGCATACCAATGATACCATCAGATTATCCTTTCCAATTCAAGAGAATGCAGTTTCCTGTAAAAGTATCTTTTGCTATGACAATAAATAAATAACAAGGGCAAACCTTGAAATTTACAAGGATCGATATAAGAGAATATTGTTTTTTCACATGGCCAATTGTATGTGGCATGCTACTGAGTCAGTACGCCCACAAGTTAAATTATTTTGGCACCAACAGAAATTACAGCTTATGTAGTTTATAGAGAAGTATTATATAAACGCTAAAAATTAGCTTAAGAAACAATTAATATAAATTACATATTTTTTAAAACAATCTTATTTAAATTTTATTTAACTAGACAATATTAATTCTTACTCAGATAACAACAATACATAAACCCGGCAACGACATTCAGCTAGTCATCTTATAATGTATTTTTATAAAAATAAGTTGATATCTTCAACAGTTTAAATCAAATAACCATTTATATACAAACCGTTATAAAACAAATTCCTTTATTCAAACTATTAATAACAAATTTGATAAAAACCACACTCCGCAGATAAATCAAAAGAAATATTGAATTATTTTAATGAATACTTTAAAAATGCAGCACAAAACATGTACAACCAAAAAAAACTTACAAGACAAAATAAACATAACATAGAATGTACATTTACTGAACAACTAAACTCAAATACTACAGACATGTCATTTAATAAATTTAGTGTAATTGATGATCAAGAAATTATAAAATCAATTATTGGCTTTAAAAGATGATTCTTTTCCAGGATTAGATGGAATTTCAGTAAAAATGCTGAAATTAAATATACATTCATTGATTAAACCATTAACACACATTTTTAATTTAGCTATAGCAACATCTACTATTTTAGTAATAATACCAATACATAAAAAAGGTGACAAATCTAACATTGAAAATTATAGCCCACTCTCACAAATATCCAATATTGTCAAATCTTTTGAAAAAATTATTACCTAAAAAAGAATTAGTCTATTACCTTGAAAGTAATAATCTTCTATCATGTACCCAATTGAGAACAAAATATAGAGGACTCATAACAAACGTATAGGATTACTGCATTATTTATCATATTAGTAGTATGACTTTAGTAATTATTGTTTATTTTTAGTTTTATATTACAATATTATATTGTATTATTTAGGTACCTACACAATTTTTTATATAATACTATATTATATTATACAAACAAAGAAAAGAAAATATATATTTACTTATATATTAATATTATAGTTATGTGAGAAAAGTATATTTCAAATTTTAATTATTTAATTTATATAAACTATTTAATGAATTTATATTTAAAATTGTGAACTCATGGGCCTTCACACAAACATGTTCAGTGGGGCCCATTATCTTCTTGAAGAATAAATATAAAAAAATTAATATCCATACAAATACTAATATTTCCTTTCCTCTATCGGGGAGGTATATTTAACTGCAGTAATATTTTTGATCACTTAATCTTAGGCAGGTGAATGAAACACCTAGGGCTGTTATATTTAAAATGGATAAAACATATGTTTAAAACAGTAAATCCAAGTGAATATTGTGTTTTTTTTGGTTTATTATTAATAATAAATAAACATAAATATCCTTTAGAAAAAATGTTAGAGTATTAAATAAATATATCTAAATTAGGTACCATCCTTTGTTTTATTTTATTTTTTATTTTTATTGAACAAATTACCAAAATTAAAATGTTTCTACTTAATAGTTAATATAATCATAATATTATGTTAACATAAAACATTTACTCAGAAAATATTTAAAATACTTTTAAGATTTAAAATAAGTAATAAATAAACAGTGAAACATATACTTGTGCACAGTATATTGGCATATAATAAGTAAATTACATATTAAATTATTTAAAATAAACTGTTTAAAATTCAAATAATTTATTTTGTTTTTTCAAAAATGAAAAAATACACAAACTCTGAGCTTACACCTGAATGATATGTAATAGATTGATAATAATCAGTATAAAAGATATTTTGTTCAGACATTTTTGTTGGAAAGATATTTTGACAAGTTAGTGGCATTTGGCAACCACTTCAGCGCTCCATAACAGCTAATGCTGCTTAACTGGTCACCACAAGTTAAGTTACATAAATAGTTTTTTTTTTTAAAGTAACATCTAACCGAATAAGTTAATTTTTTTACAAATTTTCCACTACCTACAAGACTCTACAGTTTTATGTAGAAAGGAACAATGGTACTGTGATCTCTTAAAACTATTTAGGTACTAACCCAAATTCAACCTAAGTAATAATTAATCTCTGTTAGTAATACTAATGGGGTTTTATAATTGGATGACTTTTATTTTTATTATTTTTTTGGTAACTTATATATTAAACATATTAGTAAGTAGCATCATTCAATTTCTTATTACGCTATAAATCAAATACAATTCTTACCTTTTTGGTAATAATTTATCATCATTATAGTCCGCGTCATCAATAGTTTCCTGTTTAATAACTCTATTAAATACTTTATCATCATTATTATGGTCTCTTTCATCAATGATTTCCTGTTTAATAACTCTATTAAATACTTGATCATCATTATTATAATCCATGTCATCAATAGTTTCCCGTTTAATAACTCTATTAATTACTTGATCATCACATCTAAAAGAAATTGTAAAAAATGTATTATTTATTATTCAGTAGGCAATTACTGTTTAAATTGGATACAATGTATGGTAGTTTTCTATTTTTTCTTTACCGCTCGATGCCACGACTACTCAATTCTGTTATCTCGAATACTATAGTGCTATCCCGATAGTTCTCTATTTTAATACATAATACACTTGAATTGCCATTTATATAATAATGCATATAAGTATAACGTTTATTATCAGTTATCACAATAGTGGAGAGTTATAATATAGAATATAAAATCATCAAAATTATCACAAAATGTCAAAATAAAAATACTCATAAAATCATCAAGATATTAATTATATCTATATATAAAAATAAAAAGGTGGACAAGTGGGTACCACTCTGCTGCATAGTAGCTGTCGAGTATGTCATTGTAATGGATGTGTTATATTTGAATTCTAAGATTGAGCAGAGACCTCAGTGGCGCCGAACACGTATGGCTACTGGGGTTAATACGTCATAACTTTTGTAGGTGGGTAGGTGGGTGACTGCTTAATGCTTTAAGGTCTTGTTGAATTCTATAAATTACAACTTAATATACAAAATGTTCTTGAATTGTTCTCCTACGATGTTTTGTCTCCAGATAAACTCTGCCAGATAGGACTCCAAATAATGGTGTCTGGTTCCCGATTTATTTTTATTACTTCAGTCAGCAGAGCCTCAAACACGTAAATATGCCGAGTATGGACCCCAGTAACTGGATCAACAAAGTTATGAATATGATTACCTACCATGTGTGTATCCGGCTCTGGTTAGTGTGTATCATTATCCACGCCAACCATCTGAATATGTGGTTGTACCTATCTTTATATATGGTTTTATTGCAGTTGAAAGCGTTTCCATTGTATGATTAGGAACTTGGATTAGAAATGTCTTTATTTTGCGACAAATGCTACCAAATATCCACTGTTGTGGCAATATCCTTCCAGCATTGTTCTTTTTTTTTAACTCTCGTCGTTTTTTTAACAATTTTTCGTGGTCCTCCAATTTGTATTTGAAAAAATTTAACTTTTGCCAATTTATAATTTTTTTTATAACCGTTTTTTATTCACAGTGTCTCGGAAGTAAACCCTTCTCTTGAAAAAATTTAAGCGCATCTTTTTTACAGTTCGGTAAACTCCAAAGATCCATAATTATTTTAAAATTAATAAATACAACGACGGAAATACACCTGTCAGCAATAGGTAATCGAGCGAACTGGCGGTAGTAGTGGCATCGGCGAGGTAGTCGAGATAACAGAATTGAGACTCGCGATAGAAAGGATAACAGAAAAGTACCCAATGTATTAATAAATTACATAAATTATAAAAACACCTAATTTTGAAATGTAGGTTAATTTGGGTAATGTTTTACTACATAATACCTAGTATATTATATTACTTGGAATTTATTGCAGAATCATCAATAGATATTCTTGATTGTTTCATAATGAAGTATGTCCTTCTTAATACTTTTTGATTCCTGTGAACATAAACCATTAAAATAATGTACGTTTTAAGACAAATTGGGGGAGTGTGGATTGTAGGCTGTATATTTGGAAGTAAAATGTATTTTTTTGGTAAGCATGTGCATCCTTGTTACCACTGTTTTCAACTCATAACTGGCAATTAAAAATAAATCAAAAATGAAAATTATAAAAAAAAATTGTAATTATTATTTAGTTGTAATACCAAATTTCACAATAGTATATATTTAATTAATATTAATATTAATCAATGGGAAATACAAAAATATATAAATTTTTTATAATATAATATAGATATAGGTATAGTATGTAGTTCTGATAATAGTGTGTTGTAATTTATTTATTTTGGTATTTTAGAATAGACGCTAACTGGCAATAACAATTTGAGGTAAATATAACCTAAATTAAACTCAATAATAGTTTGTATAACAATTAAAATAATAAATTAATAAAATTTAAGTGTTCATCAGCATACAGTATGTCCCAGAAGTCCCGTATCACATTTAGTATTTCCGTGGAAAATCAATATATTTAAATGCAGTTATTTTTACAGTAATAAGTATGGAAATTTTGATTAAATAGTTTAATATTTTAATATTAGATTTTTTTTTAGGCAACTAAGTTTTTTAAGTTTCCAAGCTAGCCATTTTGTTAATCTTATTTTTTAAAACGGTAAAAAAAAAATATTTAAATTTAATAAAAATTACCAAAGTTAGAACTAATTATTATTTTGAATTCATAAAATATCAACGTTCCAATTTCTGATTAAAGCATGCGAATCGTACACAGAACTCCCGCCCGCCATGAATTGAAGCTTCAAGGTCGGTTGGCAATTGTATGGTATTTCATATGACAAATAAGATGATATTATGATTTATTTTGTATCGTATTTTATTATTTCTAAACATGTTTAAAAAAAAAAAATTTTATATAAGTCATTTTACATTTACTATTTTATTTGACCATCAAAAAAAATATCATTCCTAATACATTTAGTATAATAAATGAAATGTTTTGCCAACCGACAATATGGCGGCCGTCCACAGCTGAGCTTCACTTGTAACAATGTAAATTGTATAGGGGTTCTTTACAACTTATTTTAGTTTTTTTATTTCCAAAATTGTATTATTAAAAATAATATAAATTTATTACTGCATATGTTTAAGCATATTTTGACAATTTTTACTACATATATCGACTATTTTTAGTGCAACTAGTCCTGAACCCTAGTGATTAGTTATGTGAAACTGTGTACAACTCGAGGTATAACTAGAATAATCATAAAATGGATAATAATTAATTATACCAAACTTATGTGTAAATAAGTTTTTTTATGCTTACATAATATAATAGGTACATTGAGTTTGGTAGGTATTAAACCTTGTATTAAATTTGTATTTTCTTAAGAGGACGTCGCACCTGCATAATATGTCGTTTCATAGCATGGCATAGCAAAAACGTTTTGAGACAGGAAAGAACCAAGAAGGCAACAGTCATAACTAAGAAACAAAATTTTTATTTTTTTGATGTCACTTATACGAAAAAAAAAAGTTCTTACCTATTACTTTAATAAAAATTTTTGAAGTTTCAGTAACGAAAAAATAAAAACGATATTGTACAGCCAATGTTTTTCTCTGTATGTGGTGAAAATTTCGGTTCTAAAGGCGCATTTATAATGTGACAGTCTATGATAGCTACTGACATGCAGCGGTAGTACTGTCAACTATCTAGCTCGGCTAGATAGTGTGAAAGTACTATTATCGTGTCATGACAGCGACTGTCAAGGTTTACTGTCACCGTGTATATGCGCCTTTAGTTATGACTGTAGCGTTCTCGGTTTATTCCCATGCTAAACAATTTTTGCTATGTTGTACATTTGTAAGACGGAGAGACACATGCAAGTGGAACGTCCTCTAATATAAAATATTATAAACTGTTGAAGACATAGGTAGATTTATTAGAAGGTATTAAGTACTTAGTAGTGTAAACTCACGTTATTTCCCCTGGAGAAGTTAACACTAGTTACTGATAATGATAAATGATTTTGGCAATTTGGGTTAGTATTGTTTAGTACTTAGTGCTGAATGCTAATTGCCAACTTTTAGTAAGAACAGCAAACAATAGGAACTAAAAAAAAGAAACTAAATATTATTTCAATTAATTATTGCCATTTATTTAGTTTAGTCAGTTATGGCCTCATAGGTAGTAGCACGAATGCATGATATAATGAGGTTTAGTTTAAGTCAAATACCTACTTTAAAATTTAAAATCAGTTAACTTAGACGTTCGTAAAGTATTTGGTGTTAGAATGGTTACATCTTAGATGTCAAGAGTCGTGGCGGAGTTCCGGCTTCGTGCAAACAAAGATGCGTGGTGTTCTTAATTTTTCAGTTCTTTGCATGTCAAGCATACAATTATAATTTGTCATGGTGTAAACATCAACAAATAACATTAGATAGTGAGATTGATTGACAAGGGAAGTTGGAGTGGCGGCGCCAGTGCTGCCAAACATGGTAATACGAAAAATTCTAATATATCATTTTTTTCCTATGTTCTATGGGGCAGGGGCATAAATGATAACGTTGATTGTTGATAACCAGCGATAACGTTATCTTTGAATAATAGTACTTTCCAAATTTCCAAAAATATTTAATATTTTCTACGTTGTCGCGTCGATGAACGAATATTTTGTTCCTCAATTGAGTTCAATAAATTATATCTTCATTTTAATACGTTATTTTAAATAACGATGTGCTTAAATTATACAATCACACACACTTATATTATTTAGTCACATTTAGTATTACTTTTTATAAATCATTGTAGGTACAAGTAATTATAGTACTTATTAAATATTATGATAAATTGTATAGTACTTTTTTTGAAATTAGATCAGTATGGACGAAGACTGTTCAGTGCTTCAAGAAGAGGAAAGAGAAGCCTTGATTTCCATTTATGACGGTGATGAAGCTTTTAAGCAAGTTTCTCCTACTGTTTATCAATACAAGGTAAGAAAGTACTGAACCAAGGTATACCTATTTCTTTTTAAAATTGAAAATGAAAATGTTTTTATTAGGTGTGATCTCCTATTAAATTTTTAGTTTGATATTTTGAACATTTATATTCTGATGTAGGTACACACCTTCTTAAACATGAAACCCATATTTCAAAAAAAAATGATTATAAACCAAGTTAGTGGTAGAATTTTATATGATAGGTATTTACTATTTAATGAAATATTTGTACAAAAGATTTTTGTTGACTTCGTCTCATAGTTTTATTTTTAAATTAGTAGTTATAGACCAAATGATTTAATATGATAAAATATTTGAATAAATATTCATTTTTAATTTTAGACATACAATTGGAATTTTGGAACTGATTTTGTTTTAAAATGTTTCATAATTTATGCAAATTTAATATTTTTGTAATGTCATTCAAATGGTTTTTATTGGTTATACATTCAAAAATGAAATATAGTCTGTAAAATGTATTTGAATCTGTATTCACATTCACTTATAAATATTAGTTCTTACTAGTAACTTTCAGTACTCACTCAGGTTTTTTGCTTGGAAGGCTTTATATAACGTTTAATGACAAATACAATTTTTGTACCAAATAGTACACGTCATTATTAGTTTACTATCATTTGATTTATAATAACTTAATTTTTTTTTTAACAGTATGGAGAAGATAGTGACAATAAATCTTTTCTATTGGAGGTTGAATGGCACAACAATTATCCAAATGAAGCACCGAAAATAAATTTAGATATGTTCTACAATAAACACATGTATGGATAAATTTATTATGAAATATACATGTGTAATATAATGTATGGTTTGGATGATGTAATGTAACTGTCTAGTTTCAAATCATTTATAAACAATACATTAAAATCATTTTAATTTTTACTTTAATGTAAATTTATCAATTAATTTATTAATTGTCTAAAATTGTTGGTTTATATATTATAGTTTTATTGAAAAATGAACTTAAATATTAATTCATTTTTTAATAACACATAGACAGTTCCAAACCTAACTTCAGTTTTAAAACTAACTTTTGGTTACTTCACTCTTCACCATACCGAATATTACTTCAAAATACATTGAATTTATAAAAATATTAATATGAAATACAAATTTTAGAGTAAGTTCAGTTAAAGAAATTATTAAAGATAAAATTTCAAAAGAGGCTGATCATTATTTGGGAGAATCTATGACATTCACTCTTTTTGAATTTCTTAAAGATTTTGCTGAAGAACTCGTAGCTAATCAACCAGATAAAGAAGTTACTGAAAGTATAACTAAACTTGTATGTATTTTAGTATATTATTTTTATCATTAATAAAATACATTATAATTAGCTTTACAATTTGTACTTTTTAGTCGATAGATGATGATGAATCTACAAAAAAGACAACAAAGAAAGAAATTATGAGCAAAGCTCAAAAGAGAAAACAATGGGATCGTTTAGATTCCAAAGGAGAAAAACCACGAGGATATGATTGGATAGATGTTGTTAAACATTTATCACAAACGGGATCATCCAAGGTAGAAATATCTACGTAATTAAGTTTAATAACACTGTGATATGAATTTGAATTTTTTGTTTTTGTGAAAAATATATTTTCATTTACAATATTAACATTGCTTAATATTTTTTTATCCAAATGTTTATAATTAATCCATTAAATCCTGTCACCAAGAAGCCCTCCATTCATCAACTACTAGGTGATGACTTGTACAGCTCCAATCTAACACAATATTAAAATGTTAGTTGTGAGTCATTGATAAAATAATAATATGTAAATACCTGACATTTTAGCATGCAGGAGAAACTTATCAAAGTTTTTGTTAACAAACTCGCATGATAGTTGAACATACTCCGAATGTGTGCAACAAAATTGAGTGTTTGTGGATGTATATTTCATCTATGTACAATTTTTAAAATATCTTATGTATTATGTTACTGTACACTAATGTAAACTATTCTATTTAATACTTACAGAACGAAGAGAATTGAGTTTTATCAATGAAAATTTATTCTTGGGACAAATTAAATGACCTAATATGTTAGCATGAAAGTATGCTTTTAAAATATTTTCAGTATTAATATTTTTATCTAACACTACACGTATGATGTCCTTATGTGTATCCACAATTAATATATAAAGATAATCTTTATACAGTTCAATGTGATCTATTATATCCCATGTAGTTAATGTATTTGTATACAACAATTCATGGACAGATGTTCCCAATTGTATTTTAAAAGAACACAACTTTTCATCTAAAAATTAAAAAAGAATTTTTAATTAGGCAACTTTAAATTATTACTTTTAGATATTTAACAAAAATCTACATAATAGTATTATTCATTAAATTGATATATGTAAACATGTCTACAAAAGGGGTCTTCAACCTGCCTTGTCTTTATTTGAGCTTGTGAACACATTTTAAGCATAGCATGTATTTTTTTATTATGAATACAGCCTGCACGAGTTTTTAATATAATAGGAGGCCTGCTGGCCGCTACCCTTAAAAGGTTGAAGATCCCTAATTTAAACTAAAAACAAGAAATGTTTTACTATAAATCTGTTACTAATCTTAGTGATATTGTAATATATTGATTTTGTATGAACATATTATAGCAATTAACAATTTATTATGTTAAGTTAATAGCAGTATAAATACAATTTACCTCCTAAAAAACAAGCTTCTCGTTTATTAATATAGTCAGGTTTTTGTACATCATGGTTTTGTGTATCATTAGACAAATAATATTTAAGAGTCAAATCATAACGTGCACTATTGAAAACATTGATATTTAAGCTTTTGACTGCTTTGTAGTTGGCAAACAAATGCAAAAAAGTTACTACTAAGTATATCATCCATATTAATCTAGAAAAGATGTTATAATTGTTAACATTAAGATTTTATAATTTAAAAAACTAAATGGGTGTTGTATAGAAGTTTTTCACAGTAACGAAAAGATAATAAATGTTAATGTATCTTCATACTTACAATATACGGTTTTCAACAATTGGTAACATAATTAATCCAATAAGAAATGCAATTAGATTAATACAAGTTTCTTGACTACCGTCTTTTGCTGAAACATCTCCCATGTTATCACGAATAGCCTATTAAAGTAAAAATATATTATACAGGTAAATATGTACAATGTACATTGTACATGCTTAAAATGTAAATGTAATAAATGATTTATACTTTTTAAGTTAACCTTTAAATATTAAACAAAATGTTGATAAAAAATAGTAAATATAATATAAGTAATATTTCAATAAATAAATACCTGGTGCTGTGTTAATGCTGCACGTGTGGCTCCTCCAGCAACACTTACTATGGACTTAGCGCAGCTTGAAAATGATAGGATTATTAATGAAAACTGTCTAATCCATGGTATGCTTAAAAGTAATTCAAAGAAAATTGCCAAATCATTAAGTGCATCAGCCCGAAGTCTCCACTTTTTACATTGTGTGTCCAATTCAGATCTGAAATCAATGAATTTTACTAATCAAATAAATGTTTTTTTTACAAATAACTTACATATTATGTGCTCACTTATATTATTTAAATAAAAACAATTAGATTAACAAATTATTTGTAAATATCTATATATTAAAAAAAAACTTGGAAGCAGTGCAACTAATCTACATTTTAATTAATATGGAAATATACCCTTTACACCACGCAAAAGTAATGCGCCCGACCATACCAGCACCATCTTTAAGTATATAAGTAATGGATGCAGCAAGAGCTGTAGCTTGAGCATCACCTACACCGACACCTTTCAGAATAGCATTCGTAGCTAATATGTTTGATATTGTACTACAAAACGCCTAAAAAAAGATTTAGTTACAGTTAATCTACTAGAGTAATAATTTGTATACTAATAAAAACTAAATTTCTATTCAATTATATGGGTCAATAGTTTATTTTTTAATAATTTAATGGATAAGTATTTCAAATTTTCAACATAATTTATTAATCGATATCTACAATGCATTATTATAAAGATGGTAATAATGTTACCTGTATCGTATCCCAAATTTGATATTCTGTATAGTCCTTGCTCACACTATTTGGAAATCCTCTGGGCAAAAATACTTCTTTTAGTATATTAACTGAGCTACGAGTGAAGCCAGTGGATTGTTTTCGCCTTTCTGATTCCAATATCAATTGCCGTTGGTCTAAAAAAGAAATTAGTTAGGGCAGCTGCAAATATTGAACATAATATGGGCGTTCAATTAAATAGGCACTACCTAGATTATATTTTCTAAAGTTTACAAAATGTAATTGTATGACGTATTGTTATGGACATAATATTATTGGTTATGTCCAGTAAAACGTATTGTTATATCAATGACAAGTTATATAAATCTTAAGTTATTAAATAAAATTTTAATTTTAGGTCAACATTAGGCTAAATTTCATTCTCTACTGCACTAAGACAAATTTTGAAAAAAAAAGCATATTAATGCTTATTAATCAAACGCTCATGTTAAGTAAGTTGTTTTCAAATACCATGTCTTTTGTATATGACATTGCACTCTTCCGGTCCGTATTCTTCGCTCAGAAGTATTTCATCGCGATTTTTCGACATACTTTTAGAATTTGAAGGTTCACGCTCTAAGAGAATAATACGGCGAAACGGTGTTTAAAAAAGTGAGTTCGACAGCCGAACTTCAGCTGAATAAATTATGAGCATAGTCTGAGCATAGGTACTGATTTTTTTCGTAAGCACTAAGCAGCAACACGAAAGCCCCAGAAAAGTTGTATTTCAATAGCGATTAGCAGCGACTGGCAAGAGGCGAATTATTCCATGACACGAACGTCGATTTAGCCGAACGTCACGGTTCGACGGTTCGCTCGAGTTACGAATCTTTTTTCTATGCTTGAAACAAGTAACAACGTCAACACACTAACACAGTGACTGATAATATAATACTGTTATCACGACTCACGACATGACAAAAACAAAAACATCATAGGTTGTGGAAATAAAAATAAAGTTGAGGGTAAATCTACAATAATTTTTTACAACTTGCGAGGTTCCTGAGACCCGAGTTCCTCGAGTAGTTAAAATAGCAGTTGACAAATATTAAAGATCCATAGGCACGATTTTTTTTTATAAATGTTTAAATTTAAAATGTTGCAAAATATCGAACATTTTAAAATTCTTTTTTAGTTAAAAAATTATAAAATGTTCAATTTTTATAGCTAAGGATTGAAAATTCAAAACAAGGATTCTCACAAATAGTTCAAGCTTTAAACTACAAATCTAAAAAATGTATAAATGCGGTTATTTTTTATATACATTTTAAGTTTAAATTTGGACGAAATTAAATATTAAAACCAAGAATACTGAGTACCTATATCTAACGATTTTATTTATTTTGTCGTAATTTAAAAATATTATTCGTGGCAGTATAATATGAAACTTTTAGGGTATGTACTTCTATTATTATATTTTATACACACAATGACATTTTCAAATGTCAGTTTTTTGGCAAAAATGAATTTAACCTACTGTTGTGACGTGTATAGTTCTGTGGTTGTACTAATGGCTAATGCCTATTATAATAGTAAAATAAATTACTTTAGGAGGAGGGCATTTGTTTTCTCCGTCTTATACACGTATAGGTACGACATGGCACATTTTCGTTCATTAGCTTCAATAGTTTGCTGTTAGTTTTGATATTAGAGTAAATTGACCAATTATCAAACTTTTAAGCAAGAACATTATCTGAGCTTAATTTATAAGCTTTTTATTTAATATTTTCATTTTCAAGCAAGATATGAGCATTTTTAATTTTTGATATTTCACATTCCCATATCCTTCTTGAAAATGAAAATAAAAAAAAATCGCCGATGCTTAAGTACGGATAATGTTCTTACCTAAAAGTTTGATAATTTATCAATTCACTATAATATTAAAACTAACAGCACACTATTGAAACTACACTACTATAGTGAACGAAAATTTAGTAGGTATGTCGTACGTGTTTAAAACGAAGACAGCAAATACATCGGTCTTCTTAATCACAATAATATCATCATATATACTTGGCAATATTATAGGCCGTCTTCGCTCAGAATCGTTTTTCGTATTCAATGATTTTTATCATTGAATTCAAAATTAACACATTTACACATGCATTGCAGTTACAGTGGCTCTAGACACCTCATGTACTGCAAAGCGTTACCCACTTTTTAATATTTATGTTCATATAAAATAATAATTTTAAATGTATGCAAAAGTCAATAATACACTACTAGGTACTTACCTATACGTCTTAATGTCTTATAAACTATAAAGTTATAAATGTATAACACCCACCATGAATAGGTGTTAATACTTAATGTGCTATCCAGTAAATAATAAAAATAAGTGTTACCATAGTTATAAGTTCATGCAAAAGAGGTTAGGTTCAAGTAGAGATGGGGATGACCCTACGGTAACATATGTATTAACAAAAATATCAAAATGTACGTAATACCTCTGTATAAAAATTACTTTTAAATTTTAAGCGCCTACCGAAGTTATCGGTGCGATATTGATTATAATTTATAATGAGTGATCTGAGGTACTTTAAAGAGTGCTTTCTAATTTTTAGGCTTTAGTCGTTGATAATAATATAATATCATATTATAATAATTTATTTATGAAATACCTGTAGACATAGAAAATGCGTACAATGACTGATGAGTATTTAGTTACCTATGCCAGTGCCTTATGCCCTTTAACCCCTAGGACTATACCGGCTATACCAACAGTTGTAGTACCTACCTCTGAACATGCCACTACCTCATTAGTCACTTTGTGTCAACAACACAAATAATTTTACTCGTACTGTACGAGTCGTACATGATGTAAATTTTCAAAAATCCGTACTTAATACCCAAACCAGTGGCGTGCCCAGGAATTTAAAACGGGGGGGGGGGGGACATCATTTTTTTTTGTAAATAAACAATAAATAAGCGGGTAAGTAGAATTCGCTCTGCTGTACAGTAGGCTACAAGTATTTATTTATTTTTTTTATCCTGGATACAAAATTTCTACCAAAAGGAGTACTTTGATTTCAACATAATATAGTATCTTATATTTTAGCAAATTGGATCAAGATGGTACTTTAAAGAGGTAATTTTCAATTTACTCAATAGTTATTTAATGCCACGGAAAAACCACCGAAAAATTACGAAAAACCGCTAAAACATGATTTTAATTTCTAACGCTTTGTTCATCATCACCATAGAAACGAATAAAAAATAATAATATTATAATATTAATTCAACTTGAAGGCTATAGGTAATAAATAATAACAATATAAAATATCCAGACTGACAAACCGTCTCCGCTCAGAATCATTTTTCTTATACAAAGATATACCTATAATCATTGAATTCAAGTTTAATACAATCCATTATACATTGACCCACTTGTAACCTAATATACAGCAGAGTGACATCCACTTACCCGCTTTTTAAATTTTAAGTTTAATACATTTTGTCGAAATTAAAACTTTAAATATTTAAAAAAAAATAGTGCATATGTGTTTTTAATATTTTTCTACTACTATTGTAAAAATATATTAGGAGCCGTGTATTATATTTTCACGATTTTTGACCAAACAAATAAAAATTTATTGATATATCATATATATTATATGAAAAAAAAATTCAATATAAGAAAATCGCTACATGAGAAATCGAGTGAATATCCAATGATGTTAAAATTTGAACTTCAGACGCTCATAAAAATTGAATTTGATTTTCCGGTAAACATTTTTTTTTTGATAAAGGTAGACAAACTTATGAGGAATCTTGTATTAAATTATCAAATCTTAGATAGTTAGATAGTTAGATAAAGAATTGTATGAATTTCTAACTTGGAATAATTTGCACATTTTCGTAATTTTTATGTAATTTATCAAAATTTGAACTAAATTCTAATAAAAAAAATTGTGACTTTTTTAAATATTTTTCAACTACCATTGTAAGAATATATTAGGAGCCTCGTATTAAATTTCAAGCTTGTTGACTCAACGAATAAAATTAATAATTTAGAAAAATGTATGACTCTTAACATCTGTATAATAACTAATAAGTTGTTTTCTGTAGGTCGGTAAAAAAAAGACAATAGGGGGATATAACCCCTAACCTCCCCCCCTCCTGAGCATCATGCCACCGACCCAAACAATTATAGGATGCACTTTCACCGTATATTATGAAAAATTATCGTACGTGTCTATTATTTTTTTGGGCTAGGTTAATTGCTAACTTACCTTAAATACTGCATAATTTTAAAATAAGGTAAGTCAAAAAAATGAAAACAATGCATTTAATTTTTCATTACCGCAATTACAGTAAACCGAATGCTTCCAGACGAAGGACTTCAGAGATAGACTGATGTTTCCTTACAATCTATATAAAATACTATAATGAGGTTATACCACCCAACCTAGAGCTGATGATATCGATTCTTTTTTAATTCCTCAGAGAAACGAACCTGCTCCAGTACTCCAGAAAATATGGCATAGGTAGTAGTGTACATAGTTTTATATCACATGTAATCACATATGACTTTTCATGAGTCATATTTAAAATAATTTGTATACAACTTTAATATAGTATATCTTTAATGTATCTTTAAAAACACCAATTATATATTACTGAATAACTGTAGCAATTGAGCTTGAGGCGTGTATATAAAGATTTATTTATTTTAATATTTGGTTTAATCGACAATTAATAAATCTATTATATTGAAATTTGAAAGTATTATTAAGCAATATAATATAGGTATAATATTATTATTCATTATTAGTATTTCCATGTATTTAATGGGTATATACTAATCAAACTGTCTCTAATAAGTGATGTTAAAATAGTTTCCAGGTTATTTTTAGTTGTTTTTGATATATTGTTTAGATGGTTTTGTTTTGAATTTTTCAATTGATGGTAATATAATGGCTTACTTTCAATTTCTTTCGAACAAACTTTATCCACCACATCCCTGAAATAGTAGGGAAACCTTATTAAATCACGGTTATTTTTAATAATAAATTGATAAATTTACCATAGCATATTTTTAAAGTTATCCGAACAGACCAATTTTTGTTTTATAATTTTTTTCTCTTGTTGAAAATTGTGCCTTTTTATGTTATATTTTGCTTCATTTATCCATTTACTAAATTCATCGTTTATTCTAACATGAACATATAAGACTAAATGTTTTTCTTGTGGCTGTTTTTCTATTTTCATGTTTAGTTTCTGTAATGATAAGATGTTGATATCATGTTTAAGGTTAGTTTTTATATTATATGATCATTCTCACTTGTACAGTTGTACGTATATTGTCATGATGTCGGATGTACATTATATTTAAATAAATTATAACTTGAATTAATAAAGTTTATGAATTACTTAATTAAAGACTACCTAAATAAGTTTACAGTTTCTAAAAACATTTCATAGTAGGTATATTTTATAGTTTTCATAAGCTACTTTCATAGTAGATAGGTATTAAAGTAAGTGTGTAAAATTATAATCAAAATCTGAATTTTGATATTAGGTACATCAAGTATCAACGATCAACTATTAGCTACACGAATACAATGAAGGCTCCTATACTTATAATTTATAATATGTACATATCAAGACAAGAATAACGTTAACAAAATACACAAGTCTCTAGCTGTACAGTCATAATTGGAAACTACATTTATACACGATGTATATAGAACGATACAGAAAACTATACCTATTAGTATTATATTTTTTAGATTCTGAGCGTAGCAATGAATGTATTGATTAATGATTTTCCAATGATATGTGTTTTTATTATTTTAATTTTTTTATTTTTGTGTCTATTATTACGGTTTGGGATAGTAAAACGGCTTCGATTTTCTTCAACAGTATCTTGTTCGACGGAAAAGTGAATATAATTGGTGCATTCAGGAAGTAAAATTTTAAAAGTCTCTATAGTTTTCAAAAGCGCCGGGAAAAACAACATCAAAATTAAGGAAAAATGAGCATTTTTACGCAAAATCGGTTTTTGATAAAATCGATTTTGGTTTTTGGTGTAATTTTAAAACAAATAAACGTATACACATGAAATTTTCACTGGTTCCTTATATTTTCATTTTCTAAACACGATAAATTTTCAAAATATTTTGAATTGTTTTGAACTGTTTAGGAACATTTTCTGTTTCCAATTTTATTGGTCTTTTCTTCTACGAATGTCAATAAAACTTAATTTGTTGGGTAAAAAAGCTTGAATATTTAATACAAGGCTCATACTATATTGTAACAATGACGTAGTTTTTTTTTATTAGCATTTAAAGTTCAAATTTTATCAAATTTAAAATTTAATAATTATTTTGTAGTTAAAAATTTATAAAATTTTCAACTTTTATAGCTAAGGATTGAAAATTTAAAACAAGACTCCACGTAAATAGGTTATATATAAATTACTTTATTCACAATGATATCATCAAATATATTTGGTAATATCACAGGCTGACTGACCGTTTTCGCTCAGAATCGTTTTTCTTATACAATGATATTATATCATTGAATTCAAATTTAACACCATCCATTACAGTGACTCACTTGTAACCTACTGTGCAGCAGAGCGACATTCACTTACCCACTTTTTTATTATTAATTATTCTTGTGAGCCAAAATATTCAGACTAATTTTAACCTATTATACCACCAATAAGTATAGGTTATTAACACTGTACGTGGTATTAACTTATAACTAGGTTATGTAAGATCTAATATTATATTAAATAATAATATAGGTAATATATTATTCATTTATGCAATGTTTTTACTTTTTGGTAAAAATTAGCATGTACTATAAAAATAAAATATCCTTTGAAATAGCGGTTGACACCGTTTATAGAATCGTTTATCGTACCTATATTTTATAGATGGACATTTAAAATTCTTACTGATTTATAATTGCCGCATTCGTCAATTTTAAAATACCCTTCAAGTCTTTCTTTATTTATATTATAGTTTCTTAACGACCGTTCATAATTTTCAATTTCAGAAACTAACTTATAGCTGATATTCAACATTATTGTTAAGATAGCTGGTTGACTAAAACTGGTAATGGATATTTCAAATACTTGACTTCCGTGTTTTTTTAAATTTCCTTAAGTGGACATATAATTGCTGTTAAAATGTCGTTGACCGTACACCTACATCGCATTATTTTAATATTTTAAATTTGTAATATTATCATTATACATATTATTTTTGAGCTACCTATATCAATTAAATAAAAATATCATACTTTTTCCACTCATAAATAATTTCTTCATCGCTGTTATTATAAAGGCAAAACAAGGATTTAATATTTGATAATGTAAATATTGGTTTAAGTATTATATTTTCTGTTGATAAAAATATTTGTCTATCATTTTGAATTGGTAAAAATGATGACAAGCCATGTCCTGGTGAAATAGTGGTTCTGGTATAAGATTCTCCTTGTCCTAAAAGGGTTATTTGGCGTTTGTAATATCTGTTTGTTAGTAACATAATTGTAGCCTATAAATATATAATTTTATTTATTTTAAACATTTTTAGTTTCATTAAATTATTTTGTTACATAAACTACCTCAAATGCACATAGTCTGTCGGGTGAAAATACAAATAGTATTGGATGTACTGATTTAGAGTTGAATACTCCACATGGGTTTAAACACCGGAAGTATGGATGCGCGGGTGTTAATGAATCATCAATTATTGAATATGTTATGTCGTAATTATTGCTATTATACACCCAAAAAGCCTGCAAAGTATAAATAATTATTATACTATTATTGGTTACATAACGAGATAATGTCAGAATGAACTTGTGCTGGTGGATTAGGATGAGCTATGTATATTGGTAAAAAATTGAATTCTAGTTGTTCGGTTGTTCCGTATTTTGGATCAAACGATATCAAACCGTCTTTGAACGTTTTAGTTTCTATTAGCAACTCAGTATTATAAAATAACGTTTTATAAACTCCAATCGACCATTTATAATTCAAATTAGCTTCATCTTTATCTACAGTGTTTAATTCAATTTGCATTTTTGAAAAATTGTCTATCTAAAACGGTGTCATTGTCATAAGTATACATATTATATTGATTAACTAAGAATAAACATACTACAAAGGTCATTAGTAATTACAAAGAAATTTGTTTTGCATTACTTTTAAGTTTACAGTTGGAGTGATTCTTATACTCTTGTAGTGCACACATTTATTGGAAAGAGTAATGCAGTTCTTATGATTATTATTATTATTGTGTTTGTTCTCCGATGTGCATTTTATGCATTCGTTGTATTTTATTTCCCAACTAATTGGTACTTTAGAATAATTATATAACTGAATGTCAAAAGTGCTCGATTCAGAAATTACAGGTATAGTCCATATTAATGGTGATATATTTTTTTTATAAACTTCACCGAGTTCTTTGTTTATCCTGTAATCAGTATTTTGTTTTTATAATATAATACCTAATATATATATGTACTGCACTTACGACCTCTCTTGTTAATATTTGTTATAATTACTTTAGGCAGTGAAAAATCTTGTTCAAAGTCAATCTTCCGAAATAAGGTATGGAATCGTTAAATATTTTTGAGATTTTCAGTGCACACGTTATGACGTTCATACTCACCGTTATTGTATTCTCGTTTTCCGGATAACATTCCACTTTAGGATCAAACTGTATGTTGACAAAAAACGTTTGAAATCCCAACTCTGTAGGGTACATAGATAAATCCATTTTCTAAAAATAACGTAACATAAAAGTTTACGCGTGCTACCACCGAGAATGTTAAAACTTAAAAACGATTAACGTACACACTGATATTGCTGAGGCGTAAATCGAAAAGTTTGTGGATTTATTTTACAAGTTGGTGTAGGCCAAATAATAGAACTTGCTGGAGTTGTAACAAATTTAATGTTTGCGTAAGAACGATTTTTATTTTCAATTATAAACCGTTGTGTTCTTTCCACGTTTACTATCATATTGTTCAAATAACAATTTGCTGGCGTTATCTAAATTCAAAGAAAGTAGGTTTAGTTTATTTGTCGAAGAAAGAACATTATGTGATGTTAAAAATGTAATATACTATCAAACCATTTATTTCGTTTGTTCGTGTTAATCGAATGTAAGGGGGGACTTTGGCACCTCAAAAGTCAAAATTATTGTATCTGCATGCTATTATCACTACATATCTAGTGTAATAATCTAATATAAGATTATATTAAGAGGACGCCATACGCATACCCGAATGCGTACCGATTGTTTCTGTCTTACAATCGCATGGCATAGCGAATTGTAGATTCTGAATAGCTGGTAATTAAATTAATTCTGTAATGTTTAATTTTAGAGTGAATTGACCTATTACCAAATTTAGAAGTTAGAAAATGATTTAGTCAATGACATAGATATTTTTTTATGTTTTAATGTTAAAGCGAGTATTATGAGCATTTTAAAATAATAAAATGTCGAGTATGGCGTCTTCTTAAAAGCTATTAAAATTATTATTTATGTTTTTTTTTTTAAATTTCTCGTATTTATAGCGATAAATAATAATAATAGAGGTATGTTCTATCAAATCTCCACCTATATACATGTGATATTTTTTGACTGTGTACAATATAATTTTGATACTTATTACTTGATATGAATTGTTCTGAAAAAAAAATACCATGACCGATACACCGTGCTCCTTAAAGACACCAATTTATAATATATATATTATGAGAATATTATTAAATAGTTATACCTAGGTAACGTACAAATTTATCACGCTTTGTTACACGTCTAAATATGTTTTTAGAAAATATTTTAATAATTTATACCTTATTCGACGGTGATTGATAGTGACGGTTTTTAAGCTCACCTGGAACTGCGTTCTGCATCCGGTGCCGTCAATGGTGACGGGTAGCGCGTTGACGATGTTGGGATAGTCGTCGCGGTCGCACGTCAAATAGCACGTCGCGTCGGCCGTGTACGTCAGGTTCGCCGTCGGGCGGAACGACAGCCCCAAGTTGCGTCTCTCGTTGGGTCCCAATTCGCCGACTACCGTATCGAACTCAAACACGAACGGCCACGGCGTCGTCTTCTCAAGTCCGGTCCGCCACATCGACGACTGTCGTCCGAACTTCGTCGGAGACGCTACCGAAGATGTGATTGAATACATGTCATAGCTCCGATTCGTCACTGTCGACGAACTCTCGTCGTCATCTTCAGATCCGCCTTCCCCCTCCGGTTCGGCGCACTCCGATCTGGCGTCATTTTCCGGCCCGACGTTCTTTTCCGGTGCAGCACGATTTTCTGGTCCAGCGTCCTTTTCCAATCCATCGTTATGATTTTCTGGTCCAGCGTCCTTTTCCAATCCATCGTTATGATTTTCCGATCCGTCGTCGTTTTCCGATCCGCCGCCGTTTTCCGATTCGACGACGTTTTCCGATCCGATGTCGTTTTCCGATCCGACTTCGTTTTCCCATTCGACACCACCGTTCTCTTCGTCATCGATTTCTTGCTCGACCAACGAACACCACGAATAACGACGTTTAGTGGACGGAAACTCCATCAGCTCGTTGTTTACCGAGTAATGCTCACCGCTCACATCTATGCAGTACCGCAACCAATGTCTGGTCGTGTTGACTATCGGTACGCACTCGTCCCGCATTTCGCACCCCACTTGGACGTCGTTCGGCACTTCCACGCGATTCCGCTCGCCGATCGTCACGCACCCGAATTCCGCGCTCGCGTAGATGTCTATGGTGACCTGCAACCGGGAGTTGGTTTTCTATTTTGATCGAATTTATCTACACCATGCCCGCTGTACAGCGGCGCGTGTTAGACTCCGTATAAATTTTGAAAATTGTTTGTGTTTGTTTGGGGGGGGGGGGGGGGAGTGAAATCTCTCGTTTAAGGCCAGTTAGATTATATAGAAGCTATACAGCCCTTGATATACGTCCGCGTCGCCCTCTCTGCTATACAAAAAACCGATTGACGCAACTCGCTTTTTAAAATTATACTCAATCAATCAACAATATCGATTAGGTATGAGATGCCATTACCTATATAGTGCAGTTATTCAGTGTCGAAAGAAATTCTTTTCAATGAAATTTATTTATCTTATATAATATAACATCATGACGTTCGACTTTTAAAGTTAAGTTTTAAAATTTAAGTGCCTACCTACCGAAGTGATGAGTTATTTTTGACAATTATTATGAATAATGAAAATTAGATTGGTTATAATTAATTTAAAAAAGGGGGATTGCTTCATCCACCCATCAAACCACACAGATACGCCACTGACATCGAAATTAGTAGATATATTATTAATTAATAATTATAATGTATTAATATTTAATATAGATACTGTACCGAATTATTTTTGAAACCATCGAACACTATGCTCCAACGTTCGGCGAAAAGCGACTCTTTATTGCTCGTTTTCATCAGTTGAAACACTACAATTTGGTAATCTCTATTTATCATTCCCATCATGGGTTTTGCTAAGAACATTCTATAATGTATATATTTAACGTCAGTGTTTCATAACTCATAGTACCGTCCATATCCATATAAGTCGTATATGACCATATAATGTGTATATACAATTAATTAAGAAATACATAAAGATAGAGTTGCCATTTTGCCGTTGGTATTAGATTTCAACCTCGATTTAAATCTTAAGATATATTTAAAAGTTAAAAGTATCTTAAATCTTATAAGAAATTATTTTATTTTTGTCCAAAAAAGAGCAATTATTATCAGTATTATGAATTAAATTAATACAATTTAAGAGTATCATTCTAACCTTTTAAATGGTCATACTGTTAAATTCTTTGATAAAATCATATCTTATCATATTATCATTGTTGTTTTCAGTTTTCTAACTAAAAGTTACAAGGTTACAACCAAATACATTAATTAACTACTCATTTTAAGTTTTAACTTTAAAGTAGTTATTTGCTATAAGTCTAGAACCGTATTTTTTAGTTTTCAGACTCAATGTTGTTTGAAACATTAGTAAACATAACAAAATAAGTAAAGCTTTATTACCTAACCAGTCATAATTAACATTAATAAGTACATTAACATTGAATTAAACAAAAAGAGAATTCAGTTTCTTCAAGTTTTGAATGTATGTTAAATTTTTTAACTTTTTTTGAAGTTATTGTTTTGCGTTTGGATTTGTGTCAAGTATTATTGAGGTAATGATCGATACCGTTTGGCAGTAATTAATTTTTTTTATTACTTATTATTAAGGTTAAGGATGAGTTATAGAATTAAGATTTTACCAAATATGCATTTTTGTTTATAGCTATGTACCTACTAAAAATTTATTTTTTTGATTAATATTTCAAGATTTTATTATTGATTGTACCAATTTTATTTTATTCATTGGATATTTTATGCTGTGAATATTATATTAATTATAAATTATGAATTAACTAATGAAATTATGCACTTTAATCTCTCAAAATCGCATTTTTGTCACTCCTCAAAATTAAATGACCACAGAGTCTGGATCAGTAAAGGCATACTGAGTTCCAGGAAAAGATCATAACATAAAACTTTTTTGTTGTTAAATCTATTATTTTTGTGGTTGTATAAATTATGATAAATCCTCTGCTATTACTGTATATTATATTCTCCACATTCCTCTTTATTTTGCTATTTACCCTAATGATTTTCAACTGTTAGGTGCTTAATTTTAGTTTTAATTTTCAAATTTCTGATGTTATCTTTTGAATTATTAATCTTTTTAAAATGCTATCAAAATTACACAATGTTGTGGGCAACTTTGATTCCTACATTTCTTAATGTGATGTCAAAGTAACCCCATTTTATGAAAAAAAAATCGAATTGTCATGGTATACTGCTGCGTAAAAATATAAGTGTATCAAAGTAGCCGTACGAAATCAAAGTGACCCCATTTTACTAAGAAAAGGTATTTATATTTTACTGGTAGGTGCACAAATATTTTACCTTACTGCTTATAAAATTTATAATATTTAGGCTATTGATTTAAAAACTTGTAAATACATAAATATGTGTTCCTAATTATGTAAATTATAGTGGTAATACAGTTTATTCCATCATTAAATTAATGTTGAATTTCTTGCGTCTGCAAGATGGAAGCCCAAAATTATATATTGAACATTACTAGACCTCTGATATAATGAAAACATTTTCAAGTCTTTATGATAATAGTGGTCAATATCATGGGAACTACCAACTACCAACCACCAACCTCCTATTTAATGAACTCTATTATTAGTATTTGTTAAAAACAATAACAATTAGCATAATAAAATATGTTAAACTGTATAACTAATTTATTTTAGATTCTGTGGCCTCTTAATGATTTCTTTTTCTTCTGAAAAACACTGATCATTAAAACTTAAGACAAAAGTTGTTATTATTACTATACTAGATATTAAACTGGTTATACCTACTAATTATTATGATACCTACTTTATAGTTTATGTCACTTATGACATTACTACTATAAATTATCTTACTTGTTTTCAAAGATATAATTTTGTATGCTGTATACAAAATATAAACTACTTACCTAAATAAAAATCACTATTTATAAACAAAATATACTATCACAAAGCATCTCCTAACTACTGTTTTTTCAATTTTTGAATTATTATTTTGAAAAATTGGCTCATTCAAAATTCCAACCATTTTAGTTATTTTTTTCTTTTTCAATTAAAATTTGTTAAAAAAAATAGATTTTGTCATTTTATAACTAAAAGTCGATAATCCTTACACAGTTACATGTGCAATAAGTGAATAGGAATTATTATGAAATATTCTCTCAAATAATATGCATATCAAGGTTCTTATAAATAAGCAAAAAATATGCACTATTGCTCTCGATATTATTACTTACGATTTATTAGGCGGTCGTAATTCAAACGTCGTCGGCACTTGGACGGTTCTTTTAATCAACAGCGTGGCAAATACGGGCTTAGAAGCCGGCACTGTCGGCGGCATTACTATTACGCTGTTCTTGAGTTTACATGTCGATTTCCATCCGGTAAAAGGATTTTCGGAAGAATGGCCTGGATATCAGTACAATTTTATTTGAAAATAGATATGCGTACGCCGATGTCATCGCTTCGATCAACATGGGCAAAGGGGACTTGAATACATTATATTATTATATATGTATACTCGATTATTCATTTAATGCAAGACACTCATTATTTCGGAAAACACTATAATATTATTTTTACTTTTTAATCACATCAAGTATTTTTGAAATACCTTATTTCCAAGCAGAATATTTTTTATAGTATACTTCTATGTATAAAAATCAAATTTTAGAAGAGTAGTTTATGAGTTATAACTTATAAGCACCTATTTAAAGTTTTGTTGTGGGGGGTGGAATGGAGTGGTACTGCTCAGGGGTACCCACAAAATGTTGGTCCACTACTCCACTTTGTCAACACTTTAAATACTTATAAGTTATAACTAACAAATTCCTTGTCAGAAATTTGATTTGTATAGATCGGAAATACTCAGAATAATATTCTACTTCAGAAAATTAAATTTAAAATGTATGTTGTCATTCAAAGGAGTAAAAAAATATAAGTTTTTTCCCAAAATGTTCTTTTGTAACGACTTAAAATTATTTAAAAAGAACATTTTCACCAACGTTGGTATTTTTTGAAATAAGATTATTTATACTTGTACCAGTGTCTTATGTTAAATAGATCATCTTTTCTGTATGCGTACCGGAGACCGTTATTGAAATGCTCATTGGAGCGACATATGTGGGCTTCGGAAATGCGTCGTACTGAGTGTAACAATTCAACGGCCGTGGAGGGTCGGTGGCTCCAAAGTGGACGGTTGCTTCGAACTCGACAAAGTAAATATTCGAAACGATTTTTGGTCGAAAAACACATTTCAGCCTTTTCGTATCGTGGCTACCGATATAAAACTGTTTTGGACTTATCGCGAACGGGTTATCACTACCGGGTTCTGTGTATGAGAGAGAATATATTAATATATACATCGAGTTAATATTTAGGCATAAGAGCCTTGAGTCTATAGTGAAAATTGTTGATAACCACGGCTACCAGGTCTTGTAATTTGTATTTGCATTCAATATAATATCTTGTTTTCTATTTATTATGATTAACTTGAGGGATTAAAATATTAATATACATTTTAAAAGTATAAATTACACAATAAGGTCAATAACCAATAGGTATGTGTAATATAGATACTTAATCAGGGTAATAATGAGAATCCTATCACTAGTTTATTTACAAGTTACAGGAAGTACTGAGTATATATCAACTCGTTTTTGTAATAAAATGTAGGTAGGTATAGCAGAGTACCTACCTGAAGTAATAATATAAATTGAAGTATATAAATATGTGATAAATTATATTAAAACAAATTTGACATTCAGATTTGACAACTGCGTATATTCGTTTATGATCGAAAGAAAGTATTGCTAAGTACTTAAATAGAAATAGTTGAAAATCATGCGAAAATGTATATTTTTTGATTTTTTTAAGCGTCTTACTGAGAATTCTTATAACAATGAACGCGCGTTTAAAAATAAAGTTTTGTAATAAATAATAATATTTAACCATAGTCTATTAGATAATATGTGATATGTGCATACTTGACTGTACTGGACAGATTTTTGGTTATGGGTATACGACAATTTGCGACTAATTTAATTAATACTTAACCGTGTATCCAATTTATGTAAAGTGGCGTGTCGGAATCATTGCGTACGTTAAAGGCCATGGATTTTGCATTTTTAACGTAACCGAATCGTAATTCTTTCGGTAACACGGTTACTCGGTGTTGTATGTCGTTCTTTGGGTGCGCGACGTCTCTAAAGAATTCGGCGTATTTGTTTTCGGATTTCGGCAATTGTCCAAACGGTGACCTGAAGTACGAAAACGGATCCATATTCATTGTACCAGAAAATGCGTATATGTCAACGTAAACGGGATGCTATAACATAATATTATATAGTGGCTATCTTACAATGTACGCTGTGGAACCGACCAAAAAATTATGATTTTTGAATTTCTACCAATCGGTGATGACTAACGGCTCCGTACATTATATATGATATATTGATATTTGTAGGTATATAATATAATTTAGAGTATTAGAGCGTGATTAGTTTTAATAAAGTATACGTCATTATAATAGTACCTATATAATTACTGTCGAGATATTTCAAAGATACACATAAAATATATGAATATAAAGATCATAAAACAAAAATAATAATGTATAATACCTAGCTTATCTATGTTGTAAACTCTAAAGTAAATTAAAAAAAGAACGTTTTATATACTTTTCTCTTGATCACAAATCATTTATTGATATTATAATTCTATTTAATTTTAAAAATAACCTAATATATTTTGGGTTTAAAAAAATCATTTACTCGCTAATGGTATTCATTACTTACTGTTAGTTTCCGTTGAACAATGAAACACAAATTTAATGTTTTTTAAGGATACCCATCAAAAATATTAAATTCTAAATAAATGCTTAAATGTGTATTTCATATTATTATTATTTAGTGGCCTGGTGTGGCGCGGTGGATGGCCTCAGTCACTAATACGTGTTCTAAGGTCAAGCATCAGTATGTGTCGTCAGTTACCGGATCACCAAGGTTTTTAGTGACAAATCTTCGCCACAAATACATGTGTTCCAAACCGTACCCTCCCCACGAATCCCTGACGAAAAGTCTGTTATGAAAATATTTGGATAAAAAGTCCAGAAACAATTTCGTATTTTCGGACTTTTTGTTTGACAGTAAAAATGTGCTCGGACTTATTGTCCGATGATCAAAAATTGAATACGGTCTTTTTGTCCAAATTTTTTCATAACGGACTTTTTTACCGATTACCCCTCCTCGCAGTAAAAATTGGCTAAAATAACTTTCTTAAAATTACCATAGATGTCGAATCCTTAACTCAATAAAAAAAGAAATATATCTATTATTATTTAACATAATAATCAGTTAGGGAATTAGGACGGTACTGTATTCAGTGTATCTTATGAAAAAAATAAGTGGCTACATAATAATATATAATATATATTATTATATGATGGCCACTATGTATGTAATATGTGCTATAGAGCTTACGTGGTACGCGATCAGAATGTAAAGTCGTTTGTAGTAATATCCAATTTGAACGGGTTTCATTTCCAATTTTATCTGAACACGATTTTGGACAACTCCAAACGACGGATGACATTTTATCGGACAATTCGCCCAATCGTATTGCACGTGATACTGCCCAGGCATTTTGGAACTGTTTATTAGGTTTACGGATTTGATAGATGGCCCATCTCCTCCCGATCGACACATGTACACTTTGGTTGGTGAAATTTTCACCGATGGGCCTTAATGTAATAGACAAATATAAATTGCATATTGTGTACTGTATTGGTAATTAAATAATATCTTTTATTGAACATTAGTACAAAATGGTCCCTTCGACCCTTTAATATACACATTATACGCACGCTATAATATTTATATAGCATTAGTATACTAATGTTTATAATGAATGTACTGTTCTATATTTATTTATACTATACAGTTCTATCTATTCCTAATTAAAATGGTGGCATCTTAGTTATATTCGCCTATTTCACCATATTTTTTTACGAAATCCTAAGAAATTTGTATAATACGTATTACACACCTATGATTAATTTTTAATTCGTTATAATTGGTGACTACAGTTCAATATTTAATATTTACTATTTAGTGACTAACTGCTGTAATTACCGTAACATGATCCCTGTACGCATACTGTGACTTTTTGTACTGTCTTGACATCACCGTGTTCACTCTGCAGTGATTCACACTCCGCAACTTCGTCATTAATCGTTTTAATTTGATCGTCTCTCGAAAATAGTGTGAAGTACTCTAATGTATTTTGTATGAGTTCGGATTTCGGAGAAAATATAACTGTAAAAGTTGCTTTTTTGTTTGGAAATATTTTTGGAGTTTTTGATGGCTCAAATTCGATGGAATCAGCCAAGTACATAGATTCATTATTATTTTCTACTTTAAATGTTGTGACCTTCTAAAAAATAAATAATAATTATGAGTTGTAAATTATTTTTTGTCGATGTTCCTTTTTGACATATTATTATGTTAATTAGGTACGAGGTAGGTTAGGTACCTACATATCAACGAATACATTTTTCATAAAATATAGGCTCCTGCTATAAAAAATGTACATGTAATAGGTACTACTAACATAACAATAAATTAATTAAATACAAACATACTTATTTTCAATGTTTAAAAGTGGTAATATATATATAATATAGGTTGGTTCTTTCATTGATTTTATGACAACAAGCTTTATATTTTATTCAACTTAGAATTTAGAAAGATCTTTGGCAAAACCATTGAATAAATAGTAGATACAAATATAATGGTATATTAAAATATATTATAAACATAGTACTTTTTAAAAATAACTGAAAAAAAAATATGAACTTGCTTTTAAATCGTTGGTTATATCGATTGATCTTTTACGAACAGAACCAACTGGAACAGCACCAAAGTCAATATTTATGAAATATTTTTTTGCATTATCGTTGTCTGTTTCAGACACAGAATGCATAATGATTTATTTTATACTGTTTATTACTTATTAATTATAACAGTTATGCCGCGATCATAACGTCAGAAAACAATACATTGATGTTTTATATTATTATTGTTAAGTAGGCACTATTCTGATTAAATTAAGAATAAACTATCTATGAATCGTCATAGAGATTATTACAATATTCATCATAATGATAAAAATAGAATTAAAAATAATAACATACGTTCGAAAAATATAGTCTTGTTGATTTACGCTCAAATTTCTGTTAAATAATGGTTTAGCGCGGAAACTACGTAAAGTTCAGCTTTTACGTTACACATTTTTTTTATTATATTGAGACATCGGGTACATTATTAGTTATTTAATATTATGTAAAAGTATCATGGAGTATACTTATTTAATGTACAAATTAAAAATGGTATATTATTAATATATTTGTTGGCATAAGCATCGTATGTGTGAAATAAAACATTTTTTTTTTTTTTTGCTACCTGTCTAATTGCAATACACATAAAAAAAGGTAATATCCTTTTTCGAAGTACATATTTAATTTAAAAATGTTTAATTCTAATATCACTAAAGCGGCTAAGCCTTATAATAATGTGTAGTTAAATCCTTCGAACCAAGTCCTAAATCCTAATTACACATCTGCACCAGACATTTTGGTAATGTATATGTATATAATAACGAAAAAATATACACAGATTTTTGTGTACTCAAACTTGTGGACTGTGGATAAATGTTATTTACGTCTTTATCGTTTTATGATTGCATGAATCTTTTTTTTAAATCTTGAATTTTTGATTTTTTTCTTACCTACGTACCGATTATTACAGAAAATAATAAGTAGCTATCTGTCTATATAAGTACCTCTAGGCTTTAGGTATAAAGTATAAAGTATCACGAAAATATTTTGATGACGTAATCATTTTAATTTCAGATTAACCACAGCGAACCGGTTTGTCAGCGGATCCCCTCCAACTTACTGTGTAGTGTGTTGTGTGTACACCGGTGTCTAGTAAAGTAGTGACCACTATTATTATACTACTTTAGTGGGTACTGTAATAATTAGTTTCCATTCCTTTTGAAAGTAAGTATTTTTTACGTCGTGTTTTGTGACGACAATATAGTAAATAAAATACTAAATTTTTTCTCGTTTAATCAAAAGAATCTACTGACTGAGTATATAGAGATGACTTGTCGCGCATTACATTTCGTGTTTAAAATAGCCGAGAGAACAAAAACCATCAAGTTTTTCAGAGAACTTTTGGGAATGAAAGTAATTATTTTCTAAAAATGAACAAGTTACTTAAATGTTTATTAACTTTTTTTTTCGTAGATATTGAGACATGAAGAATTCACTCAAGGCTGTGAAGCAGCGTGCAACGGGTTGGTAATTTTTTAGTTAAAGTGAATTAAATATGAGATATTCAGTCTAAGATTATTTGTCATGTAATCAAGTACTTACATAATTTCTATCAATTCAATTTTATTAGACCGTATGACAACCGTTGGAGTAAGACTATGATCGGATATGGACCAGAAGACACTCATTTTGTAATTGAACTTACCTACAACTATGGAGTTGATGATTACAAACTTGGAAATGATTTCCTTGGAATAACATTAAAATCTTCAAAAGTGTTAGAAAATGCTAAATCGCTCGGTTGGCCTGTTGATGTTGAGGACAATATGTCTTATGTTGTAGCACCGGGAGGATATAAGTTTTATGTGATTGATGAACCTCAACCCGTTGATAAAGGTATGTAAGTTAAACGTTTTTAGGATTTAACTTAAAAGAAATTATTTAACATGATTATACCATCTTTATGATAAAATATTGTAATATTATTGTTATAGATACAGAAGATTACCCATTTTTTGAATTATGTTTCATAGTTTTTATATAAATAGGCATAACTCAAGTACTAGAAATTAAATAAATGAATGTAAAACAAAACATTCAATACTTTTATAATTGTAAATAATTCTCAATAATTTTAAAATATTATTATAAAAAGTAAAAACTTAGGTATAGAACTAGGCATAAAATATAAAAACTAAATCATTGATAAGAAAAATTATACTATACAAATAGATCAACTTGTTTATATTTAAATAATTTATATGCAGCTAAATTATGTAACTATTAATTGTGTACCTACATTTTAACAATCACAGTTTTATGTGTTTCAAACATTCAAATAATTTATAGCTGTGGGTACCCTTAAAACAAAGCGTGTGGACATTTTTATTTTACTGAATATCTGTTTTTGTTTAATTTTTTTTATTCTTTTACCATCTAGTGTTTAAGATTTTTTATCAATTTTGTACATCTTTGAATATCTGGTTGCCATAATTGGCATTCTACTATTTTATTATTGAAAAATAAATAGACCAATTTATATATATAAAACTATATACATCATACATTTCATTGAATATTACATTTCTTTTTATCATTTTTAATTTTAAAATTCTATTTTCTTGGTATTTAGTAAAATTTTAAATCTTACATTCAGCAATGTATTTTATTCTTTTATTAGTTTTTAAAAGTTATGTTAGTAGTAGTACACTATCATTAAATTTGTATAATTAACATTTGGGTTTTTAATTACATCAATACATCATACTAATTACACACTTTATGAAAAACAGATGTTTTTCTTCATCTTAAAGATAATTATTATGAAAATAATTATGAAACTGTTTGATAAATTGTTTGCATAGTTGTCTTTTTGATTTCATTTTTTATAAGTTGGGTATATTTTAATTTTATATTTATAATCAAATTGTATTTTTTTAGATCCTGTTGTAAATGTCATGTTATCATCTACAAATTTGACAAAATCTATGAAATTTTGGAACGGAATACTTGGTTTAAATATTTTCAATCAAAATGAATCTTCAATAGAATTAGGATTTGGCGAAGATCAAGCTAAATTGAAATTAAGAGATATTGGTAATTTTTTAAATATGGTTACTTTTTTCATTAAGTATTTTTGAACTGTTTAATATATCTATGTATAATATTTGTATATGAAAAAATGAATGTATGTTTGGGTGGGGCTTATAGACTTGCATACTACTGAACCAGTTGGTACCAAATTTTGCACACATATTCCTTGAGACCGAATGTTTATAGCTTTATTTTTCAATCTATAGGGCTAGGAGAGCTCACACAGGAATTTTGTGTACCCTATATATATAAATATAAAGCTTTAAATATTCGTTTTCAAGGAATATGTGTGCAAAATTTGGTATAAATATATGTATATATATTTATAAGGTGACCATTGGTTAAAAAATAAAAGATACTTTTACGGATTATTGTTAGAGATATCAAGAAACTTTAGAGAGTAATTAGAACCACGTTTGAAAATATACCTAATACTTTATCCAATCCGCCACAGGCAATCGCCCGTAAACAAAAATACAAAAATACACTAAAACCGAAATATAGTTCTGTATTTTATATTTGTTCATTTTTCCAGGGTGAAGTCACGTTAAACAGCTAGTATATTATGAAAATTGTCAATTAAATACTGTTATATTATTATCATTTTTTCAGGAGAGCCAATTAACCATGCCACAGGATATGGAAGAATAGCATTTGCAGTTCCTACATCTGAGTTAAAAAGTTACCAAGAAAATGCTATAAATAATCAATATAAAATTTTAACTCCTTTCGTAACCTTAGACACACCAGGAAAAGCTTCAGTTTCCGTTGTGATTTTTGCTGATCCTGTAAGTTTCATTGCCTCAAAGCATATTATTAAATTATTTTTTTTATTTGTTATTCTACAGTGAGTTATTTTTTATCATAAATGTTTGATTGAAATCTATGTGAAATAATCAATTTATATAATTTTTTAGGATGGTCATGAAATATGTTTTGTTGGAGATAAAGAATTTCGTGAGTTATCTCAGTTTGATGCAAGTTCTGAAAAGCAATTAGATAAATACATTGTTAAAGATGAAGCAAGAAAATTGAAAAATTAAATGTTTGTGATTACAATAACATTTTTTTTATTTATGTTTCTAAATTTGTATAATCAACACACATTTATAGTTTTATATATTGTTACACATAAAATATTATTAGAAATAATGGGTTAACTTATTTTTAAAATTATATAATATATATTACCTAATAAAATACTGTTGATAATATGTATTTGTATATTGAACATAACTACTCATCTAATTATTCTAAAATCTAATGTTCATAAGGGATAATATGATATTTCATGTTTGGTATTAGGTGTATTCATTTTATAGACAAGAATATTATTTAAAGCAGAAAATAATAAGATTATTCATTTTTAGACATTTATCATTTATAACAAACCATAAAAAATATTTACATTATTAATTGCAATGCTTCTAATAAATACCTTTAAAATTTTAAATAATACAATGATAATATTATGGTTGTTCATTATTAACTATAGTAAAACATTGAGAGTAAATATCTATCTCTTTGAAATACATCATTACCAAATGTAGTGCATATGAGGATATAAGTATAATATAAACATAATTCAAATTTCTAACATATTAAATAATTCAATTAAATTAAAGAAAAATATGAAAAACAAAATTAAAAAAAAATAATATATTCTTTTTTAATTAGTATTTTTTAAATCAAAACATAATACAATTTTAAATGTATAGGCATTTCATTGAATTATTTTTTATTTTTATTGATCTTGAAACTACAATTTCTATTTCGACTACTATGGCCATTAGCGTAACATTATAAACAAATATACATGACATGTATAATGGAAAACAGAGAAAAGAGAAAAAAATATATACAAAAAAAAGCAGTGTTAAATTAGTTATTTTGATATTTTGTGCATTGCAAATGTTGGGTAAAGTAGCTTAAGTAATTTAGTTGTTTTAAAGTATTCAATAGTGTCTGTTTCATTGTCTGGATTTGGACCTAGGCTAGCTCCAATTTGGTGACTTATATTGAGATCCTCTTTTTGTTTTACGTACATTCTACATTCTTCGATGATGTGTTTGATTGTGATTACGGTTCCGCATGATTGGCATATTGGTGGGTCACCTTTATTAATTTAACATTCATGAGTCAGTCTTGTGTGGCCGATTCTGGCCCGATTTAATTTTTTTTCATTTGTGGTACTAATATTAGGATTTCTACTAATAAATTATAAAAGTATTTTTATCTCTGTAGGTATATAAAAGATAAATTACTAATTAATGTTCAGACAATCCATATTTTAGTATTTAAATGTATATTTATACATATATTTGTAAATCTTATACTTCCCATGTAATCAGCAAGAAAGTGTTTGTTCAAGAAATATGGACTTATATTTTAAATAATTTGTTTAGAGTGAAAAACTATTGTTTTATAAAGATAATTTCATATTATTTTTTTTTATATTATACATCTAATTTGATTATAGAAAAGAGCAAATAAACTACAAGATTTAAATTACTTTAAATGCCACACATAGTAAT
Organism: Sitobion miscanthi; assembly: GCA_008086715.1. Classification (NCBI taxonomy): domain Eukaryota; kingdom Metazoa; phylum Arthropoda; class Insecta; order Hemiptera; family Aphididae; genus Sitobion; species Sitobion miscanthi. Next base: position 22,260,673 of record CM017800.1, read on the forward strand.
AACATATTTTTAATTGATTTTTTCCATCTTTTATTACCCACCTTTCATTCTTTAGGTATTTTACTGTTTTTAATTACAATTTATTACAAACATTTTTAATTTAATTTTCAGAAGCAGAGAATTTTTTCCGAGAAATTTGGTGTGTAAAAATCGAATTTCAAACGAGTATGTAGTTAATAAGTTATAAGTACCTATTTAAAGTTAATATGCGCCAAGTGGAGTGGCACAAGCGTACTAGCTGCCTACTCCACAAAATGTTGGACTACTATTCCGCTCTCTTGAAATTTTAATGATTTGTAAGACGTTAATACTTTTCAAGATACCTAATGAGTGTTTACTGTTGAAATAATCGTTCAGTAAGTGTATTTAATCTATGCTAATAAGTTATTTTATGTAGGTACCTATATTTTATTATTCTGATATTCACTGTACCCACTTGATTTTTTATTAAAGTAATTGTTTGTTGTAGATATCGACTGCATCATTTTGTTGGACCAATTTTTCAGTTTACGATATTTAAATGATTTATTACATTTTTTAATATAATTGAATGTACTATTAAGGGCACCCGAAAAAATATAAACCAGGGGGGTGGGGGTGTGGGGCAATGTCAAAATCTAATCTCTGATAACATAGCACATACCTACTACGTACTAATTTTGTTTAAAATTACATTAATACAAGTGATACAACAATATTATTAATAAAGTTCTCCCAATTCACTATGAATTGACAAACACTAATATTTAAGCTATGATTTACGAAATATAATAATGCCGTACTTATAATATTTATAGCGAGTCTCGATGTATTATTATGAAACACGTATGTAGGTTTTTGAAAAATTGCATATTATTATGCATTTGTGCTTCGTAATCAAGTACACGACACAATCAAAGCGAGACAAACCACTCGAAATGCATTTCGAAAACACTACCTATATATTGGAACGTCTATGAATCATAATATTATTATTATTTTTAAATGTTCCGGCACTGTTTTATAAAAAATTGCCACCGTTTCGTCGAAACTCTTTTACAGCGCACTCCCGTCGTTATGTTATTATATTTCCATAAAATATAAACGCGTCATTAGGTAGGTACGTGCCCGTAGGTAGTCTATTTAATTTGCTAAAAAACAATATTATTTTTTCAATTAGTAGGTACCTATATAATATTTTCATGCTATTATAACTTTTTAAAATTACGCGCAACTGTACAAGTTTTGTACCAGACCAGTATTATTTTTATGTTTATCTTAGAAAAACAAAAAAAGGTCTGTTTAGTGTTTACCCGTTTCAGTTTCTAGACCTTAATAATTAATTTAGACTCCTGCAACTTTTTATCGTATATAAATATAATACGGATACTCTTATTTTTAGAACAGGAACTAGTTTAATTAACGCGAACCTGCGACTTAATTTATTCCGAGTTTCGACGTTTCAATTATTATTATTATTATTATTATTATTATTATTAGACATCACAGAAATAACCCGCAGCTGTAGTAAATCCTACACCCACACTTTTTACTTACGTGGATATTATATTTACCAAAACACTTATGTACACTTGTCTACAAAACCTTGGCCGCCAAGTGTTGAGAATTATATTAAAAAATAAAAAAATAAATTCAACGTATAGAAAACTGCGCTGCGAAACTGTACACATAGGTACCTGCAATGAAAACGTGGATTACCTATTACTACCTATATCGTAGATATTTATTTTATGGGCACCTATACTATGCAGTGGCGGAATGAACTTACATTTTAAATGGCACAGTTTAGTATTTAAGTATTTACCACCATGATACCACAAACACCACTATACTTTGCTTATAATAACGTCCTGATGTAAATCAAATGTGGCCGGACCTTAAAATAGCTGATTTTGGCGCCACTTCAGCCACCACCGCTTTGATGAGTTGACGCAGCTGCGTCAAAATTTTGACCCGCCACTGCACCAACAAGTAATCTATCGGATAGTACGATAAAATAAATTATTTGGTCAACCAATTTCTCATGCCTAGTACTCAGTAAAGTCGTCGAGTTGTCACTGGGTCGTGTTTCGTATAATGACGTGCAACAATAATATTGTCAATATTATTATTATTATTATGTTCACAGATGATACGTTTAAATAAAAAAATATATTCAAAAGGAAAAATCTTTCTGCTTCAGTCATGCTACACCGCTACGTATATATATATATAGGTAGGTATATAATATATATATATATATATTATATACGATGGTGTACATAACGGGGGTAAAATGAGTTGCTAAAATCAAATTACATCACCCAGACTTATTTTTAATGAGCCAATTCGTTTTTTCGTCGTTAAATTGCAAAAAAACCGCGTACTTATATTATAAGTTGTGACATGATTTAAATTTTTTATGAAAAACCGTCTGTTCTTTTTTAAAATGTTTTATGGTTTCCTTTAAGACTAAGTATAGGACACATTAAAAATAACTATATATAGGTAAACAGCTCAGACAATTATTTTCCTGAGACCGTAAAAAAAAAAATCACATAGTAATATACAAACTTTATTTATTTTATATTGAATACTTTTTGTAAAGTAAACACCCTTTTGTGTGAGTACCGCCATGCACGTATTATAATATACACATAAGACGTGATAAGTAGATGCATAAAAATATACACTGAAGTCTTGGCATAATAATATTTTCATGGTGAATAAAAATATAAGATAGGTATTATTATTCGTGCATACCTAAATTTTGTATATAATAAATTATATATATATTATATAAGTACGAGGTTCCTATACGCCTAAACAAGGCTGGATTTAAATTTTAAGAGACCCAAAGTAAAGATTTTTTTAAGGCCTCTGGGTAGTCCATAATAAAAATTGCATACTTACCGCGTGTATAAAATGTATTTTTAGTTTTAATTATAAATACATATTTATAGCAAATAAATTCATCGGTTATCCTAACCTAAATGTAGTTCAGTAGCTGAATCACTATAGTAGCGGATCACAGCTGGTTTATTCAGGTGGCATGGCGGGGTGATTTTCAAAATTATAAAAAACTATGAAGCTACAAACATTTTCAATTAAAATTTGCCACTCATTACTCTCCCTCCGATAACAAAAAAAAAAAAAAATCGATAAATGGCTGAATCCCATCAGTATTCATGCTGTCAATTATAAACATTAAATTAAAATATTAAATATACAGGTACCTAACTAGTACAATATAATATATAAAATATATTCCTCATAAATATTATTTAGTACTTTTACTGCTATAAAATAATATTTAGTTAACACTAAAAAACTCAATTAAATAAGTAGGCACCTACAACATTGGATCGAAACATATATTTTTTCTTCTCCGGTAATTATGTGGGGGGAGGGGTGAAATCACTGTTGTTTTGCCACCGCTATATGCTTATATGCATAAATAATAATATGTAAATTGTTACTTGTTAGTGAGTATATTATAATTTCACTGTTTCTGTTATATGCAGACTGTAGGGTAAGTACTACTCCATATCATAATATTATGAGTGAGTAATAAATAGGCATAACGATTATTATCTACACATAGTTACATAAATTATAGTATCTAATACGATTATAATTTTTGCTTTGAATTAAAGTTCATTAATTAACAAAGTTTAACATATTATTGAAGTAAAAAAACAGAATAGTCAGAAAATTTCAAAATAAAAAATATTACATGAAACAATGTACGTAAAGGACATTAGAAAGCAAATGTATTACTCTCGCTTCTCGGTAAGAGTAGGTAATCTTAAAATTAAAAACACTGAGATTCTGAGTAAAGCAAAGAATTAAAAGGATTTACATTGAAATAGTTGAAAATTTTATTATATTTAAAAAAAAATGTCCCTTATTCGAACCGACGAATGAAAAGAGAGTTATGGCAAAATATTTTAGTATTATAATTTATAATTAATTTTATGGTTCTTGTGTATGGTATTTGGTTGGATCTAATATGCAATGTAGGCAGTAGTTAATTTTATAATCAAAACTATTTACTTTACGTAAATTGTTTGATTAATTTATACTATTATTTTTATTTGATCGTGGACCGCATAATTATTGTAAAAAGTTGTACCTATAGGCTTAGGAAAGTAGCAATAATACAATTAAGAGTTCAGAGTTCAGTTAAAATTATAAAATATATAGGTACTAAATATACACAATATATATTTATGTCATAAAAAATAGTTAAGTATACAAATTTGTCCACGGTTAAAAAATAAACAGAAGACAATTTTATACCCAGGATTTCTGACTTCAGTGACGCCGATGATACTGAATAATGGGATAAAGGATAATGGGTCCATGATAATGGATTTGGAAGTAACCGAACTATGGTGATTTGAAAATTGTAGTAATTAATATTAATCAATCAACAATTACAATTTGTAAAAATAGTCAAAATATGGGTGACCTAAAGCACAGGCATCGTGTTACGTTATGCTTAAGTCCATACATTTATTAAATTCTATTTTTTTTTATAATATAGGTAATCCCTGAAAATCGGCGGAAAAAAACACCTGATATTATTTCACCAATGTCTTAATTTTATTTCACAAATTTGGGTATGCACAAAAGGTACACGCACATTTTAGGTACAATGCAAAATATAGACACTCACATTGAGTAAAATAATAATTATTGTAAATGAAGCTAATATACCTAATGGGGGATAATTAGGTGTTGTTTTTTTCGGATGCGACGAGTAACGACTTATTTCATCACAACGAATGAACAATGTATAAAATCATCGTTCAATTAAAAAATGAATCAATAAAATGTGTCATGTCTTAAATCGAGTCGTGGCCTGGTGTGATGCGGTGGTGGTCTTCGGCCACAAAACGTGTTCTGAGTGCCAGCACCGGCCGGTGTAACTAATTCCCGGATGGGTGACCACCTGGGTTTTTAGTGATAAATCCTCGCCACTTCATATACACGTGTTCTAACCAGCCATACCCTCCCCCGCAGTAATAAACCTACTAAAATAACCCAAGCCAACGAACTCAGATATTGAAGTCATAACTTAATAAATATAAAAAAGTAAAATAAATCGAGTTGATCCTTTCCAGTCTCCATATTGTATAACATAATAATATACGACGACGTCTCGGACGGTTGACTGCAGAGCCTTTTTATTCTACGCGTAGTATATGCATTATACGTTCCTACCTACTACCCATTTTGTCCTCTGTGCATTCGTTTAAGTAAACATGTACCAAAGTATCGCCTGACGAATGTGTTGTAATCCGAGGCATAAGCTTTGTTTCGACTATTTGGCACGTTTTCGCGGAGAAAAAAGTTTATATTATTACAGTTCACGAACGGTCAATTTGAATGTTATTTATTGTGCTCGACGATTGCGGTACACAAAGCCTTTATGTATACATTTTTTTCTTCGGATCGAACTCTGCTTTAATAATAACACCGCAACTTGTTTATAAACCTAATAATTGATATTCAGACATAGAGAGAGGAAAACTAATAATAATATTAAAAATATAATGGTTATGGAGCATTATTTTTATATTTAACCATAAAACTGTGTTTTGTAAACGAGTAGTGATGGTTGAGGAGGGGGTCGCTATATATTATATACAACGGGTGTATGGATAAAGGACGGGACTTGAGTACCTATTCCTTCGAGAACGTCAAGGGTCTCGAGTTTTTTGCGATAAAGAACGAGGCATGACGTCTTAGCAGAGTTGGTTATGAATCGACTTTTACGAGTGTCGTTGAAATGACGTGGACGAGTATGCGCGGTTTCGCGAGACCCAACTGTGGCGAGTGTCGGAGTGTGATGGTTTTGAAATATTTTTCTCATCGATATCGTTGCGGGTTCGAATCGTCACAGGCGTAAAAAACGCATATTTTAATATTTATAAAATATTATATATTATTGTGTAACTACGATAATATTATATGTTGCGTAAGTAGTTACACAATAATACAACACAAGTCGAAAATATGCTTTTTTGGCCGCGGATCGTCGACCGTTCACCTCCTGCCGCACATAGCCTTTAAATATTACCTAGGTAGGTACCTACCTATACGCGCTTATCATAATTTAAAACACTTATAATATATACATACACTTGCTGCGACCCACGTTGTTAGGTTTACCTACCTTACCTACCCGTTGTTGTGTCGGAAAATTTAACGATTTAGCGTTATGGCATATAGCTATCATCTATATACATATTATGTATTCCGTGTGTTCACGTATATCCCTTGTAGTAATTTATACTATGCAACGTAAACAAAATGTTTACGTTTCAATGGTACTACGTTAGTGTATATTATTATGTATAGGTAAAAAATGCAAGTCGCTATGCACTCTACCATTGTTAGTGCAACTATTTCATGCAGATTTCTGAGTGATAAAAAAAATCGTAGTTGCTAATTCTAAAATATGGCGTACACCTTTATGAATTTCCAAAGACTCGAGGATATATTATACTATACAAAAAATGCTGGCTTAAAAAATATAGTTTGGTTTATAAATTGACAACACCAGTCGCGTGCGATATCATAATAGTAGCGAATAGCTTTGACAAAAATACGAAATAGTTAAAAACTGTAGAATTCAATATTATATGAGATATGTCGTTGATTTAAAATAAAACAAATACATTGAGTCGTGTAGTAATACTTAATACACATAGTTTGGTAGTAATCAAAATTCAAAGGTATCTTAACGCGCAGACCAGTGGTTTTCAACCATTTTTTAAGCACCGAACACTGTACTCTTTACATTATTTTCAGGGCACATGTCTCAGCCACGAACAACGTCTCTTTTCTCTATTTTTTTTTTTTTTTGATCATTATTACATTTTTTACAGAAAATTAGATAAACAAAATTATAATTTATTATATATTAATATTTATTAAGTATAATTATTGTGAAAAAACTTCCAAAAGCTCGTGGTACACCGTGCACCTAAAGAATTTGATACACACCAGTGTGGAAATCGGTTGAAAACCACTGGCATAGACTATGCATGATATTATATTGTAGTAACGTGAAAATAGACTGTGCGCGCAATATAAGCGTTTACCTTTTCTTTATTAATTATGATTTGTTGTTTATATATATTACGTACACAGTCACACACTTCAGGTTACTACCTTCTTATATGTATATAAATGTCCACCTCTGTAGGTGTATATATATACATATAAGGATTTAATTATATGGTAAATTGGCTCACCTTAATTTGGTTGAAGATCCTTTTGATTTATTTTTTATTTAATCAAAAACACAACTTATATTCGAAATACTTAAAAGTATATTTATTATTTAAGATAATTAAAACACAAAATAATGAACATATATTAAATAACTTATTACGTGAACTGCCATCAAGGGCGAGCGCGGAGGGACTGAGAAGTGTGTCAATCTGGCCGGTGGTCGAAGGGTATCATCCGAGCACAGATTATGACGGTACTTGTATAGAAGGGGTAGAGGACATAAGCATAAAAGACCACAGATGTTTATTATAATATAAATATCTGTGGGACCGTATTATACAATCTAATAAATTATATTGAGGGACATGATGATAACACTCTTCTTAGTTCTTGTATTAACTAGTTGTGAAGAGTGGCTATCATTACATCCCCCACACCTATTTTATGTTATGTCCTCATAACATTACAAAGTGATTTAGAATAAGGATGAACAATAGAATCATATTACATAATTTTACAGTATACAATTTAAGTTGTATGATTAGATACACATTTTTATATAATATATAACTATATTGTACTTTTAATTGATTATTTAATAAAATAGATTTAAAGGTATGCTAATCTAATCTAAAGACACATATTATGTGTAATATTAATTGGTTATACATTTGCTATGAATATTGTGTAGACAATAATAAAAAAAATGTATTGTATTTATGTACCTACCTATGCGTTTTCATCCTTGCATAACTATAACTTAATAATATATTATTACTATTTATTGGATATTTAAATTTTAGATACATATTCTATATAATAAGTGAATATAACATAGATATAATAGTTAAGACTTAATAATAGGTAGTAACATTGAAACTGAAACACCTGCTTCAAAATAATTTTAAGTAATGAATGATGGTGATACACAATAATATTGATAATATCAATAATCTTTATAAATGTATTAGGTAAGTGATACAATATGGTGACACTAAATTGATATTAAAGTGAGGCTTATCAATAGATACTGTAGATAATAGTGTATATTTTTTTTATTATTGTAAGTTGTGATGTGTTAATGCATATTAATTAATATTGAAGTCAATTGAATATAATATGAAATATTCTACTTTAATTCTAGATATTAAACTATTAAACTACTAAATATTAACTAGTGTACAACAGGTGGTTAGTGTTTATTTAACCATTTTTTTTTTTTTTTTTAACATTGGTGGTTTATGGATGCATTTTTAGATAGACATTTTTCTTCTTGGTGTTGTTTTTATTTTGTCTGTATATGTTTTTGTCTGGAAAAGAGGTAATGTTGATCCCTCATTTATAGTTTTGATTTTATCATATTTTTCCTTGTGTATATTGTGCATGATGTAGTGTGTTGTAATGGAGAATATTCCTGCTATGAGTCTTATACTCCATCCAAAGGTTTGGTAAAGTATAGTCATATTAATGCTGGTTTTTATTAATATTGATATAGCTCTCCAGATAAAAAATATACCTAAGAGCCCAGAAATACAGGATCCAAATGTAGTGAACCATCCCCACATTTTGTATAATTTATCTTCAATTATTTTTGATACAGTAATGTCATCATTAAGCTTTGTAAACGTAATCCTTGGTCTATGTATGAATATCCCATGGATTGCCTCGCTATATTTTTTTGTGCTGTCTGGATTTCTTGTGGTAGTAGTAGATGTTTTTGGTGTGAAATATTGTTTGCTGGGAAGTGATGCATGAATGTATTTTCTTTTAAAATGAACAGTTGTGGGTGTTCTGTTTGTATTACAGGTATTTCACATGCAAAAGTTTTTTTCATTTGTTTCAAGGCGAAGACTATGTTTTCGGTCTCCACTAGAAATGTGTGTGTTTCAAACAGGTTTTCTGGAGTTTGTTCCGAAATCATTAGTGTTGCAGGGCCATCATATAGTACGTCAAAATTATGTGTATCACAATTTTGATATATGATATTGTTGTTCTATATTGTTTCACCTCTGTATGAATCTATTCCATACATAGTTTCATTCTAGTTCCAGTTGGCAAAATTAACAAGTCATCCTTGCTAATGATGTTCGCAACACCTTCGCTTAATTGTATTTTGTAATTACCTTGTACTATAACATTTTTCCATGATCCTTTATTAGTTGAATATGATGTTCCTTCACAATTTCCATTTTTATCAATGCTACCAGCTACCGTGTGTGTAGCAAATGTGGTTTGATTGATCCTTAACCCTGTTATAATGCCACTTCTGAAAAGAATCCGTCTTCAACTACTTGTGCATCATCTAAGGCTGCATATCTGGTAATAAGATAGTCAACTGAGATAAGGCATGATTTAAAAGATACTGTGCGAGTGTCTGCTTTTTGTATTAATTTGATCCTTGGAATTTCGATGCTGGTCGCTGGTGGTGGAGTCTTGCAGTGGTCAACTTCTAAGTTGTTGAATGATGATACATTTATTGTTTTTTCATTGCAGTCATATGCTATGAATCCATAAACTGGCACCAATGTTAGTATGACATATATGATAGTTGATTGTGGGGACATCATAATTGTGTATTGTCTTAATATTTTACAATTTAGTATAACTTATTTCTAATATTAATTTTCTATTGATGTGTAAATTACAAAATCTTATGGTATTATATTGTATATAAATTAATATTTATATTTCAGTAGGTAATTACATGTTTGTTATAATATTTTCTACTAGGTATTCTAATACAATTTTACATCAATAGTTTGTAATCATTATTTGTGTGTTTTTTTTGCTGATATTAATGTTCTTATTCCCTGTATGTTTTTTTTTTTGTTACTAATTAACTTCTTATTTGGAAGTTTTGTTGTGGTTTATTATTTTTATATTGTGTTATTTAATGTAGTTTTAAATATATATATATATATATATTTATTTTAATCTTGTTTTTTTTTTTTTTTTTTTAACTCTTTTTATTTTTATAATTAAAATTACTTCTTTTTATAACTTTTTTCTTTCATTTTTATATGTTTTTTTTGTTTTTTATTTATTATATTGTTTATCAACTTGATCTAACATATTTTTATTATTAGTAAGATAAGCAATTTTTTGTTTTCATTTATATTTGTAGCTTCGTTAATTAAATATGAGTACTTGATATACTTCAATTAGTCTTTTATACCCAAATTTTTGTTTACAATCATCTATATTATTTTTATATATTTTATTAGTTTGTATTTCTTGTTTCTAATTTGTTTATTAATTCTTTATCTTTTATAAGTATATATACATTTTATTTTTGTTTCAATTCTTAATTGTATTATTTTATTGTCTTATATTTATTAATGGTGTTTACAACATTTTGTATGCAATCTTGCATAGTATATTATCTGTTTGTATTAATATTGTTTTTGTATTTTTTTTGTTTTTTAGTAATCTATTTACTGATTATTTATTTATTTTATAATAATGTTTTATTTTTTTTTACCTATTTTACTCATACTTATTATATAATTTCTACTTAATTAATTAATTTATAATAATACTAGTTATTATTATTATGATTGTTTTATTTTATTTTTTTTTTTTATCTGTGAATGTATGGTTTCATTCTTCTGACATGAATTATGTCGTCAGTTACTTTATTGTTTAATGTTAATTGGACTTTATAATTTAAATCATTTATTCTTTCGATTATTTTAAATGGCCCTTTATATTTAGAGGCAAGTTTTGGAGATTTTCCTATTGTATTGAAAGGAAATTTGATTAATACAGAGTCTCCTGGTTTGAATGTAAGTAGACGATGCTTTTGATCGTGGTATTTTTTTTGTGAGTTTTGTGCAGTTTTTATTAAAGTTGGAATTTTGTCTCTTAATCTGTTTAGTTCTGTTAGTGATTTTTTTATGTCATAAGGAATATTGGTTGGAATTATTTTATTGTCAATTGGAAAATATGGTTCAAAACCATGCATCAGATAGAAAGGACTATGTTTAGTACTAGTTTGTGGGGTGGCATTGTAACTCAATGTAACATATGGTAAATAATAAGACCATCTCGATTGATTATTTTCATCAATATAGTTTTTAATAGAGTTGCATAACACATCATTTATTTTTTCGACAAATCCTTGTGTTTGTGGGGAATAACTGGTTGATAGTATTTGTTTTATTCCTAAATTTTCACACACTTCGCTTACCATTTGGTTTTTAAAATGTGTGCCTCTATCAGATGAAAATTGGCGGAAACAACCCCATTGTGATATTATTTGAATAATAAAATTAATAGTTGATTGAGCCGTTGCAGATTCTACAGCTTTGGTGAATATAAATTTTGTGTTATTACACGCTGCTACCAAAACATATTTTTATATTTTACTGGATATCAATGGTCCTAAATAGTCAAATTTAGTCTATCTAAGGGTGTTTGAAAGGGGTATTGGTTGTAGTTGACCAATAGGTTTTCCATTTATTTTTTTATTTATTTGGCAATTATGGCATGATTTAATATATTGATTTGTGTCTTTAGTCATATTGGGCCAATAATATTTGTTTTGTATTTTGTTAAGGGTTCGTGTTATTCCTGTATGTCCACCATAGGTGATTCATGATAAGATTTTAAAATTTTTTCTGTTAATGATTGTGGGACTACTAGCGGATAAGTGACATTGTTTGGTGATTTGTAATGTTTATAATGTAATGTATCGTTCAAGATTATGAACTGTCTAGATTTTCTCTGAATACTAATTGGTATTTGATCGACTTGATTATTATTAATTGCTTGTATGATTTGTGAGCAAAACTGATCATTACTTTGTTGGTTTTTTATATCAGTTAAATCAATAGTTAAATTATCATTATCATTTTTGATGTCAATTTTATTAATTGGATTCCTCGATAGAGCATCAGCTACTTTATTTTCTTTCCCTTTTTTGTATAAAATATTAAAATTAAAATCTAGTAATTTTAGAGTTAATCGAGCTATTCTAGCTGATGGTGTTTTTAAATTTTCATAATATTGTAAACTGATATTGTCACAGAATACAATAAAGTGTCTTCCCCATAAATATTCCCGGAAATAAGTGATGCCGAAACACAGTCCTAATAGTTCTAAAGTCGTTGATGAATAAGTTTTTTCACTGTTTAATAATTTTCTTGATGCGTATCCGATTGGATGTAAAATGTTGTTGTCATCTGGTTGTTCAAGATATGCACCTAATCCTGTCAGTGATGCATCGGTTGTTAAGAATACTTTTTTACTATCATCAAAATGTTTAAGCAAGGGTTGTGATGTTAAGTGTTTTTTTAATGTATTATAAGATTTCTCATGAATTTCAAGCCAATTAATTTTAATGTCGCCTTTTGTTAGTTCCGTGAGGGGGTGGGCTATTTTTGCAAAATCTTTAATGTGTTTTCTATAATATGAACACATACCTAAAAATGATCTGACATCTTTTTGTGTTTTAGGTTGTTTAAATTCAGTTATGGCTTTGATATTGGTATTTAGTGGTTTAATGCCTTCTTGTGAAATTACATGGCCTAATAATTCTATTTTTTTACTAAAGAAATGGCATTTTGATGTTTTTAGGGAAAAGTTCATTGAATCAATTATTTTTAGAGCTTTATTTAAGTTTATTAATGCCTCATCGAAATTGCTGCCGTAAGATGCTAGATCGTCTATATAAATGATTATAGATTTGTATAGTAATGCAGAAAATGCTTCATTTAATACTCTTTGAAATATGGCACTGCTATTTTTAAATCCTTGAGGCAACCTAGTGAATGTCATAAGGCCATGAACTGATGTAAATGCCAATTTGTATTGGTCTGTTTCTTTTACTGGTAACTGAAAGAAACCACTATTGAGGTCAAAAGAAGAAAAATACTTTGCACCCTCTAAAGCTCTTAGTAAGTCGTTGGTCCTAGGTAAAGGGTATTGGTCTGTTTCAACTCTTTCATTTAATTCTTTGTAGGAAACCACTAATCTGTATGAACCTTTTTCTTTCTTTTTTACTAAGAATGCGGGTGCTGCAAATTTTGATATTATCGGACGAATAATATTTGCTTTATTTAATTTATCTAATTGTATTTTGAGTTCATCTCTTTGTTGTGGAGACACTCTATGAGGAGCATGAAACTTTGGGTCTTTATAATTTTGTTTCATTTTAATTTCGCATGGTTTTATATTGGCTGGTTTTATATTAGATGCATCTGAAGTAAATAAATGTATATATTTTTTTAATAACGATAAAACTTGTCCGTATTGTAAAGGATTTAATTCATGGGATATTTTAATTGGGGTGCCTTCATTATCGTATATAATTTCTTTGTCGGAATTATTTGGAATAATATGGTCTACATTTGTTACGTGTATATTTTCTTTGAGTTCGTTATTTACTATAGGTTTCTTTATGTTTTGGTATTTATATTTTATTTCTGTGATTATTTGTTGTAAGGGTGTAAAGTCGTTTATTTCAATATAATTGTGTGGTATTTTGAGTGAAGGATTTATAGTTTTAGTGCCTGGGATCCAGTGCGTGTTTTTATTTGTATTGTACAGAACAATCGGGGGTCTTTTATAATTTTTATTACGGTGGATAACGGCTGTTTTTGAAGTCTCGTCGAAAATGTAAGTGTCATGATTATAATAGTTAGCAATGGAGGCCAATTCATTGTCGGACCACCAGTGTCCTGGAAGGTCAGATAATTGTAATATTTCTAATAGTTGACATATGGAAGTTATTTTATCTTGTTTATTATCATTCAATGCGTTACATAACGCATAGAGACCACAGTTTCCATCATCAGGGACATTCTCGCCGGGTTTATAGTTGTTAAAAATTGAATTGATTTCGTTACTATCGTTTAAATTTTTGTTTGAATTATTATTGTAAATTAATTCTAATTTATTAGTGTCATCGGTCTTATTATTGATGTTTTTGTTAATGTTAAAGTTGCCAGAACATAATTTTGTTTTCTTATTAAAATTATCGTTAATGTTGTTAAGATTTTTAATTATTTTATTATATTGGTAATGATCGTGTATTAAATTAATAACCTTTTCGTGTTCTTTTGTTTTCCAACTATTTGTTATATGATTTTTGGTTTTGTGGCAGATCAGTAATTCTATGTCACAATTTTGAAATTCATTGTAAATTAATTGCTTTATTATGGACCAATTTCGTTTGTCCAGTCCAGCTGCTATAGTGGGAAAAGCAATTTTATAATCATGTAATTTATTCATGGTTTTTTTTAAATTTTGTAATACGGTCCTTATATTTTCATATGTAGGCTTTAGAAAATAATTTTGTTTTGTAATAAGGTAATAAATTGTTCTATTCCCTATGTTTATTGGAATGGCCTCACCTACCATTGGTTTTAATTTATCTAATTGGGCCGAGGCGTCTCCGAATTTATTTTTATTTGTGCAGCTAAGCCTTTGCTCATTTTTAAGTCTGCCGAAATGCAGTGAGCTATCGAATATTCAGGGCTTGTTTGAAAAATATTTTGTACCTCTTCTTTAATATTATTTATATTATTGTTATTATAAATGTTATAAGTTTTTATTACTATAACATCATTATCTGTTTTGTTTCTATCATTGTCCCTATCTAATGTTAGCGTGTTGTTTAAGAAGTCTATTTTGGCATTGTGTTGATATAAGAACTTATTTCCAATAATTATATGACAAGATAAATTTTTTATGACATATGCTTTAATTTCAAATTCATGGGAGTTTATTTTTATTTTTATTACGATAGATCCGAACAGAGTTAAAGGTTTATTGTTTGCTCCTGTTAATATTATAGGTTCTTTTTTTAATTCACTATTTGGGGGCATCAATGTGTGTCTAATGCAACATATATTCGCTCCTGTATCTATTGTTACTGGAATTGTAATATTATTTAATGTAGCTTTAATATATAGCGGTTCGGTTATATTGTTTATTTTGTAGTTATGTTTCGGAAAATCTGAAGATAAAGGTGAACATCTATCAGTAAAGTTTGACCTAGAAGTTAGTTTTTTGAGTTCTGATTGATAGATCGACACGTTTTTGCTGAGTGCCCTACCTTGTCGCAAATTTGGCATGTTATTGGGTGTTTGATATTGAAATAGCAGTTCTCTGTTCTATGATTATTTTTGAAGCATATATTACATTGTTGTGCTTGACTATTATTTTTATTTCGGAAACATGTTTCTGTAGTGTGATTGCTAAGTAAACAAATTTCGCACTTTTGTCTTTTATTGTTGGCATAGTTTTGATTAAAAAAATTGTTTTGTCCCATTACATTCGAAGGTTTGAAAAAATTGTTTTTGTTCATGTTTGATTTTTTATTTTCTAATAGATTTTCAATTTTTTTATTTAACTTCTCGTTATTTTCATTAGACGCTTTTAATTGTTCATTAAATTTTTCCGTTATTTTATTTATTTGGTCAAACATAATTGCATTTTTTATATCCGTATTAGATTGAGTTGATTCTCCTGTTACCATAAATTCGATCAATTCATATTTTCTTATATTGTCTTTTAGTTGTTTAAGAGTAGTGTTATCTAGTACGCCTATGTGTCTAATAATACTTGGTTTTAAGCCCTTCATAATCGTATGTATTAATTCTGTTTCAGGAGTTGTGGGATTTATTCTTTTACATAAGGATTCTACTTCGTTGACATAATTTATTGTTTGTTCATCGTCTAGTTGCTTACGTTTTTGAAGTAGTAATTTTAACATGTCTACCTGAGCCGTGGGCTTAAATTCACTTTCTAATTTTTTTTCTAAGTCCTCCCATTTTGTGTCGTTGATTAAATTTGATTCATTGTTATCATAGAAAGTTAATGCGGGACCTTCTAAGTATAATGGTAAAAATTTTATTTTTTTCTCATCAGACCACCCGTTTATGCTAGCTGCTCTATTGTATTTTCTAATAAAAGTATCAATGTCTTCAGAAATCAGACCGGAAAATGTATTAGGTTTATAGAATGGTTCTTTAGTGTTGTCCATTTTGTTTGTGTTAAAAGTACTGATAAAATCGTTTGGTGTTGTTTCTCCGTTAAGATATTGTGTAAGTCTAATTTTTAATTCGGGAACTGTGCCTGTGGAAATTAGGTTTCGTTTGGTGAGTTCAATTATTAGTTGAGGTTTTAGTAATTTATTGATATCTTTTGAAGAGAGTATGAGTGTATTTAAATTGTCATTAAATTTTTCCGAGTCGGTAGTTTCGTTATTCATTTGTTATTTTATAAAGTGATTGAATTTTTATATTCATCGATTATTTATTATTATAATTTATTTTTATTTTTATTTTATTTAAAAAAAATTTTATTTCGTGTTACGAGCCACGAGTTTGGGCGCCACTTGTAGTAACGTGAAAATAGACTGTGCGCGCAATATAAGCGTTTACCTTTTCTTTATTAATTATGATTTGTTGTTTATATATATTACGTACACAGTCACACACTTCAGGTTACTACCTTCTTATATGTATATAAATGTCCACCTCTGTAGGTGTATATATATACATATAAGGATTTAATTATATGGTAAATTGGCTCACCTTAATTTGGTTGAAGATCCTTTTGATTTATTTTTTATTTAATCAAAAACACAACTTATATTCGAAATACTTAAAAAGTATATTTATTATTTAAGATAATTAAAACACAAAATAATGAACATATATTAAATAACTTATTACGTGAACTGCCATCAAGGGCGAGCGCGGAGGGACTGAGAAGTGTGTCAATCTGGCCGGTGGTCGAAGGGTATCATCCGAGCACAGATTATGACGGTACTTGTATAGAAGGGGTAGAGGACATAAGCATAAAAGACCACAGATGTTTATTATAATATAAATATCTGTGGGACCGTATTATACAATCTAATAAATTATATTGAGGGACATGATGATAACACTCTTCTTAGTTCTTGTATTAACTAGTTGTGAAGAGTGGCTATCATTACAATATTATAGAGTACTTAGGTAAGGCATTATAATAAATTATAGGTAGACTGATTATATTTTTAACATAATATAATATGTTCATTATCGAAACTGTATCGTTGCGACATCTTTTTTTAACAAGAATAATGCACAATACCTATTTGATGATTTTGTTTTGTTTATATTTTGAACCTATTCGTCGTGGTTAAATTGAAAAAAAATAAATAATAGTTGCGTGCAATCAAAATCAATACATTTGGTCGAGCATTTCTCACGAGAGTTGTAACGGGGGTGGAGCATGATTGCTTTTGATTATACAAATTGTAGTTACATAGGCCGCGTGTGTCCGCAATTTTATCATACAAATTACATACTGTCGAACAATAATTGTAATCAAATTAACCTCTGTACATGTCATACCTTTTTAGAGGACGAGTTTGGGACATTATAGAAAACGTCATGACGTAGGGTCGAATTCGGAATGAGTTTTCCGTTTGAATACTATACATTAAACTTAAACGCTAATGAAGATGACTGACCTGCAATTTTCGCAAGATAATGGATTTGAAATTCCGTAGGTACCTCCATCTGTGGCATAATAGTACCATCAGAACATAGTTTATGATACATGGACGCGTGGAGAGGAGGGAATGGTCAGAATAATATTACAGCATGACCTAAATAATATACAGGATGATATCAGGATGATTCACCGAGCATGGTCGAAACCATTTTTCTCGTTGATGACGAATTAATTCAAATTCTGATTTTTGGAATTTTCAAGTATAAGCATCACTAAGATAATATTTTCGATTATTCAATTTTTACTTATACCATTTAAGGAATGTCTCGATGCGGTATAAATTTCTTTTTTTTCAAATTAGAATCAATCTGTTGGACAGATGATTTTTTGGAAAATCTCGTTGTATCTTAATCAAAATTCAAACGAGTAGTTTCTGTGCTATTAAAATATATCACTTACAATAATTATTATCCTTAATATAATCGTTTTAAAAAAATATTAAGTAAATGTAGGTAATTGGAATTTAGCATTTATTATACTCAGTCATTATTTAGCGATCATAAAATGTTGATGGATTAATATTACTTAACAAATACTTAATCTAATACTTATAAAATCATCATGTCCCTCGTATTTTACAAATATATTATATTATTCTCATTCCTCAATACGCAAAATTAAATAAATCAATAACTACTCGTTAAAATTTCGATTTCCATACATAATAATAATATTTCATATCATATAATATATTTACTATATTCAACATTTCCAAAAAGTGCAATCGATTGCCAATTTAAATAAATGGATTATTTTCTTTTGAAAAAACAAGTTGGTATCCAAAGTGACAGGCCTTAAATGGTATGGAAAATTCAAAGTATTAGAAAATATGGCTTGCGTGGTAAGTGTACTTAAAAATTCCAAGTATCAGAATTTGAATAAATTCATTTTTAATGGAAACATGTGGGTGAGCATACTCTGAATCACTCTGTATATTATATAGTGTATATAATATCGCATAATAAAACTGCAGCCAGCTGGAATCCATGAAACACAGATCGTTTTTTAAGGCAATAATACATATAATTTATTTATTTATTCACATATAATTTTGTAAGTGTATGTATAGTTATTATATTGTAGTCTGTGTAAAAAATCCAACCAAAACGGCGTTGACGATTTGCATAAAAAAAATAACAACACACGGGCCCCTAACAAAAAAAATATAAACAAATTGCAAACAACCTTAGTGAATATTCATCGTTGCCCATTGGTCGTAATGGTTTCACTATTATACATATTATTTAGGTATAATAATATAATATATGATATTGTAGACTTACGTCCTTTGCGTGGAATAAAAATATTAGGATCGCGTGCGATGTACACTGATGATGCAGTAATATAATAATATTATATAATGTTCTAGACTGCAAGGTATTATTTAAATTACGCGATGGCACGTGGGCCGGTGGTGTGGGGTTGCCGGGGGGGGGGGGGGGGTGTAATGCCATCGTTGCAGGAACACAATAACGCCCGAGGTCCGTTACACCAACTATACTACAGTCTAAGGTCAAAAACGTCGACTTACAAATTAATAACCTACGCGTTTTGGAGGGTCAAGGTTTGGTGGAGCCGCGATAGGGCAGGTACGCGGTCGAAAGTTTTTTCTCCGATACCGAATACCTATATAGAGGTAGGTACGATCTGATCGTTTTGCAATGGTCGGTAAAACTTGCCAGGGTGGCCGATATTTAGTGAGATATGCAAATTAACCGTACGATATTATATTGATCCGTTTTACTGTTATAACGGCCGTGGTCGTCCGTCGTGGCAATTATTCACACCGATTTCGAGTAATTTTCACCGCTGTTCGGAGATGTTAGAAAACGATGACACGAGTGCAACGAGTATTTTTCACAGACAACGCGATGGGGGAGACGACGAATTACTACGAAATTTTAGTCATCCGTAATTGAAATTACCCGTGACTCTGTTTTTATTAATAAAACAAGAAATTAATAAGCTTCGTGCGGATTTCGCGCTTATATTATACCATCGTAAACACACAAATTAAAAAATATGTAATGCGTAACTGCGGTTTCATATTTATATATAGTTCGTCGTCATTTCGATATTTAATTATTTACTATTTTATATTACGTGGCAGAGATAAATTTTTATATTTATTACAACACGCGGTGAACTGTTGAAATTGCGTAGACATTAATAATATTATATAGGATACTATAATTTTTAATACACGTTGCGTTCAAATTACATAGCACTGTCTTATATACAGAGTGATATTCACCAATCATTCGTGCTCCTTTTTTTCATTCAATTATGCAGTTGTTTGAAATCTGATTTTTGGATACTTAAGACCATATTTTAAAATTTTTGAGATTTTTTGTACACCTACTACTTAAGGAGTGTACTGCGGTGATACAAAATTACGTTTTTCAAATGAGACACCCCTTTTCAACTGTAAATTATTCAATGGATAAATATTCTGAAAATGTGACGTAACAGAATCAAAATTTAATATAAATCTAATATAAATTTATCAACATTAATAACTTGTGAGTTATAATAATAATAAATACAAAATCCAATGTTAGGTCTATTTTATATTTTATAAAACCATTTTTAAGGCTATAATCCTTTTAGTACTTTTAAAAACTGAGAAACTGCTTGTTCGAATTTTGAATTAAGTACATCAATATTTAAAAAAAAATTATCCACTAAATAATTTAGAGTATAAAGGTGGGGTTCTTCTTTGAAAAACAGAAGTTTTTATCGCCACAGGACACTCCTTAAGTAGTACAAACAAATTCGATAATTAAAAAATTGTCTTTCAGTATATTTGAAAATTCATTATAAAAAGAAAAAATGG
This sequence comes from Sitobion miscanthi, assembly GCA_008086715.1. NCBI lineage: Eukaryota > Metazoa > Arthropoda > Insecta > Hemiptera > Aphididae > Sitobion > Sitobion miscanthi. Next base: position 22,281,248 of record CM017800.1, read on the forward strand.
GGGTGAGAATTTTCGGTGAATCAGTTTGTATCTAATTATTCAAAGAGTTATTTATTTTCGTTTACATTATTTCCACTGCTTAATGAGATATAATTACTATTATACTCATAAATGTATAATTATTAGTTAATATTATATTATAGGTATTATGACGCGCAAAGTCTGATAATAATAATATGATATGATAAAGATAAATTCATTTTTCAATGGAATATTGTATAATATTATAATGTTGTAGTAATAGTTATTACGATTTAATTAGAATTGAATAATATCAATGTAGAGATTTCATATAATCAGAGATAACCAGGCACGAACAACAGTTTTTCGTGAACGGCGTATCCAGTTAATGAAATTATTATTTTTATCTTGTGTTTTAGATCTCAGTGGTTATTATTTTTAGATAAAATCAACCATAGTAATATAATTATTTTTTGAAAGATAAAAATGCTTTAAATTTACAATATTCGAATGTAGGTCGAGGAGGTAACAACGGTACCTACAACTGTTGTGATTTTTCGAAAAATCGTATCTGTTCGTAATTATTTTTAGTTCCGTACATAGTGTATCGGTAATAAGGAATTTAATGTACCTACAGATGTACTACTTGTACATTGCAATTCAAATCTTAAGGATTTAATTATCAAATCAAAAGTAGTTAGTCTTTTGTACTCAATGTAAATATTTGAAAAAAAACTTACCGACGACGTGACAGTGGAGGGTAACAGCATACAGATCGATGTTCAGTGCTTTTACGGTTAAGTGAATTTGTCTGTTGACAGGTTGAATTAATAAGGTTGTGAATAATTGTTTTTATTCGTTTGCTACGAATTATTAATAATATAATATTATTGTACAATAACTAAACGGATTATCCCGTTAGCTATATCATCGATTATGCTATAGGTACGTCTAAATCGGACAAAAAGGACTCAGCGTGATTGATTGTACAGAATCATTCATCAACAGCTGTCAGTGCAGTATACGACACGTTAACTCTTTCGTCTAAGAATTCCGTATGGGTTTTACATTTTCACTAGGAAATAATAGGGATAAGGCCGATAAGGGTTAGTGTTCAGTAACGAAATGAGCGCGCGGGTAAAAATTGAAAATAAATAATCTACGTCGGGCGGGGAAAATCGACGGAATTTAACGAGATATCATGTCCGAGAAAAACACATTCAAATTTAGAAAAATGAAATATATTTTTAGAAAATACTATTTTTGCATAACATCATAAGAGTAGCCTGGGAGCCGCCACATTACTATTATATTTGTATTACGTTACCGACCTACTATACCTATAGGTACTGCCTTCCGAATACTACCGTATTCTAGAAAAACAAGAAATGTTGGCATAGAAATTACTTTTAATAATTTCCGTTACATTTGGGACACAGTAGTTTATATTATTATGTATAAAATATTGTATTCGTGCTGCAAAACCCTTTGAATACCAACGTGTTTGTCGTGGTTTGCGATTTTGGGACTTTGGGTCGCGTCCAAACTATCAAAAACACGAGAACAATACATCCAATAATCTCTGCATAGGTAGGTATGGTAGTGTGTCATCAATAATAAGTTACCTACCATGAATACCTTGAAGTCCGAACAATTAACCAGTTAGTCGAATCGTATACGACATCGACCCAATTCCAAATGGCTCCGATCGTGCCAGAAAAAATCCTCTTCTGTGTAAACTCGCGTAAACACAATAATATAATATTATTCGTTTAGACAACGACGATGAGAAATGAGACGTCGGGACGCACCACCAACGTGTAGTTTCTCTCGACTGTTTTTTAATTCTCGCTCCAGGGTAGTTTGGATATTTTGTTATTCACGAACGACCGAGTACAACTCGGCAGTGAGGGGGCACACATTGCCCGCTTAACCATATTGTCTTCGGGGAAAACGTATAAAACAAATTAACAAGTTTATAGTGAAAATAATATCGCTAATTCGTCTAAAACGTATAAAAAATACGTGTGCTTCGGTCCCTTAACAGAAAAAATATGACCTACAGCGTTGCGACCTCTTAATACTGTAATTATTATAACAGCGTATCTATTAAAATAGAAATACTTTGTTCTTTGGAAATATTAAAACATGTTTATAAATTCGATCTAAACATAATATTTTGATATAAGTCAGTTACCACTATAGAGTCTAGAAGTTGACATTTTTTATACGAATATACGATACATAATATTATGTTTAATGATATGATATCATTGCTATCTATATATCATAATTTTAATATAATGTTTCATAAAAAAAATATGTATTATCTACAAAAACGTTTTATTCTATCGGTAGACTAACTCTAACTACAACCATCATCTTCGTGCCGTTTTTAATTAAAATCCAGGATTTTGGCCTATTTGGATGGACGTATTACTATCGAAAATCGCAATTATATAATGACTTAAGGTATTCCGAACACGGACCCTAATATAATATTATGATTTATATACCAGACACCAGTACACAAGATTTATGGTAACAGCTAGTTGGCTAATTATAAATTTGATTTAAATGTAATACGCTGATTGTAACATTGATTTATAATTGAAATAAAGTGTTTTTTTTACCAAATGCTAATTACTATCAACATTATAAAATGTTTTTCCCAACATGATTAGAATTAATGAATTAAATAATATTCTCAATAATAATAATTTTTTCACTCTTATTGTTATTTCACTCTTACTACTGAACTTGTCATGTGTTATTTCCATCTTCGACATTTATTTTACTAAAAGCCCAGTAACAATACTGTCAGTATTTTTTTTCTCAACATACGTCATTCGGTTACATTCTACTATTTTACTATTTCCATTCCACCTCGTTTGAATATAATTTGTTTTTTTATTTTTTATAATTTAATAATTTATTTTTTAGGCTCCCTGTCGGGAGGCTCCCTCGGTGAAATTGGTTATGCATTTAAGATTTATGAAACATGAATGTGCTTATTTGTAATTTTTTTACACCTTCTAGTTTCTCGGAATAAACGCAAAAAGCATAATATATTATTATTTAGTGTTGTTTATTTTATTTTAGCTGACACGATTTCGAAGGGTTATAAATTATTTTTTTTATTTATTATGTTTGTTCCCAATATTTTGTATTTAATAAAATATTCCTTAGTTCAAAGTCAGTAATTCAAATACACATTTAATTTGAATCATTTTGTGATCGACACCAAGTAAAACATAGTATAGTTCTCACAGAGCATAGCGATCAGTAATAATATTTTTATAAAAAATAGTACAATTTTCATAAATCCTCAAAAAGATAAGTTGTCACCGAATACCCTTAAGTTAATTTATTATACATTATTTAGTTAGATTAATTTTATGCGGACATTGGCATGATATTATCATCTATAACGATCAATGATTTTACTTCAAAGTACACTATACATTTGTTTACATTTGGACTTGAGTTTAAAATCGATGTAATATTTTGATTTTAAGACAGTTTTGAAATTGTAAATATTAAGTTGAAATACAAGTTTAATCAGTTCTTTTAGCTGGCGCAGAGAATATTCTTTTATACAATTTCAATGAAAAAAAAGATTAAAATCCTTTTAACTGAGGTTGTCACAGTGTTTTATTATTGTTTCATTTTCTTTATTTTTTTAATAAATTTAACCATCGTTATTCATTAATAATAATAATGAAAAAAATACACTATACCTAAAAGTCATAAAAAGTGGATACTGTTCGTACGTGGTTAGGCCACTGTTTTTTGTGCTGAAATAATATAAAATATATATTATCCTTATTCCTTAATTGAATTTCCTGATGTTTTGTGTTATTTTTTTGTAATTGTCATTGTTTTTTTATTATAATACCTAGGAAAAATAAATACATTTTACCAACCAGTGATTTTTTTTCTGTTTCATAATTATGATCCGTGTTTAACTAACCAATTAATAGCAATAATTTAATATATTCCTACATTATATTATAATTTCATTAAAAAAATAAATACAAAAATATGACTTTATTTTCAAAATATTACAATCTATACCTATAACATATGTGAACAATAAGTAATTATTATGGGAGAATAAAAATACTAAGAACGGTAGGAGCCAGGAGGTCTCACATTAGAAATACCTAGTGACTTTATGTTTACATTTACAATTTATAGTTTATACAATTTTTAAGTCACGCCACCAGTTTCGCTTGAGTTGTCTGGTCGGGGTCCCGGGTAATGCTGGTAAAGTCGAATCACTGATTAGTTGGTTGGAGTTGGATTGGAGTTTTGTGTGGAAGCGTTTGAAGTGTAGAGTAGCAGTTTTAGTGACTCAGCAGATTTGAGGTAGGAATTTATTGAGTTACTAGAAGATACCTGGGTGCTCTAGTAATTATGTGACATCAGATGTTCTGTTTATAATACTTATAGTAGGTTTGGTGTAAATGTGTAATTAGCAGGGTTGGATTTCATAGCATTTGCATATTTCTTATGAGGTACTTAAAAAATAGCAGAGTAAGCTAAAAATGTGTTTCATGATACAGAGAACACAAATTAAAAATTTTATTTTGCTTTTTTTGCATTTTTACCTGTTTTTGAATCAAAATTGGTCATATTTTATGAAATTATATTTTAGTAAATTTGTTTTTAGATTTTTTTCAATCGAATTATTACGTTAATTTCTTATTAGGTGTTTGGTTTAATTTTTGTTATCTGTTGATTTGGTCGATTTCTACCGCGTTTATTAATCGCCGCCGATTTCAACGAACCAGCGTTGAATGCGTTGTATAGTCAATCCATTTGGATTCTGATCAGAGTGACTAAATTATTTTAAATCTTAAGTGACTACCTATTATAATTTGTAAGTGATTAAAAAATTATTAATTAATAAATTTCCTTTTTATTGCATATTTTGTTGTTTTTATTGCATATTTTTAGCGATATTTAAGGTAATATTATAATGCATATTTATGCAATTTTAAGTGCTATAAAATCCCAACCTTGGTAATTAGGTCTAGTGGGGTATAATTTAAGAATTTTTATCAACCTAAAAAAGCACATAGCTCATTAACGGTAGGTAATATAATATAAATAGCTTCGTTGACCACGAAATCTTGCAGTACGCTGAAGGCATCTGATTGGATTACTTATTTTTAGTTTAAGCAAAGTTAAATCACTCAGCTATCATTAGACTACGAAAATAGTTTCGAAAGTTAGTGGATTATTTCATTAAAAAACGAATGCGGAAAATAATGAGGAGATCAAAAAAATTCTGAAAACAAAAGAATAATACGCTGAGAGGATCTGTGCAGGGAGGGTTGTAATTTGTTACTTACACGGGTTATTAGTAATACTAGGTACCTTTCAAAGATATTTGAACACAATGTATTTTATGTGTATGCAATATAACTATAGGTACATTTCATATAGTCAGTCTATAGTATTGTGTACTATTAGCACTAATTGAATAATTTTCTAATTATACGTATTACTGGTGATTAAAATGATTAAATATTACTTTGCGAACAGTGTCACCGTTGTTGTATGAACGCCACCGTCGGCTACTATACACATACATATTATACTATTTCTTATTCTTAAGTAGGTATTTTTTTTTTTTATTTACTTAGCATGATGGAATGGTAAAATGTACATAAAGAGAAACGCGCACGTATTTCAAATAGGCTCTGGGACAATTGGTTTCATATTTTGAAATTAATAATTTTATATTACAGTTGGATAGCTAATAGGTACCTACGTGTATGTTTTATCAACGATGACGTTTTAATGAAAAATACTTGTACCAGACTTTTAAAACTTGTGACTCATTAATGGCAGATAGTAAGCTGCTTGAAAACATTAAGGGTATAAAGTGTATCGTCTGAGACGCATAAAAATTGTTCCACTGTGTATGGTTATCTTAAGAGTATCGTCAAGTGTGGTGGCGTTATTTTTACGAAGACGCCAAGAAAAAGGTTTTTTTTCTTTCAAAAACAAAATAAAAATAATTTGGTAACCAAATGATGAAACGAGTTTCAGTTCACTTATAAAATAAATGAAAACAGCATGATTATGTCATTTAAATTATTCCGCCAAATAATAAAAACAATTTAACATGCATATTATAGATTTATATCTGAAATATTAAATAAGAACCTATCAATACTTTAATTTCTAGTGCTTTAAAAATATATATCGTGTAACATGATATTAATAAAATGTATAAATGAATTTTCGAACATATATTTAAAAGAAAAATCACTAACGTTTTTAATATATCTTTGCCATAATAATACATATTATATCTTTTAAAGAAATTTAAAAGGTAAAAGACAAAAAATAAAAACAATATTAATAAGGCACTTAGGTACCTATAATAATGAACATAATATAGGTTCATAAATAAAGAAAACAAAAAAAATTACTGTACTTATACCTAATATATTACCTACCTGTATGAAATTTTTTTTTTTTTGATCAATGAGTTATTTATTTAGGTCATAACACCATTGTCACATTGTTGTTTTAAATGTCTGGATAGGTACTATATTGGGAATTTTACGGGAGCACTTGAGTTGTGTCCAACTAACTCAAAACAAATTTTAATGTTATTTGCTAATGCTACCTATTATTACTATTTCCTTTTATTGTTTTGTTAATTTAATTGTGCTGCTTGCATAGAAAGCCTAAATTGTTTTATAAAACCAGCAGTCTTGATTACGAATGGGTGTTCAAATAATTATTAACAAGAATAAATATTGCAATAGAACAGGTGTTGGGTAAATACGTATAATCATTCGACGACCTAATTCATTTTCGGTCTGCTGCACTTAATATTATGATCACTGGAAATTATGTGAATATTGTTTTCCAACTTAAATAATGTTGTCAAGTTATCTAACAGACGTCATTATTAAGCCACAAACATTCACTAAGTTCTCAATCCCCTTCTGTTGTTGCGGTAACGCCAAAACGACTTACAATGCAGAACATTTTTATGGAATTTCTAACTTCAAATAATTTGCCAATTTTCGTGATTAAAATAAAAATCAGTTGGATAATGAAAAAGATTTCGAAATATTTTTTCAGAATTGAAAATAAGGACATTGTATTATGCTAACATGCTAATAATTTCATATTTGATCGAACTTTTTTGCTAGAATTACATTTGGTTTATTGTATTGTGTTATTACGACATTTGTTCTTGTGTTTATCAAATAAGTAGGTACTTGTTCAAATTTTCAATTTCAGGTTTAGTCATGAAAAGAAAATTGCTAGATCTGTCAAATGTTGTGCAAACCGACATATCCGACAATATACGATGTGTCGTACATATCAGAGAAAAGTAGAATGGAATATTTACCCATTTGAGTCGTTGCCAAGGACTTGCTGTGCTTCAATTATTTAAGATACCTATTGTTATTTCTTTTTTCCAAATACATTCTTACAAGTATCAAAAATCTGACAAAAAATAAAAATAACCTCTCATTCATCGTTTTAAATATTAGGTAACATTGTCACGTAATGATAGCTAGGCAACTCAATGACTTGGAAATGTATACCTACCTTATATCTCATTAAAAATGTATAGTTAAAATTATTAATCAATTCAACCTACGCATTCATTTGTAAGTGGCTACGTGTTTAATATTATATTCGCTGTTGATATAATATGTTACATCATTAAATTACCAATAAATAATAATCAATAACTATAAATCCAAATATCTTATTGAATTAGCGAATTGATTGTTGCTTGATATGCATTATACAAGCTTACATATTATCCTCGTGCCAGTAAAAAATGAAAAATGAGTATTTTGTACTCAAATTTTTTAAATGCTGCTATTTTTTTCCATTAAAACAGTATATTATTATAGTGTGTGTAGGTAGTAGCAGGGAAATAAAATGACAAGCTATTTTGCTATTAGCTGTTTTAGGATTACATATTACATTAAATATAATATAATATTAATATGCATTAAAATATATACTGTATAATGTATATTGCATATTTTTATTGTGATAAAATGATTTACAAATTATAATTATAATTTAATTTAATCTAACAAGTCGCTAATCACTAAAAATGTTTATCCTTCTATCTTATCTAGATAAATAAAAGTATTATCTGATTATCTGAGAATAATCCGACACCTAACATTTTTTATAATTTTGCTCGATTTTTTTCATTTTTCTATAACTCTTTATAATCTACCTATTTGAAATTTAAAACATCACGCCAGTTGCCACTATTATTTCGTAAGGTGTCAATCGAACTGGCGTTACATTATGCCACATACAAATTTATATCGAGACTTTTTTTTTATAAAATAATACAATAAATGACTTAAACTATTTTAAAAACTGTAATTTTCTGTTTAATGTAGCTCATTATGTTATAGGTCTCAAATACCATAAGATATATCTGAAGAATCTCTATAGAATCATTAAATCTGAGTTTTTATTGGTGGTTTTGTTAATTCCCAGTGGTTTATTTTTACGCCAAAACAATTTGTCCACCACGTATACCAGGGTTCAAAAGTTTCGACGATCTTAATATTAAATACCATACACAAGTTGCCGGTAACCATAATTAATGTGGTTATACGACTACCTAACCAATATCCGAATCAGACAATCAGTGTTGTAAAATATTTGAGTAAAAGTATTCAATTACTTTTTTCCGTATTGATTACCCTTTTAAATACTTTTTATTTTGAAGTATTTGAATGGTATTTTAAATACTTTTTTTTACTATTGAATACTTTTTTCTATTCCTTTAATTTTTATTTTGTTTCTAAATATTGTAACAATAATTATATTATAATATATATATTAATTTATGAACAATTTAATATCGGATTTGGTTTTCGTCTATTTATAGCCTAATTAAATATTTTTTTCTCCAGAATGCAGTTTACCATCGACGAAAATCGAAACGGTACCAATTTAAAATATATTATAGCCGTTAAGCAAAAGCTATATTCATTATTCACATTTTTATTGACTGTAAAATATACTGTGTGATTACTGATTACTAGCTTTGCTATACGAAAATATCAGACTTGGGTAAAATACTTTTTAAAAGTATTTCAAATACATATTTCGAATACTTTATGGTAATAATATTCCTAAGTATTTGGAATATTTCACAAAAAGTATTCCAAATATTTTTCGAATTTTTTTTTTAGTAGATTTAGATTTTAATAGCAAAAATATTACTTTTTAATTCTGCAGTGTTTATAAATGAACATTATTATAATTTCGATAATAAACACCTAACTGGCTATCTATTAGTTATGAATTATTTTCAAATTAATATTTGAGGTTAAAAAAATATTCCGAATACTTTACTCAGAATACTTGTAAAAAGTATTCAAAATATCGTTCAAAATAAGTATTTGGAATACTACCCAAGTCTGGAAAATATAAAATTTTTGATTAATATACCTTAATATCAAGAATTAAATTAAATTTTTTTTTTTGTATTTGAAAATTATTTCCAAAAAACTTTACAATAAATAATATTACCTGTTCAAAGTTCCTATTACTGTAAAAATTATTGCCGTTAATGCAAGGAGAACAACCGAAATAGCAGTTGGTACAACTACTACAAATTGACAAAGATTTCCGAATTGTGTAACGCTGTGTGTGTACAGGCGTGGAATAAAAATTACATATTAGTCCAAAACGAGTGATAAAATTTTCATTTACCCATCTCTCAAAATATATTGTAATGTGAAGGTTACTCACCGATCCTATACAAACAAACGTTCTTAATTAGGGAAATATATTCGTAACAAGATTCCAACGTCGTAGTTTCTCGGAAACAGGGCATTATTGTTTGGACGGGACGGTCTGCAGTTAAGTCCGAAAAGATTTAAATATAATAACACCTAAATAAATAGTTAAAATATTATTTGACGGCGAAATAAATTATCATTATTATTACTATAGAATAAAATCGATCGACCAACACCGCAATTGGCGAAAAATATTCATTATTGCCAAAACGGGACGGGGTTCCAACGTCTTAGTTATCCGGATAATATGGTCCTTTCATTGGACGGGGACTCGTATTTACGGACTAAGTTGGAGCTACATCGTCCGAATCCTGTTATAGACTCCGGTTGTTGCGCGTAGTACCTGATTTAGGGCACACTTTTGAAAAAAATCGTGTAGCAAGCATATTATTATTTTATGTAGGTACCTTTGTAGAAACACGGTCATATTAATTCTTCAACGCTTTCTCCGGAGAAATCTTGCAGTCCGCTAACGTTTTACATCGACAGAGGTCATATATTTTTAAATAAATATTTAATGCACAAAATGTTTTGCCGGACTAAATCATAATTTAGAATACTACCAAATGAAAACAAATATTTTGTTGGTATTACATTGTTATTATAAGCGGCCGTCATAGTAGAAAAAAAAGCCATCTTCTAATTATTGGGGTCCACTTTTGAGTTTTAATCCATTTCATCACTATAAAAATCGATACAAACACATTAAGAAAGTGGGAATCGAAACCATCACATGATAAAGTACCAGCCAAACACTGTTTTCTAACACAAATAGGTATTTGTGCAATTACCCTTAACTTTTTTTTTATCATTCTTGTAAGGAAAACTTATATGTCATAGCCTGTAGGTGCCTTGTATTACATTTTTAAATCTTATTTTAAATAAAGTTTTTAAGTAACTAATACGGAATCATACTGGTCCAGTACTATGTTAATTGTATTTTGTTTCAGGTAGAAAACGCCACGTGATAATGATAATAATATGATTTACAAGATGTGATTGAAATTCAATGTAATATGTCACTAATGGATGATTTCTTTTTAAATCAAATAAATTATCACCAACTTCTAACATCAGAGTATTTTGTATGCACGTTAATATTATTATATACCTACAAATATTATAAATAAGTATAATAAATGAATAGTAGTCAATACATGTAGGTACATAATAATTGGTGGCATGGTGCCATAGTGGCGATAAAATACATTTCAGAGAGAAACACCAACAGAACTACAGAACTTTTGTTATTTTCATTTAGTCGATAACCATACAAAATAGTTGGCTTTGGCTTTAGATTTATGTGCACTTGTTGATGGTTATGGTTTTTGGAAGTTTGTGACTAGGGACTAGAGCTAATAATGGTGAATCGATGGTTATTGACCTCATCCAATAAATTTAAGTTTTTTTCTTTCGGGAACTTGGGAAACCGGAAAAGATTTTTTTTTACAACGACCAGTTTTTTGAAGGAAAATTATTTTTAAGAAACTTATTCGAAAATGAACTCGTTCTACATTCTGTACACCGTAAATCTTGATTGTTTGGATTTGTCAAATGAAAAGTATTTTCAGTATTTTTTTTTAAGCTTACCAGAAAAGTAATTTTGTTAGTCGCAACCCACAATATACACTGAATTTTAGTTAATTTTTATAATGCATCGACGAGTTGATGTTATATATTTATAAACAAATGTTCTTACCACACCTATATTATACATTACTGCAGTGACCTATAAACAGAGCACGTTTCCGCCGAGATATTATGCCATTTGAGATAACCGAGGCGAGACGAATGACCTGACTCTAATGTATTAAGTTTTTCGATGTTATGCGCAGGTAATAAATTATTGTTACTGATTTTAATATTGTAAGTATAACGATTGGACTAAGTAGGTACTCAAAAGTAATTGAATGCTCTAATGAGGGTTTTTTTTTAAATCAAATTAAAATGTTTGTAATATCTAATGGAACGATTATTAAAGACCTTATGTATTTGGATAGTTAGTCTATTATTATGTTATTTCAGTACCAAATAAAATAAGTTTGAAATAGATTATGCATTGGCCTTAGAGCGAGCATTATTATATTATTACTTAAATATTCCCCAATTGTTTAATAATTATACGTGGTCCTATTTGATAGCATTATATTATCTAGATTTATTAACGAATGTTAAAATTAAAACTTTTAAATAAAAAATGATATAATATTTCTTATTATTTGAACATAACGTCATAAAACCTGCTCAATATTTTATATATTATACGTTCGCTTTATTAAAGAACGAATAGTCAGTAATGATTAAAAAAAAAACAGGCGAAGCGTTTAAGTTCAATATACTTTAATAAATACATATATTTAATATTATACGTGATTATTTACAAAGCATGATCACTGGCGCGGGAGATTTTATCCCCATTTATCCTTAAATAATGTACATAGGTATTTATTTAAATTCAGATTAAGGTATATGTGGTGTGGTGATACAAACTTACTTTTTTCATATTAGAAGCATTTTTTAATGAACGTTAAATGCGCATATATATTGAAATTCTAGTTGGTATTTACTGAGTCATTAAACATTAAGCACTGGGGATAATAGTCCACCATAATAGGTATTGGAGATACACGGATAATATGGTGGTTTCAAAATTATAGTTGGTAGTATTAATTTATGATAATTTCATCATTTGTAAAAACCCGTTCGAGCATAATAACTAATAAGTATTATAGATTAAATATTACATTACGTATATTTTATGTAAAATCATTATTAAGGACTTATTTTAATAGCTCAGACACTACTTGTTCAAATGAAGACTAAAATACATCGTCGTTTTCAAAAAATCATCTCCATAAAATTTTATTATGAAAAATAGTGACCTCAAAAAAAATAAAATAGTTTGTATACTTTATCTTCTTAGAAAGTCGCTACATATAATCCGAGAATACAATAAATGGTACTTATAAACAATTTAAGCATTTGAATATATGATCCTTGAATATAATTAAAAATTCCAAAGATCAACATTTTAATAAGTCCACTATTAAAGGAATTGGTGGGCGGGGGTCCGGGTGCGTGTTTCGTAAATCACTGTACGAATATGTGATTTAAGTGCAATTATTTAAAATATATGTTTCATAGAATGTATAACTAATAACTATGTAGTTTTTACTGTTAATAGTAATGTTATTAATATTTTCTTATTAAACAATGTTAACAGAATTTTTTCATTAATGGATTTTTCGGTATTTATTTTTAACGGATTACGGATTGTACTTTTATAAGTGATAACACTATTAGTATCTACAATAGGACAGTCCTTTAATTAATGACATTTTTTCAATTAAAATATACATGTATGTGTTTCAAAAATCTAGGTTAAGGACTGATTTAAACTTAAATCATTTAAAAACTCTTACATGATACTACTTAACAATTTAGTAAGTATAATCTTTAATTGCATTATCTATGGATTGTTAGAATGGGTAGTATTAGCTAAGTGAAAAGTCCTATATGAGTAAAGTTGTGTGATGAACGAGTAGATTGATGGACTAGACGTATCCCAAGTTTGAAGTACTCTACGATATTTATGTTGTTCTATATTTAAATAAACAAAATAAATTACTCTAACGTGAAAAAAACTAGATTATTATAAAATAAAAGTGAGGTTAGAGAAAAATTATTAAAGAAAAATAAATTAAACACAATTTAAATAATAATAAAAATTATGTTTACATTTTGAGTTATTAAAAATTTTATATGAATCAGTATGGAAAAATATACCATTTAATAGGTATTCATTTTTCAATTCATAAAAATAAATAAATTGTTAATCTATTATACATTTTGATTAGATAAAACATAATTTTAGAATCTGAGCGGAGTGATGAATATATTGATTTTACAATGATATGTGTTTTTTTTTTGAAATATTGATTAAATAGTAGTTGAAAAGTATCAAAAATACATAAGCACATTTTTTGATAATCATTTAAAGTTTGATTTTTGACAACATTCATCAAATTCAAAATTTAAAAATGATTTTGTAGCTAAACATTTATAAAATGTTCAAATTTTATAGCTATATAGTGTTGAAAACTTACCACAAGGTTTCACGTAAATAGGATATTCTGTAACCAAGAAATCTCAAAAATATAAATCACGGATTTTTTATGGTTATTTTATGTTCAAATTTGGAGAAAATTACATATTAAATATCCAAGAATAACGATATTAGTTATTTTGTTGTAATTTAATAATATTAATTCAATTTACCGACTACCATATTAATAATAAATAATAACAATATAAATATAATATATTTACAAATATCCATACTGACAAATAGTCTCCGCTCAGATTCGTTTTTCGTATACAATTATAGTATATCAAGTTTATCATTGAATTCAAATTTAATACCATCCAATATACAGTGACCCACTTGTAAGTTGTTGTAGCCTACTGTACAGCAGAGCAACATCAACTTACCCAATTTTTTATTATGTATGCTAATAATAATATAATATTAATTCAAGCAATGTACGATATCACAAAATGAATTATTTGAATACACATAATATATACATTGAAAAGTAACAAATAAGATTCAAAACCGGAATAAAGGCAACCACAAAAGACGAATGTATTATACTATGTATATTATAATTTTGACCAGAAGAGGGAGGACCTTTGTATTTAAATTAACTACATAGACGAAGAAATCTAGTCATAGAAAGGTAAAATAAAATAAATATATAGGTAGACGTACATAATATAATAACATGAAAATAGGGGTGATCATATAAGTATAGAAAAAAAACCAAACAGTTAAATATAATTTAAAAAAAATACAATTTATAGGTATTGTCTCATTCACTTTGTATATTGAAACAAAGTAAAGTAATAATTTAAGTGGGAAAAGAGACAACATTTTTATCATTGTTACATTTTATGCTTTTATTGTTAAATCGTTGCAATAGCTCATGTATAAATAGTTAACTAGATCTAACAACTGGAAGTTTATAGGCGTAGAATGTATGTTGTGAATTATTTCGCTGTTAACAACGTGACGTTTTTATAATGCTTAAAAATGTATTTAGAACATTTTTTTGAATACATAAAATTACTAATATAGACAATATTGTGATGGACACTTTTATAATAAGCCTCAAGGGGCATATGTTTATCGATGCGTGCTTTATGTCCAAACTTGTAAATGACTTAATGTCCCGTCCTGATTAACTTTAACTGCAGCAATTATTGCATTTTCGTGTCCCTCAATACCAAACGCGTTCTTATCCTAAATTCTCAATTCCAATCCATCTTATGGCTGCAATAATATCCGCATTAGTTGAATCTGTCGTGAATGTAATAGGTTAAACAGTTTTTATTTTTTGATATAAAACATTCGTATCTTTGTTCAACCCCCACAGCACTCATCTCAGCTAATGTTATAAACTGACTGTATTTTTACTTTGATATGTAATTTTGTGTTGTTGAGCAGTATTGTAATATTATATAATACGGTAAATTACAACTAATAATGGCATAACCATGGAATTCAAAATAGACCATTAACAAAGGCATGCACTTACCATATCTCAGACTAATAACCACATTAAACTCGTTAGTTGGCTCTATCACACCCTGAAATTGCACCTGTGAGATCGTCGACAACAACGTATTGATGCCGGCGGCCACCACCTTGGAGATATCATTTTCAAAAAATAATTTAAAAAATGGGATTTTCTACTAATTTTAATAAAACATATAGTTTTTCTCGAAGTTTAACTGTTCGTTATTTATAGCCTTTCAAACTTTTCAGCTGGCTCAGCCGCACCCTGTATTACTGTTATTCACTATATGTAATTTTTTTTATTGATCTTGTGTATATAATATTATTATTAATACATCTTATATTATACTTGAGCTCTTTGGGCGTTTATTTTATAAATAAATAAACGTGTTAATAATTTTCTTCGAAGTCGTATATTTTGAAATACGTAAAATTTTATATAAAATATACAGGGAAATTTTTATCCAAGAAAAAATGATAAAACCCAATCTTAAAAAAGCACTACAATGTGAAAATGTCTTAGAAAATTATAAATATCATAGTCTACTTTATTTACTGGATATAATCAGGTATGTTAATTATGACAATTATAAGAGATTAACTAATGACATATTGAATTGAGTTTATTTTTTACAATTAAAATATCATGTTTAAAAAAATAAACTAATGATTTCAATATCTAAAGCAATTTGTGACAATTGTTTGTAATTTATATTTAAACGAGGTTCTTGGGTTTCTTGATATTATACGTTCCTGTAAAATTTTCTTTTGGGACATCAATATATTTTATAAATTAAAACAAAATTAATAATGTCATTAATTTTTAAGTTTAATCACTTCGGTACTTACCACAAAGAGTGTTATTTATAAGTAGCACTCGCGAAAAGCAATTTATCTCATACGTCTTTCCACGTGCATGTCATTGATTATCCATATGATAAGCTGACGTGCAAAGCGCATACTGATAAGAAAAATCCACATAGACTTATTCATTCAAAAAAAAAATTATCTGGCACCAATATTATTACAATATATGTATACAAATATCAGTAGTTATCGGAAATGACATCATGATACTAAGCATAGACGCCATGCTCAAGTTTGTCAGTTTTTTATTGAAATAAACTGCATAGTATGCATAAACAATATAATGCGTACATCTATAACTGCATCATAATGTCGAATTGAAAATAGGTACCCAATATAATATATTTTATGATCAAAATTTTTACAAGAATACATTTTGCACACGATCTAAAAACCAACACTAATTGTGTAGTTGTTGTTCCACCATTGGCGCATGCACAATTATTATTGTTTCAAAATATCAATGAAACACATACCTAACATAATATCATAACAATATTGTATAAAATTAAATATCGAGAAAATATTTTTCGTTCAGCTGTCGGATCTTTCTTTTTTAATTTACTTCAGAATTATCTCCCTTTCCCGCGCATAAAACTTGAACCATTATATTATAAAGGCCCATTGACTCGTATATAAAGTAAGGGCGTTGCATAATAATTGAGTACGTTGTTTTGAATGGAGACCAATAGTTTTAACGACCTAAATAATACGGCAAACGTAAAGTTATGAAATAATGAACGACAGCTATTATGTATTGGTTGATTGAAATAAAAATATATATATATATATTATTATTAATTCAAACTACGCCAGTGTGACGCAACTACCCATTTCATGAAATGAACAATAATTAGTTTGAACATTTTATGAATTAAGTAATTTCCAATTTGGGAAAATAATGCACAAAGTTATAACTGATTAACTGAAAAAAAACAATCAGTTTATCTATTTAATCAAATATATAAACGATTATTGTAAAATATAACAAAATAGGTAGGTACCTATAAGGTTGTGATTTATTGTAAGGACGCTCAAAATTTAATTTTTAGTTGAAATACGCCTAACTATAAGTGTGCGTGTTAAATATTTTAATAAGTACACGGTTACTTATCGAGTGCCATAATCATTATGAAAAGTATATAATATGATAAATAAGGTTAAAAGTTTGACTTATATAATATTATGTACCATTTTCGTTTACCTAATACTCGATATTATATTTTTATTTATTTTGAGAAAGATCAAATAGAAATTCAATGATTTCAAATGCATAATTGTGACTACAGATATTTATGTCATGAAGAAGTACTATAAAACCAAAAAATAGGAATTGCTTTACTTTTTTATTAGGTCATTTTTTTTCACAGTTCACTCAACGTTAAAATAGCGTTTTTAATAATACTACAATTCAATCTATAATTGAATATAACTGATTCATTATGAAAACTTAACCCGTGATATTGTATGACTTGTATAACTACAAAAGCTGCCACTTTGTCACAGTATTTAAAATTTACTGAGAATTTGCCATCGTTGGCTATTTGAACTCCAACTATCATCATTGTGTTGGTACTCAAGTCGTTCGATTTTTAATAACGAGTCCTTTGCGTCACTCGGCCTTGATGATTCGATGTCTTTATTATTGGACGAGTAATACAATGTATTGAACTACCTTTCTATTTTATAAATTAATAAAATACTTAATTTAATATTAATAAGTAATAGCATTACAATATTCACTATACATACACTTGCCTTTTCTACACTACCGCGATGCGCCCGTAAAATACTGTCTTCTTCCACACTTGTCCAGCACCACTCCCTATTGTCCGGTGTCATGTGATGATAGGACATCCTAAATTTTTATGTCATTATAATAATATTTCCACTACAGCTATCCTTCAATTCTGCAATTCTTTAATTCATCACATACACACACATACACACACACACACACACACAAATTAAAAAATAACAACGTGAGATGCCATTCAAATACCACCTACGTGTTTATGTACCGAAATTGCCTATTTAATGCGCCGGCTATAATAATAAATACAAAATAATAAATTGTAATAAATAATAATAGATAATAAATTGCACGATTAAAAATACAATTGAAAATAGCAAACTTTTGTTTTCTAAACGAAAAACCTTTCACCATAGTTCGGTTTCGTGTGCACGTGATCGAATTATATTGTTCAATTATTTATAATGAGTAAATTAATAGAAGGTATATTTGCCTATCATAATTTACGGGGAAAACCACTTGAAATGTACGAGTGCATTAATTATGTCTAATATGTCTAATATTGCTAGTAGGAAACGTAAAAGTCAATAATTAATTAATTGGATTTTTTATTTTTGACTAAGGTGTGCAAATACGAGTTAGCACGTAAACGTTATAATTATTTTAATGCATTCGTATTTACACAGCAATAATGTTTATCAACAGTACCTACTAAATATTGTTGAATTGCACACTCATCGAAGGTTATGTATACAAACAAATTTAATTTAATAGGTTTAATAACGTTTCGGTGGAAATAAATAAATTTTATTTTCGATAAAAATGCCACCTTATCGCATGACAAAAGACCTGTATACAACCATGCTTTTATACTATTTTCGAAGAACTAAATATCATTCTAATGGCGATAAAAAAATAATAATATAATTGAATGCATTTATAAATACCTTCAACATAGTGGCTGAGTCGTTGATGATAACTTTACTTTATTTAACAGTGTTTGATCGAATTGATTATAATAATATAATACAATATAATGTACAAAGATGTAGAAAAATCATCTAAAAGTCTCATTCGTCTTAGCATTTTAAACAACAACAACTGTAAACTAAAATTTGCGTATTTTTAATTGGTTAGTTTTTTTTTTTTTTACTTCGGATCTCGATAAATAAATATATATTAAAAAAAAAAAACGTGGATTGTTTAAATATGTACTTACTATACAGTAAACAGATAGAATGAAAAAAAAATTCAGTGTATAAGTTTATGACTCGGAGAGCATAAAACATGTCTACCAGATAGCAATAAAACAAAAAAGTAGTAAATGTAAATATCGAAATATAAACTAAATTATGTGTGTATAATATAATATATGGTAAGTTATGTGTAGAATGCTCTGAGTGTAAATAATGCTCTATGGCGATCGTCAGAGAAGAATAGTTCGACAAATCAAAATTTATAGATCGCGTACAACCATCGTAAATGACCTACTTGTCGATGACGATAGACAAAGTACACGTGGACGACGCGGCGGTTTAAAAGAAAGAGCGACCGGAAACGTTTCCGATGACAACCCTTATGCGACCTATGCGGTCACGACAATACAGCTATACATACCGAACAAAAACGAAACGGACCACGCCAAGTCTCTGAAAGATATAATATAATATCGTGATATCATATCGTAGGAGTATACACAGCAGCGGGAGCAGCAGCAGCAGCAATTTAAAGTTTACATCGACATTCGATACGTCGAAAGTTGAGAGCTGCAGCTGCGACACGAGACTGTCTAAACCCCCTTTCGGGCTAGAGTGTGCTATACGTCGCGTCATGTGGCAGCGACAGTGCAAATATGAACTCATCGTGACGGCATTCGGCGCGGTATGTTAATCATCCCCGCGTGTGTACCTTTACGGTGCTCGCGGTGCGTACAATATTTAATGCGCTCGTCACCCGTAGGGGTGGTAAATTTCAAAGGTAGCTGAAATCCGAGTCTCTGCGATAATATGACTAATCGCATTCCAGCGGGTACACGACTTAGTCGTTAGACGCTCGGCGGGGCGTGTTTGTTCGGGCGGGTGAGGGGGGGGGGGGCGACGCCGGTGTGCAGGACGAAGCGGACACTTATTATTCCGTCCACGTTATACTCTCCCCTTTCCCCCCCCCCGGCCATACATCACAGGATAAATGTAATTACCGCGGTATGTGGCGTTACCCCGGCGTGCGTGTAATATACCATCGCGTATACCCAGGTATACGACGTGTGTGCGTAACGATGTAACGCTCGCGTATATATATAGATAAGTTTTCGGTTTATCGCTGCGCGGCACGTCATCAATCGGTCGCGCACGGCTCACCGCGGTGACGCCGACCGAGTCCAAAAGCTGCGCGAATGGCCGCGACTTGTGCAGCCGAGCCGTGTGTGTGTGGTTTTCGGTCGAGTCTGATGGATATAAATCACAACGTTTTTCGCGCCGTCGTCGCAATACAAACGACACAAATGGCGTGTGTGGCTAACGGTAGGTGTAGACTGCACAGGACTATATATATACGGTTTATCGGTAGTCGATGACGACCGCGTTATTTCCGAGGGTGAGTTTTTGTCAGCCCACAGCACCGCGATCGAAGTCACCGCATAGTTTTACGACCGCAACGAAGATTCGTTCGACGACGACGACACGGGATAACGCACTACTATGATTGACGATTTGATTTTTTTAGATGGCCTTTAGACGACTTTTTTTTTAACGATTATTTCGTACCCGTCTCTCGTGTTATCGGAGAACGATTTTCGATTCAGCTCCTGCTCACGAACTGTCCATGTCACCGTTGTCAAAGTCTTCTTTATTTTGTGTTCTTGTTTATATATATGTCGGCTATTGAAAAAAACCAAATCGTTTTATCAAGACGTGTCGTTGTTTTCGACTTCAAACAATCCTGCAATAACTATGTTTGAGTATAGAAATAACTCTATCTTTCTAGACCGTTTAACACATCGAATAACTGAATAAGTTAATATTAGCATATCTAGAAGTCAAAAAGCATTTTTTTTATTCTTTAGTTCACCCATAGTTACTAGTATTTCTTGACAAAATCAAAAAAAAAAAAAAAATATCTACGAAAAGTTGTAAAAGTAGTTAAATTTTAATATTAATCGCCATATTAACGTTTACGCGGTACCTATACTTTAAATCTACAAAGCGCACAGATTTGGTGCGGAACTTTTATATGTCCGTAAGGGCTCTAGAAACTAAAAACTTTCGCACTTTTTTAAACAAATTCGTTTTCTACAGACTTTAAAACATTTTGCACTCCAAATACATTGTCGTACAATATATTGTTGCCTGCACCAATAACACTATCATATTATAATATATATAGGGCTGCTGCTGCGAATGCAATTTTCGATGGTGTCAAACGCATGTGAAATTTATTGGTTATATGCGAAGTCATTATAGTATTATCTCTACCACAAATCACGATTATAATCGTCATGTAGTCATGTAGAATACTATCTGCAGTGTATCGACTATTAAATTATAATGAATATATAATTCTTCATCTAATCCAAGATACCATCACATAACTACAAAGACGAAAATTTATCAAAAAAAAATAAGCTACCGAATTTAAGGTTCATTAAATTACTGCAATTCGACGTTGTACCTACTTCCGGTAAGTATTTTATTTGCAATGTGACTATAATATATGGTATGAGAATTTTCAAAGAATTATGTAAATTTTGTACATATTATTAATATGTTATAATATGGCATCATCTACTGAGACACTATCGTGGTCTCTCGTGTGGATTCAGTGGCGTAATCGATTCGTTTAGGAGAATGTGCAAAACAATATTTCATCGGTTAATTTCTGTCAACGCCGGCGAAAGATTGGAAATTCTGATTCCACGTGTTTTTCATAATATTTCGTTCGTCTGTCATCGATCACGCGCGCATCAAACACTCGTCGTAGTTTTTGTGCAGTATTCATAATATTATATATTTCTTAATATTTATACGTTACACACGTAGAGCACACCGCTGTGCATATAGTCATAACATGAACGCGGTCGGCTTCTGTAACGCGGAACGTCGCAGTAAAAGGGCTACCTCCGCCTGGCGCCACCCCCCGGTCGAGAAAACTCTTCTCAACCGCTCGACGGGGGGGGGGGGGGGGTGGGGTGGAACGACGCACTGCTGTGTGGCAACACTCTCGGCTTAGCCTCCCCGGGCTTTTGCACGCGTATGCTATTACGTCATTCGAGGCCCCGTGACCTCATCGTTGACGTCATACTTCCGCCACCACCGACGCCGCCTCGGGAAATCCTCGTCGTCAAATTCATCGCGGGTCAATTTCCACCGACTATGTATCGCCGTCTCGTTCGCCCCGCCCATCGACGCCCCCCGCGATGTGGAAATGTATTACTATAATACGCATGTCGTCCGTCGCGCGCGATTTCCGGCAGATGGCAGACACGACTGCGTGCCGCACGCGATTTTCGCACGGAAAACAACGACTCACGTACGCGTCCCGTGCGATTTATCGTCGGCAGCGGCCCGGAAAACTAGTCCAGGCGACGACACCGGGTTCGAAAGATCTCGACGAAATTCCTGGGCGGGTATGGTATGTCACCACACGGCACACAATTATCATAGTAGGTAATCGAGATACGTATAGGTACCAACCGACGGGAAAAATCTAAATACGTATCATGTATCGTCGTCATCTCTGTCATAAATCGAATCTCGCCCAATTCACTATTCATCGCAATATTTTTATTACCTATTGTGCGCGTGCACTTAATAAGTAGGTACTTAGTGAACTTTTCCGATAATTCAATAATTTCCGATAACAGATGAAAAAAAGCAAAATTTACATTTCACAAACCTTTTGAAATGACGCAATAATCGGTTTTAAATTGTCTCGCGACTAAAATGGAATTGAGTTCTAATAGTGTTCTTTTAAAATCAGAGTTGTAGTATACAACTATAAAGTCATGGTGTATTCTTCCTTGGCACGTGGATGCTACTTGGAGTGAACAGATAACGGTTGTTTTTTTAAATCGATTCAAAACGTCATCCGTATTATACTTGTTGGTGTGTACAGCGTTAGTTAAAATTCATTTAATTTTAAAATCGTATTTTCCAACGGAAATAAATATCTGCCAGCTACCTGCTAATACAGGAAGGAAAAAACAGGTACCTATATATGATCGGATTTTATTATGTTGTTATAGAATTTCGAGAGGTGAAAATATTATATAGTTTCACACTAAAAAAAATGTATGAAAACGCGAACAAAAATTTACAAGCTTTGATAAATAAATAATGACTAACGGTATCGTCCGGAAAAATACCTATAAAGATGCGGGTTCATTGATGGGAATACGTAATTTGAAAATTCGAATTTATTTTTCATTTGATAAAATATTATACTTTGTTTTAAACTGTACGCGGGTAAAGCTCAGATTTTATTTGTACCTTTTTCGATATCAATATAGTCGTTAGTACCTAGCACGTTTTTTTTGGAGGCTTTCATTTGGGCGAATGACCCAAAATAATATATCGTTTTATTTTTGTTATGTAGTTTAAATTCACGTTTCAACCGATGTTTACTAAGAGGACTACACCCGCTTGCGTTCTCTCTGTCTTACAAACGCATTATGTAGCAGTAAATTGTCCGCTCAGCAGATCACGTTTAGCTCTATTAGTTTAAAAGTTAGAATGAATTGACCTCTTATGAAATTTAAAGGAAAAACTAACATCTAGTGAACCTCATAAGTTTTTTTTTAGATTTTAATTTTATAGCAAGTTATGAGTAACTAATATTAAAGTAATATTTTAAAATGCACACACAATTTATAATTTCAACATAATCATAACTTGCTTTAAAATTCAAATAAAAAAAAAACCTTACATAATCTTAAATTTAAATTTTATTTGAAGTCAATTTACTCTAACTTTTAAACTAACAGAGCTAAACGTGATCTGCCAGCGTATAATTTTGTTATGTTATGCGTTTGTACGACAGAGAGAACGCATGCGGATGTAGCGCCTTCTTAAGAAGCAAAATATGAGCAAAATACCTACATTAAGTACACCGCTCTTCCATCAATTTAAAATACCCAACACCGTTATAGTTTCGTTTCATTTCCGAGTTAACGTCATGCAATCCTGTATATATATTCAATATTCAGAATATTTTAATCTTAGTTATTTTCCGGAAAAGAAAATGGATTTATAAAGTATACTCGGTATACTTGTCGTAATAACAATTCAGTCTCCCTCGAAAAAAAAATCGAAAACCGTACCGTAAAAAAAAAAAACTGTATACTTATACTTGTGAAAGGGATGTCTATAATATCGAAATTTAACGTATATAATGTGATCCGCCCTGATGCAGCGATTCTATCGGTTTCCGTAAATAAAAAATAAGAATGAGAGTTGAATACTATTGTAACCGAAGTGAATAATTTTTTTTTCTTAAAGTTTTCTTATTTAAATTTATATCCGGAAGATGGGTTGTGGGTAGAGATTGGTCAACGACGGGTCAACCTGACGTGAGCACGGCCTAATATTACGATTCGCCTGTACCAAAACGATGGACGTCAAATTTCGGCTGTGAGTCCGTAAAAATGCATAACGAATTTACTTATTATCTTCTACGAGATATACCATTACGATGACGTATCCCGATCGAAAATTGTTGTTTTACATCCTACAGTCGTATGCACCTCTCTGACGGTTTTGGCTGACGATTTTCACTGAGATTACTATTATAATTCGTCTTTCTAGGCGGAGAGGTTGGCGAAATCCGTCATATAAAAAAATTTTGTTTATTTCATATCTGCGTATAGAATAATATGTAAATGATTGGATAATCAGGTAACCTAACCTACACGAATTAAAATATATACTTGTAAATACATTGTAATGTATTTATGGTTAGGAATTTAGTTACAACGAGTGTTTCACAATGACTCGATTTTTATTTCTTGTTAATTTGTTATAAATAACTACGCAGTAATGGCCTGGAACATCAAAGGCCTCTGAGCATTTTATAAAATAAAATAAATAAATAAAGGGGCCCCATACTTAGAAAATACAAAAGCCTTTAAAACCTAATCAGAATATAATTTATTAATTTCAATATAGGTAATCATTAATAAAATACAAAAATAAATAAATTTTAAATTTTTACTTCATTAACGTGATTAATAAATACTAATACGTATGTATCCTACCTTCAATGACATAATATTACGCTAATTGTGCCCTTACGTATATAATATTGTACACCACAATTAATAAACAAGTTAATAATTAATTTTAAATAGTGGGTACCTACTTATTTGTATTATATTACATCTACCTAAGTACGATAAAAATGTTTTTTACAAACCATTAATATTTTTAACAAAACGTCATTTTTGGCATTCAACTAATATGTAATCATCGTTACTCTTTTAATCAATTATTTCTGTAATACAGCTATATTTTTTCATTTTTCAAAATAATTTACTGTTTTAGTTTGCAAGAAACAAAATATACAGTTGTTGTGAGTTGTGACAGAATACATATCAAGTTATAAATTAGGTAGGAAGTACATATATATAATTTCAAATTTCGACCAGACATTTATGGATTATACTTGTAGGTCGACATTTTTACGAAATTGCAATAACGGGGCATACCCACTCGCTGTTATCAATTGTATTCACTTTTATAGTTTTATAACTATCTGTAGGTCTCCATTAGACGTGTCACCATTTAAATATAACTCAGGTCTATAATATATTTAAAAAAAATTACAGTGAATTTCCCTTTGATGATGCAGATATATGCCATATTCAGAGTAGCGATACCTAATATGGTAATTAATAAATATGAACTATAAATAAATACTTTTAAATTTTCAATACTTAGTGTATACATTTTTTCGATCACACAATTAATAACAATAATGTTTGTAATATTATATTTTATTATTTTACTGCAGTCAGCAATATTCAACTGAACAATAATATTATGTATGCATTTAAATTAATTTCTAGATACATATGCTCAGTCAGTATAGTTAAATGTCGATATTTTATAAAAATCACAAACATAAAGTCATGAACCCGGATAGCCGGATATGATGGGTTCAATATCCGAAAAGTGGAAAAGTCGTTTTCAAAACGTAAACCCCGCAACGGATTCAAAAGTCTTATGCGATTTCTAGAATAGTTGGTGGAATATTGGTATAATATTATGACAGGTCTATTTCGGTAGAAAACATAGCCGAAACCGAAAATAGTAATAATATTGTCGGCAGTCGCGAATGTTGCATCTTTCGACCAATCACTATTATGGTGTACATTTGACACTTAGACGTCGAATATGAACTGAGCGACTGAACGCAATAGTGGCTTATGCAGCATAAAACGATTAATGATCATAATTAGGGGTAAATAGGAAATTTTTGCAATAACTTGGAACATAAACTGTATCTTCTAATTACTTGTACTTTGTATTTGAACTTATATCCGTAATCGAAAATAAAAAACAATTACAAAATTAGATGCAACAGCCTTTATACGAGCTATACTTAAGCATGCTCACCCCCATTTTTCTTTTAATTGTACATTTATTAAAATTCTGATTTTTCACAATTTTTAAGTATACCTAAGTTCATATTTTTAAATGTATGTTATTTTTTTTGCTTCTTAAGCCGTGTCTTACGGCAATGTGAAATTCTGTTTTTAAAAAGAGGACGGGGGGGGGGGGGGTTCTTTTTAGGGCCCCATTTTTACTGAAAATTGTTTAGCAGATGATTTTCATGAAAATGCAGATAAATCGAAATCAAAATTTTAATGAGTAGTTTTTGAGTTATTAATATGTTTATATTAAGGATAATAATCCTGAAAATAATTTTATAAAAATATAATTCATATGTAATACTAGATGTCGTATTTATTATATATATGGATCATTTTTATAAATTATTTATATTGATAGATCAGTAGGTTATGCCAACTTTTTCAAATCGTCTAAGCTCCCATATCTACTGAACCTATTACCATAGCAATATAATTATCCTTATAGTAAACAAGGTTATAAAATTCAAAAACTACTCGCTCGAATTTTAATTAAGATGCATCAAAATTCTCAATAGAAAATATCTGCTTGATAATTAAAAGGGGATTCTGGTTTTAAAAACAGAAGTTTGTATTGTTTCAGGAACCTTAAGTGGTATAAAAAATCTCAAAGACTCGAAAATATTGTCTCCGAGTGTATTTAAGAATTCCAAAAACCAAAATTTGAACACGTGCATAATTTAAGAGTAAAAATAGGGTGACCATGCTTAACAAATCACACTAATTAATGCTGCCATGAAGTACAAAATTAAAAAAAAAAAAAAACAAAGATTGGCCGGTGTAGCATTAAAATATTTATAATTGAAAACAAAATTATATAATTACCTCTTATAAATTAAAAAAAATATTTGATGGGATCCCTAGGTCATCGCTGTCACGCGCTCAAACTCTCAACTATCTAAAAACAACGAACACCGCAGTTCTAGAGGCGGCGGCGCGATAAAATCTCTGATAACAAGATGATATTATTATTATTATTATCATATTATTATACATTACGTTGTTCCGCCGGAAATGATATTTCTGGCGAAATTTATATTAATATTATTATTATATTAATAACAATTATCATTATACTTTTAGTGGTTCGAATAAATGTAAACTGTCGAGTGGTCCTCTCTGCGTTCGCCGAGAGCGTATATTTTCCGAGCAGCGGTTTATATTGTATACTACGACGTAGTCACGGCGGCGCCGCCTCGGGCTTAAATCGTCGTCACGATGATTTTATAATAACATAAAATTATAATTATTATTTTTATCATTATTACGGTGAGCGTGTACGCCGCCGAGACGTCGGCGAATCGTCCACGGGCCGTAAATAATAATAATTACGACGTTAATATTAATTATTATTATTATAATTCAGCCAGTACGGCGAAGGTAGGTGACCCATTTATATATGTATTATAACAATGTGATATTTAACGTACCGCAGCGGGGAAGCGTAACGGCGTCGGAAGCGGTCGTTCGTCGAGAGTTTTTGGTGTTTTAGTGCGTCGTAAAATGAAATATATATATTTTTTTTTCCAGAAAAAATACGCCTTATGACATCGCGCGCCGAGGTCCAAAGTTGACTTTGTAATATAATATTTACGGTTCTAAAAACAGACATAATATTGCGAAGGGTTATGAAAAATAAAATGCCCATAAAGCTACAACAGTGTTTGGTGTATAATGTTTTCATATTTTTATTTTTTTTTGTATCGCTTGTCAGTATCGTCAATAAAACGATTTCATGAGCTCAATTCGATGTAACACTCGTGGCCTCAAAATTAGACCGTAGGGTATAACATTATATAACATTTTAAAGGTCCAAACGGTAGCGATACAGCAATGAAAATGCTAGTTTTTCTCCTTAGTACTTGTTTTCTTTTTCAAAAAAATATATTTATTCTCTCAATTTGCGGAAATATATCCGTATCGGAAGTTTCTTGTAATGCAGCTTAAATATTATATAGAGCAGTAAATATTAGTTGTAATATCGTTAAATGTTAATAATATGTTAGTATGGATGATAAGAAATCACGAAATAACGTTATTTTAGATTCTGAGCGGAGCGATGAATGTATTGATTTTACAATGAGTGTTTTATAATTATTTTTTGTATCTCTGTACACGTTAAGTAGTCGAAATAATGCTTCAATTTACAATTTTAGTATATTGCTCGATGGGAAAATGAATCTAGTTGGTGCATTGGGGAGGTCAACATTTTGTTTTTGATGTAACTCTAAAATAAATGAACATAGATAATATATGAAAATTCAACTAAATATTTATACTTTTATTTTAAATACACCATACAATTTTGAAAATATTTTGACTTTTTTTGAGCTGTTTACGGACATTGTCAGTTTTCAATTTTTTTAGTTTTTTTTCTATAAATATCAATAAAATTTTATTTGTTGGGTAAAAAAGCGTGAAAATTTAATACAAAGTTTCTGATATATTATTATTATAGCAGTTGAAAAATATTAAAAATACGTATGCACAATTTTTTTTTATAAACATTTTAAGTTCGAATTTTGACAAAATGTATTAAATTTAAAATTTAATTATTATTTTGTAGTTAAAATTTATTAAATGTTCAACTTTTATAGCTAAAGATTGAAAATTTAAAACAAGGTTCCTTGTAAATAGGTTATATATAAATTACTTAATTCACAATAATATCATCAAATATACTTAATAATAATATGGGCTGAGTGACCGTCTTCGCTTAGATTCGTTTCTCTTATACAATTATATTATATCATTGAATTCCGATTTAACACAATCCATCACAGTGACCCACTTGTAACCTACTGTACAGCAGAGCGACATCCGTTTGCTCGCCTTTTTTTTTATTTTTAAAATACCGACCACGTACATCGGATATATTGTTATTATCCTCGGTTAAGGTAAAATAGTAATTAATATTTTACAATGCGATGAGAAAAAAATATAAAAACAAAACAAAATTCGAACCGTGCACTTTTAAGAACCGTTTTGAATTTAATCACGAATTTTAGTAAAATTTGCATACACGCAATATCGTTGTAGGACAACATGTTTGTAATGACAAAAGTGATGCCTGATAATTGGGAATTATTTAATGTTAGAGAAGGAGTGGCATTAATGAATGCATTATTATTATTATTGAGAACTTGTGTACGGTTGCACATATATTTATATTATTATTTCGAGAACAAATGTATTAAGTTTAATAGGTCGTGTTTGTGTTACTGACACGTAATCAATTTAAGCTACACGGGTTTTTGCGGCTTTAATATTGTTCGGCGTAGATACGAGACAATACGCGTATAGAGTACCAATGTCTAATCCCCATATATATAAACGATTTCATTTTGTACTTTCATTTCAGATGAGATTATCATTATGAGAATGATCCGTATATAATTATTGGAAAGAATATGTTTCTTCCGGCGTTTGGATACAACTCGCGATCGTTATTATTTTGCTCGAACCGTATATTATATGATGTCGTATTATTGTGCGGTTTAAAATAGTGCCCAAAAGGAAAACGTACGAGGTACGACGATAGTTGTTCGGAGAAACGTAGTTGTGCAGGGGAAACATCATAGGCGTTATGTATTTTGAAAAGATGCGGCGGACAGTGATAAATTAGATGGGACAATGACTGAAAACAAAACGTCGTGTTCCGACGAAACAATAGAAAATATATCCCGTGACGGGTGAATTACAGAAAGTTATGAAATGTGTATTGTCGAAATGTGGGGCGAAGAAAGGGAAAAACAGACGGTGACAGTGTTTCTACGTTTAAAAAAAAAAAACGTTAGATATTGACATTGAAGGGAAAAATGTAAAGCTTTTACATTCATAAGGACAGTAGCTGTGCGCGAGAAAAATGGTTTCTTTTCCGTTTTAGAAATAATGATAAATCACAAATAATGAAAAACTAGTGTTAACTACCGGAAACAAAAGAAAACAAAGCAGCGTGAGGTGCACCGAACGGAGAAATTATTCAAAATTGGAAGCAATAGTTGTGTGAAAAAAACATCAGTCATCATGTACAGGTACAACTCGTTGTAAAATTAATATTGCCAATTTGAGTGCTCTCTATACACAACGCCGTACAATTTGCAACGATTGCCGTATAATTGACATTTATTAAAAAAAAAAATGAATTGATGTCAACTGCTACTGCTGTTAAAATGCGTTTTTCGTCAAATACTATACTTGGGTGTTTATTTTGCGGTCAATATTGGTGGATCTATTGATCCTCTAGATGAACTGTTTAACGTATTTTGCAGAATATTCGGATTCATGCGGGCGATCTTCGTACCTAAATTATTACGCGGGTAATCAATCAACAATTATTATTAGGACGAGGCCAATGTTGTTAGGTAATTCGTCATTTATAATAGTATTTTTGTATTATTGTTTTGTTGAATCTGAATGATAAAGCGATGTGACAATTTAATGCCTGGTGGCTAAAAAAGTATGAAAAATAAAAAACTACCAAAACTCAATAACGCAAAAAAATAAATAAATTTACTTAACGATATAAAAAAACATTTAGAATATATTAAATCTAAATACAAATTGTGAAAAAACGTTTTAAATCAAACGTATATAAGTAGGTATGAAAATAAACATGATTGTACGAACAGTAATTTATAAAAAAACCAATGTTCAAATGGAAATTAACCATTTGAACCAATTTTGTGTTTTACAATACCTTTTACATCTCATATGAAAGTATGAAACATGTGTCACTTATCATGGTACTTTTTGTTGTTTGAATTTATGAATGTTAAAAAGGTAGTTACCAATAACAACAAAACATCTCATTTCTTCTTTTATTTTCTCATCTTTTCTCACAAAGCATATTACATAATATTATAAAGACTTGATTCAACTTACCTACTCATATAATATTTGTTTTCAACATTTGAATTTGATAGAAAAAAATTATCACAATTTACAGGTTTTTAGGATACAATTTATATTATTGTAAATTTTTAATACTCACGGAGTTTGATATTTTTGTAAACTTTTAAGACAACATTAATCATTTTTAATTTCATAAATTTTGTATTTATAACTTCTAACTTCTAAACTTGGAGTTTTAATACAAGGCAGTTGCATCGTTTGGGAAGTTATAGCTTTTAATGTAAGATTTCGTTGTAATTTACCTAACCAAGCGTGTTTGTAGAAATTGAGTGGACCTTACCTGAAACATATTATATGGTTTATACTTCTATATAAGTCGTAATGTCTTCAAATTGTAGAAGCGCTAAGATTTAAGCCATTCAAGGAACATCTTGATTAAAAAAAAAAAAATATTGTCATTTTTCGACTACGGCGTTCTAAGTCCAAACGGAGTGCTTACGGTAAATGTATGCTAGAACGATGAATTATAAATTAATATTATATCATATTTCCTTTCAATATTTCAGTTATATAGGACAAATAAAATCACAATTATACTTTTGGTCGTTTATTATTACAATCATATTATGTATAACATTTTATTTCGAAACCATCTTTTCTTTAAAATATTGATAGTAAAGTACTTTAATACAAAATAGGTTATTATATATATATTGTTCATAAACACATTAATACAATAAATTAATTATAATAAAAGCAATAATAAATAACTAAAGTTTATTTTTATTTAATATTACAATATAATATAGTAAAGTATAATATGCTCATACGATAATAAGTCAGAAACTACAAAAAGTACAAATCATTTTGTTCATCGATTGCCGTCATCGTTATTCTAATCTTATTTTTAAAAATAATTATTTTCTATATTATGCAGTCATACGTTATTATAATGGGTGTTATTCTTAAACAAACAAAAAATCAATAGTTTTATCAACTAACTGTTCTCATGTCATTAATATTACTAATTAGTTAAAACTCGTGACTATAAATGGATAATAATAATAATAATACATATATAATTTATACATTTTTATAATTTTTTATTTATTGCAATATATTAGACACAGAATTACATTTTTATATTGCGTTTATATAAATCTCCGAGACGATTCTCGAAATGTTTGTTAATACTTAATTATTATTAATATTATACATTATTTTAATTATATGTTTTCGTAATGTGGACATTGAACATTACAACGGAGGTAGAGTGATCTAAAATAAGTTATGTGGAAAAAAGTATAACCCCTCTTTAAATAATAACAATAATACTTATATTAATACAATATAAAATACACACACGTCACTATTTTTATTTTTATATTATTTACAATCTAAATAATCGACATGTTTGACGTGACTTTTACTTTCCAATAGATGTCTATGTACAAATATAAAATTAACACGGTTTTTCCCTTACAGTAAATTGTCATA
Source organism: Sitobion miscanthi (assembly GCA_008086715.1). Taxonomy (NCBI): domain Eukaryota; kingdom Metazoa; phylum Arthropoda; class Insecta; order Hemiptera; family Aphididae; genus Sitobion; species Sitobion miscanthi. The sequence goes on from CM017800.1 coordinate 22,314,229, forward strand.
AACATTCCTAAGGCAAAAAACGTAGGTGAAATAGAGCTTATTTGGATTAATATGTGAGATTAGGCATGATTTACTGGTGTGTGGTGTCTAGTACCTAGTGTGTATGTTATTCAACAGGAAATATACTGTTTCTCAGCTATTCCTATTATTTTAATTGATATTCGTGAAAATTGATGAGAGAGAACTGTGTTGAGAATTGTCTTTCTCTTACGGTCTTATCGATTCCATCAACGTCGAATAAGGAATACCTGAATACGGACATGTATCGTTGTTGCTATAAGATTTTAATTTTCGAGAAAAAAATTTTAACCAGATGCCGATGTTCGTGAATTTGTCGAAAAAGAATAATAACTGTACCCGATAAATTTTAAATATTATTCAGCTCTGGGGGTTGAATAATTTGATGAAAAATAAAAAATCCATACTCGGAGTATAGCCCAACATTGTTTTATGATATAGGTACCTACCTGTTATGAGTTGTATGTGCATTTAAATTAGTCTGAACACAATGGCCTGCGATAACACTGGTCGCCGCTAACCAACATGGTAAATTAACATCAAGTTCACGTGTTATCATTGACAAAGGTGTGTCCTTTTTAAATTAATTTTCAATAATTACAACGCGGGGGTTGGATAATAATATAATATATATGTATATTATATATTATATTGTTCGTTGGTTCTACGAACAATTGTATAATATGCCGCTTACGAGATTAATTTTGGTGATAAATCTACTAACACAAAATATCGCGTCGGCGTTGTTTAATGAAAAATTATCCCACGACTCACGACTCTTTTGTTTTATATTTTACCTCATCAATTTACCCCATCAGAAGTGTACTAAAATATTCAAAACTTTTCAAATATATACAGCCACACATATGAATAATGTGTAGTTGTAGCAGGTAGCGAATTTTGACTAAATATTTGAAATTTGGATAAATTTAATTCCCAGCCACTTGTAGAACAGCAAAAAACTACGATGAATGTCGTATATCTGTCGGAAAATTTAACAAAATATTTAAAGCCACAAACGCGTGACGTTTTTTTTTAAAGAGGAAAGTTTCAAATGGATTCGTGTAAGTTAAAATTAGAAAAACCTTAAAAAAAAAAGAAACCGATTGTGTTTGTAGTGTGATATTTCGAGAAGACAAAACTAGATTTTATCAAAACTATTTCATACAGTTATTTTATACAGTTTATTTTTACTCTGAGAGATATCTTAATATTGCATTTGACAGTAGTTAGTGAAATTAAGATGGAATTACGCGCTTACTATATTATACAACTACATCATAATCGTACAATAGTTGTATTTGTACCTATGGCAGTGTTTTGGTAAGAGATTGTTTTCAAAATAACTATTTCCAGGTTGCTATTAAGTTTGAACGTTTTTAAGACATCGGTTATATGATTTTGGCGGAAAAAAATCTATATATATTTTTTATAAATAAACACTTACCTAATACTCGTATTATAACAACGATGGGTCCGATTTACACATGTCCGTCAACCGTCACTTATTTCGCTATAAACACATACCTATCAGCTGTTGTTAACGTCGATTAATGAATTACACACACACAATTACATTATATTAAATTATAATACCGTTATATTACACTCCATTCGAGTCGAGCTCGCCCATTATCACACTGTGACGTGATAATAAAGGTCACTCCGCGTGTTACGCTTTGTGGTGTCTAAGTCCTAGTACTATCATGCGCTCATATAGTCGGTATTATACCTAACAAGGGAGGGAAAACTTGCGAAAGCCAACAGACTTTATCGGTTGATAGAGCATAGAGGTACCTATATTATAATATGATCGATGCATGTCCGGTCTGTCCGGTCTACCAGGAGTACACGCGATGTTTTTGAGTGAGATATTTCGGTCGACGGCTCGACAATTCTGTTCACACGTCATATTTTATGCGTGCGAACGTTTACGGGAGGGGATCGGGATGGATACTAACAATGTCGAAGATAAGTCGAGTAAATTAATTTTATACAAATCAAAATACGTTAAAATATAAACATGATTGTAGTGTGGTCCCAAGATTGTCCATTTGCCCCTTAAATCCAATATATGTTATTGTGCTCTAATCCAAATAGAGCTGTACAATATTATACTATTATTAAATCTTGTTATTCGGTTATACGCCGTTCGTATAAACAACAATAATTTTCGTCATGTAATAAAACGTTAAAAAATAAATTAATAATAATACATATTAATATAATACACACGTGGCTTAAAGTACTTACATAATTTTACATTGCAATTTCATTGATTATAATACTATGTTAATAATCATTAATCTACTACACGTCGACGTGCTGTCTAGCCAAACTAAAACCGTATCGTTTTTCATACATTATAAATTAGAAAATTGTATGTCGAGACATGCGTCTGGAGGGTTTTTAAAACAAAACCCGTCAAGACGCGGCGCACAAACTCGCTATTATTATCAGTCAAAAGTTACATAGGACTCAGTCTGCATTGAGACTTCGGAAGGTACAGGCAATATTTTAAACGTATTCATGACGGAATGTCGGATACGCGTTTAATGCAAATTACCTAACTCAAGTATTTTGTTTGATTATTTTCGAATTAATGAATGCAATGTTTAAAACGATATAATGGTAATTAGTAAAAAATAAGTAAATTAAAAATAACACCAATATTATATTATTATGTATAAATTATGTTTAAAATTGATTTTAATAATTTAGTACACACATGGTTTTTTTTATTAACATTTAATGGAATAATGTAATTTACTTTAGAGGTTTATTTTACAGTATTATGTTGATTCACACAAAACTAACAGTAGGTATACGAAATGTCTATAATATGGTAAATGCATTTAAAAGTATACACTACTTGATGATACTAATTTGTTTCACTATGTAGTAGCTTTACCATTTCCAATTAATATTGATAATTTCATTAAACATTCGTTAAACATAAATTAGCGTTTTGAACTCAGTTCTTAGTTTATTTTAATAAAATAACTTTTCCAAGCCCACGTCATATTTATGAATTGTGCTCTGAATTAAAAACACCTCTTTTCTTGCTTTTTATTAAAATTTTAGGAATATTATTTCGAAATTTAAATTCTGAAGTAGAATAATTATGTATGAATTGTTTGATTTAATTTTTTTTTTTAGATAGTTATTATTATTATACATAATTAAAATTTAAAACTGATGAATTGCGTGTTAGAGTATATATTTTTAAGTTCCATAACAATTACGTGACTTCTTAAATGATCACTTTTGCATTTCAATGATACCGCATTAAAAAAAAAACGATTGATTGGAAAAAACTATACATTTTGTCAAAAAATTAACATATCCAAAAAAATCGCAAACCGCTTCTTAAAAATAAAAAGTTAAAGCAATTTTGTTGTTGTAGGTGGGTACTAGTAATAATTAACCATAACTATTTATGCCAAGAAATATATTATGTTATGTTTTTCTATATAAGCTAATAATATTATATTTAAATAACTTCAACTTCAGAAGATAATATAGTTATCGAGACTGATATAATAATATTATTTTGAAAAAACCTTTCAAATTCTTAGTCGAAATTTAAAATATTATTAATAATTTAAACATGATGAACACTTATTAATTTAAAGTACTTTCACTCAAATTATTTTAATAAATTTACTCTAAACTGTGTACTGAATGAAAAATAAGTACATTTTTTTTTTTGAACCGTGAAAATTGGTTTTTAAAATATTAATTTTAACAATGTTATTTTTACGTTGTAAAGTTATTAAAAATTTCGTTTTTCTTTTACATATAGTAACAACTACAGTTTAATATAATTTACACAACAAGTGTGTAAAATAAATTATTTAGAAGTAGTTCAATAACTCAACACCGTGAGAAAAAACTGTTACTTTGAGAGTTTTTAAAACTGTCGAATTTCAAGAATTTCTATTCTCGTGGTGTCTCTAGGGCTGTACTTATATAGGGCGATTGGCCAAATGACATACCATCCTTTTTTTCCTCTAAAAAAGTATATTTTATTCAAATTCTTAATTTTCAAGGATAGTTAAAGACCGTAGTTTTAAATACTTGAATATTTTGCACTATATCACAAGTGTCCTGTGGTGGTACAAATTTCTGTTTTTGAAACCTTTTCTTTTTACAATAAATATTGTAAATAGATATTTAAAAAAAAAATTGTTTTGGTCTAATTTTTAAATAAAATTGGTACGAGTAGTTTCCTAGTTATTAAAATGTATACGCAAGGATAATAGTCCTATAAATAATTTTACATAAATATAAAATAGATGAAATATTTAATCTCGTACTTACTATAATACTTACTCAGACAATTTTTACAAATTATAAAACGTTAATTTATTAGTATTAATTATTAAAATGTTTATATCATTAAAGCCTTTACCTTGGATTATTATCCTTTGTGCACAATGTTTAATAACTTGAAAACTACGTGTTAGAATTTCAATTTAGATAGGCTAGATTAGGCTAGATTAGGCTAGATTTGCAAAAAAATCATCTGCTAAATAATTTACAGTAAAGTATCATGGTTGTCATTTAAAAAACAAAAGTTTGTATCACCACAGGATACTTCTTAAAATATAGTACAAAATAAATCAAAGTAATTGAAAATATGGTATTTTAGTATGTCTGTATAGTCTATAATATTATAGATTCGAAAAAAAAATCAGAATTTAAATAAACGCATTATTTAAGTAAACAAGAAGTGAGAATACTTGCTGAATCACTCTGTATGTATAGATTTAATGTCTGAGTCGAACCAATACCGTTAACTGCCCTAAAATGCGACTTGCACATGGTCGCAAAAAATATGTCGTGGGCCCAGGCCTGTACTCAACAGTTTTATTTCCTGACGAATTTTAGGATTAATCATTACATATTATTTGTATTATTATAATAGTAGAAAAATAAAACACCCGTTAGCACCATTTTGTCGGCACTTAGGCAAATTTATATATACCTACATTTATTATGCTTGGCTAACCGGCAGATAACCCGGTGACGCGTCTTACAGCTGCAGGTTACCGTCAGTTCTATCAACGCGTAAGTAGCCTTATTATTTGTCGTTATTCTAATATAATATTTTTGTTTGTTGTATCAACATCATAATGCCATTTTAATGTTTTTTTTCCCCTAATAACAATATTATAGTATACACGCCCCACCGAAGTGAACTGCAAGACGCCATCATTACCGTTATCGTATTATTATTATTATTATTATTAATGTATAATATATTATATTAAATCATCGATGATTAAGTCATACTGTCTCTAGACGTTCTCGACGCGGCCCATGCTGGAACCTGGTTGCGACCGGGACGTGACCGTGGTCAGCGTGGTCAGGTAGCTGGTGCTGAACCTCCGGTCGCTCTTGACCACCATCGACATGCCAGTGGTCTCGGGGTCGTGATGCATCTGGTGCCGCCGGCTACCACCACCTCCGCCGAATCCGCCGCCGCCGCCACCCCCACCGCCGCATCCGCCAGCCGCTTCGGACCCGAGCCCCAGCCGCCGGTCGTTCGGGCCGCGGTAGTCGGTGGCCACGGACGGGTACCGCCTCCGCCTGGGTGGTGGTTTCTGGTCACCACAGCAGTACCACATCTGTCGACATATACCGGATATGTCCCGCCGGAAGTTGGTGTTGAGCCAGCCGTACAGCAGTGGATTGGTGCACGTGGTCGACATGGCCATCATGTGGACGACCGCGAACGCCTTGTACAGTGCGTCTGTGGAGTCGATCAAATGCGGCTTGAACTCGACGAGCAGCGTGAACACTGTCAGCGGTAGCCAGCTGATCGCAAACACCACCGCGATCGATGACAGTATCCACATGGTCCGTTTGTTCCGGCTCAACTCTCTCCGCACTGCGAACAAGCACATAAAACAATCAGTGATGCAGGTATACAAGCGTTTTCAAATAATAGTGAAATAAAAATATATCAATGAAGCCGACCGGAAAAAACACGATCGCAGAGTATAATCCGATTAGGAACCACGATCATTTTTTTTGACATGGGGGTTTTTAGATGACATGATTACACAATGCCAGCAATAATTAATTTTTCCGTCGTTTTAAGTTCAATTTTTGTTTATTGTTTCAGGTGACTCTAAAATTACTCGCACATAAATTTAAATTTACAGCGTATAATACGCTAACCTAACAGAAAACTTTTCAATAAAAAATTAAAATATCCACTGTCATTTGAATTATTTTCGAGAAAAATGTTGATCTGTTTTTTTGGGAAAGGATATGATTCTGTTCCGTTAGAGGTGTGGTCGTTGAGTCACGCAAGTCTAAGTAAGTATAAGCTTTAGAGTTTCGTTCATACATAGAGTACGGTCGTACGGACGTTTTGCGGTTAAAGGAAATGAGTATAAAAATCACCACTTTATTTCAGGAAACGAAAAACCATGTCTCATTTCTGTACCGACCGTAATGGATTTTTCATTTTGTACAGCTAATCCGAGATAAGAAATAATACGACAACCGTTTACATTTCGGTAACTATATTAAAAAACTACGTATCACAATTATTTTTGAAGGAGGTGTCGATTCGATTTAGAGAGATCGAACCCAGGAGTTGTTCGAAGCTGTTACCAGCGATCTATCATCATCCACCCGAAATGTATACCTGATTAAAAAAATATATGACCCTTATCGCTGTTAGTTGAAGTTCACCACCATATTATTATAGTATATATAATTTATATTCTAACGCTTTAATAAATTGGTGTCAAATTATCAGATACCGTAATTCGGACCATCGCGACCTGCGCACCGTCGTAGTTATAATTTCATATAATATTGTTATGTAGATACAACGACGTGACAAAAAAATAAATCATGAAAATAAAACGATCAACCAAAGTCCATCAACCGAGTAATTATCCCGCTGGATTAATTATAAAGTTGTTTTGTTTCCGGACGGTTGGCCCGTCACGTCACCGGCGACGATTACCCCCTCCCCCTCCCCAAATTTGTTCACCAGCCCTGTTTTAAAATTTGACAGCGAGGTACCACTATACGTATAATGTATGGTCACGTCCGATTATGATGCGATCACGGTATTATTATGATAGGTGTATTATGCGGGGGAATTGTTTTTTTGTTTTTATTTATTATTGTTATTGTTATTAGTGTTTTCGTTTTTCTCCATTAAAGTTTCACACTCGTAAATCGTCGCACTTATTGGACTTTTGAAACTTTAATATTTACGACCGCGAGTAACAGCGCATCATAAATAACTTACGAGAGATTTCGTTTTGACGTAAAAACATGCGAGCTTATTTTAAGCGTTACAATTTACAAGCGTATTAAAATAATAATATACCAATCCACCTAAGGGTTTTGTACTATACTGATCGCGCGTGTTCGTTACACTAATACGCATATCTGACACAAACGTGCAGCTTTTTTTATTAAGTATTTGACTTTTTTTGTTTTGTTTTCAATCCGAATTTTTCGAGACATAAAGTATCGCGCGTGTATCGAACATGTTTGTAGTTTGCCTTGCTTTTGGTATCACAAATAAACGTGTGAAAACAGGAATTTTTGCAAAACAATACAATTTCAAAGCTAAATGTTTCGTTGAAGTACCAATCATCTTTTGTTTTGACACCATCGAATGAAATAGAGTGAGACCTACCCTAACGGACACCTTCAAATTGCGGATATTTCTAAATAGCGCACTTTTTCTCGGGAATCAACTACATCAAACTGTCTGCAATCTCAACCTTCTAAATACCGGACACTCATGGTCGCTGAACTTGTGTCTGTTTTTTGGAGGTGTCCGCTATTCAGAGGGTTCAGGTTGTAAAAAGTTTGTAGTCGGTTCTCAATAGAAAACGTCCGCTATTGGGAGGTGTCAGTTTGGTGAGGTTTCACTGTATTTCATTTGATGGTATCAAACAGAAGACGATTGGTACTTTAGACCTAGTGCGATCGAAGTGAACGTCCGTTTTCGAGTTTACGGAGCAAATGTCGTCGATTAGATAAACAATACTGTCCAATCTAATATCGCTGAATCGGTGTTGGGCAAATATCGTATAATGTGGCTGTTGTATACGCACAGACCTTACGATACGACCGCATTTCACCCCAGGGACTTCTTTTATGAATGCAAAAACTTTACACGGTTTACATATTGTCGTTTACATGAAATACGCGCATGCAATTTGTGCCTGACCGTTTTACCCAAAATGGGTTCCCGTGAAAAATTAATATTTAATGTTTGCCGCACGAACATAGTTTATAGCGGCATGCATTACCTCGTATGAAAATAAACAATGTCGTTTACCCAACAAACGTTTAGGGCCTTCTAATTCATGCGGTAGTATGAAAAATCCTTACAGCGATGTAGGTAATTGATTTGCGTTTCGAGGTTTTTCGATCAATATTTTCAAGTCATAAAATCTATATTATTACGTAACGAAAAAGTGTCCCATATTATTATATTATAGTATACATTTCGATTCCAACGGAATTTCTTATTAAATCAATTAGACCGCAATATGCTGATATATCTATATTGTTTCATAAAATAGTTGTTTTATTTTTTCGCCTGGGATATTAAAAGGAATAATTAATGCGTAAAAACTTTTGCATTAGTAGAAAGCAAATGGACGGTTGAAAATAATGTGATGAATGGAAAATTGTGTTTTGTACAGGGGTGGAGGGGAGCATATTTTAGGGCGAGTAGAAGGGTATGTCCAAAACGAAGGAGAGAGAAAATGATAAAGTTTTGCAGGAATATTTATATTAATAAAATCAAGGGAGAGAAGAGATGGATGTACGATGGGCGACATCGAATAGGGAGAATACCAAGTGGAAAAATTAGGGGCAAGAATTTTCCAACAACTGAAGCATAATATATTTATCGACGCTATTTTTAATATTGGACAAAAGACAGACCAAGGGATAGGAATGGTCGAAGGTCAGTACACGGAGGATGTTGATTTTGCCAATGAGCCAGTGGTCTCATCATCACCGGAGATACCATGCATGATCAAGTTCCCAGAAAACAACGAAATCAAGGAGTTGTGTGGATTCATTGGTACATATATTTATATGTTTTATAAATTGAATACGTTCATCGCTATGCTCAAAATTTAAAAAAAAATATAATGAGGTTGCTATAGGGGCAACCTAGGACTTATACAACATGAATTTTATCTTTGTTATTGTTTGGTTGTCATGGAAACTGTAACGTGTAATCGGTCAGAAAGATATTATAATATTTTAGGCTTTCAGACTCAACAAGATGACGTGTTACCGTTACTGTGTCGCACAAAACTATAAACTGACCCCTCGCCATAAGACATTAATAATTTAACAACGAATTAACATAGTATAATATTATGTATATCAAAAAATATATTTTACGCTTGCCATTGGCCATTGTACTAGAATGTAACACTTATCAAAAAAAAAAAAAAAAAATTGGGCCATTCAATTTCAATTATAAAACGTTTCGACTAGTTGTATGTTCAACGAGTTCTGTAGTTTTTGTGTTAGATCGTTTTTTTGTTCAATGAAAAACTAATTTCGCATTTTGCATTTTAAGTTCCGAGAAAATTGAAGCATGCGTACGTATTGGTTTTCTCAATGATGATTTATAGTGCGCTGTGATCACTGTTTTTGACGGAAAGAGTAAACAAAAAGTTTTATGTGCCATACATTTACCGACTACAGACGAAAGTCTAACCAATATTAGTTGGTACTTTGAAGAGCTCTGTATCTTTTAATGAATGTTATGATTTATTATTGCTTTCAAGTTTAATATCACAAACTGGCAACATACCATTATCTTGCTTCAAAGTAAATGTACCTAACGCACGGTGGTCCCCGATATACGGTTTCTTACTGTAACCTAATCGGAATTTCAATATTATTATTCCTAATACATAATCCTATATTGCCAAAATATATTAAGCTCAAGTATAAATCGCTGTTTAATAATGTCTAAACAAAACACTATTTAAATAGATATTCTCAAAGTCAAATGTTAAATATCTCATAAGTCATAACGTCCACAAATTGTGATAAAATATAAAAATAAAAAAATAGATGCCAACTGAAAAATAACATCACAATATCGGAGATTGTCATTTTAATTTTATTTCGTAAAATTATATTTTCTCCTCCAGTATAGTAAATTAAAGTTTATATTTTATTAAATTTATTCGAACAAGCGATAGTGACAAATAACGCAATGAAATGTTCAAAACTCGTGATGTATTTGATATTATTGACAATACTGATTTAAGCAACAAAAAAAGAACAGGGACGTAGGTAATCAAATAAAAGTGATTTTGATTTTTAAATATTTTTCGTAAACTTACCTAATTTGATCTTTACAAACACAATATATTATAATCTTACCAACGAAACGTGTACATTTACTTTATTATGCATCAACAGTTATCAAATAATTCATGTAACAAAACGTATTATGTATAGTATAATAGTATATAATATATATACTATATAGTATAGAGTATACTGTAAAACATTTGCAGAAAACATAACAGTTCCATTTTCCGAATTAGGTGTTTCCGTATACAATTTATCGACTACGCCCTTTAATCAAGTTTCCATACAATAATAATAGTAATAATAACAATATGTAGTCTGCAGACTGCGAAATATAAAATACAAAACATGTTTTATCCAATGTCTTTGCCCTTTTCGATTTTATTCGTCTTTTGTTGTTGATGTTGTCATTGGTAAAGTAAATATAGAAAATATACACACAATGAAGACCATATTAGTTGAGTCGGATTTATTTTTTAAGTAAAAAAAAAAAAAAAAATGTTTTTTTGTTAAACAAATATATTATGTATACGTGTGGTAAGTTTAACTACCCGCATTTTATAAAAAAAATCCGATTTCCTGTAGGTTTAACAATAAAATGGTTTTGTAAAGATTCCAACCGCCGAGTTCCATGCACTGCCACGATATTACATGGTATTGATTAAATTTCAATTTTATCCTCAAAATATCAACTCATCTAAATATTTGATATTTTTTGTAGCAATTGAGTAAACATGACAAGTAGTACACGAGAGAACGTGACTTCAGTTTAAAAAATAAACATAATTATACACCTGGTGCGTTTTCAATTAAAAATATTGTTTCTTTTGAACAATCCATCATACATAAATCGTCAATACCGACAAACTAGGTTAATATTTTCAGGTATAGTTTAACGTGTTAAGAATTTACAAATTAAAAATATACTCACTGTATATAGTAATCATTGCAATCCTAAGACTAAAATCTCGAAAAGGAATATATTAATGTATAAACTTGATGACGATAATATCATTGTTGTTTATTTTAAAATAGTTTAAAACCTTTTATAGGTACCTATAAGTTTATACAATATTTTGTATCGTATTATCATACTCGAGCCACGTTCTAACTACTTTAGTTTATTGAAAAAATCCTTATTTAAAGTGTTTTTTTTGAATTACTTACCTACCAATAGCGTATTATTTACCATAGCTTTCAATTTCTTAGTAAGAATTAAGTCATCAATTCAATAAATAATATATGTCGTAACCGATATTATGTTGATATAAATGTACACTCAACTTGCCAGGTAAGTTTTAATTTAAAAAGTTAAATGAAGCACGTATAAAGTTGTTCACGATTCCTTACAAAAATAGAACGTATACAATAATTAATTATTAAAACTTTTTTTTTATTAGACTTTTTCTTCTAACATTGAGATTTATATCATTTTTGATTATTAATATGAACAATTATAAAACTATAGTCGATATTTTACTAATAATAGGTTAGGTCAAGAGTTTTTCAAGGATTCTGTAAATATTTTGCTCTTATACCTAAATCCTAACTAATTAATCTATCGTGATAACAAATAAGTATCCAACATTCGTTTACTGTAAATTCAAGCTTCTTTTTAATATTAAAAAATTTAATTATTAACGACTTGTCCGATGCAGTCAACAACCTCTATGAACTCGTGGTCCAATTTTTGGGCTTTAAGTGTTTTGAAGGAAACATATTGAATGACCTTTTTTTATATCGTGTGATATAATGAATGGCCACAAAAAACAGTCATTCAATAAAATGAGAAAAATGAAATACAATTAAAATTCTTAAAAACTGTTTCGTATATTTTTGAATCACTTGAAAAATTAATAAAAAGTGACATATTACTCAGTAACATACTATTAATATGAATACAAAATGTTTGCAATCAACACAACAATAATTTGAATGGAATAAAAATTCATATCGAATAATGAACTTGACAAAGATTGGCAGAAAAAAAAGAACGGTATGCAGCGGAACAACAACTCTATATTGTATTCGTGTATTGTGTTCATTTTCCAAGTCTTGTAGATACGTGGAAATTGTACGGTGTTTTTATCAGGTACTGGAAAAATTTGCTCAAAACTTCTTGTATTGATATTCACTACATTATTACTTCTTTTTTTCTTATTATTTTTTGACCTAAACATTTAACCGCAACCTTTATAACAAACTATCAATTTAAAGAATTTCCCTAGTCTCTAGTGTAATAATAAAATATACATTTTCACAAACCTATTAGTTTTAAGAAGTAATACTTATATGTCGTTGTATTGGTTGATTTAATTTTAGATCCACCCAAGATTTTGTGTAATTATGGTTGGGTGTGTAGGGACACTATATTACTGGCAGTCGTTTCTATTGCAGCGAACACAAATTCGGTAACATCTAAAATATTCTCGGACCGCATGCCATGGTAATCACTAATCACCTCTAAATCGACTTCTCGACGAAATGTATCGGCGCTAGCATGCTGTGAAAACAAGGTATTAACTTTTAATTATTATTATTATTATTATTATCATTCACTGCTACAGTAGTTGTAATGTAAATCAATTAATCAAATTTACGATTATTTCTATTGCATTCTCCAACGTTTCAACTGTCTGGGCCATTAGGCAGTAATAATGTATAATATACTATACAATTCAGTACGTTCACAAAATGTCTGTAGTCTCATACCTACCTATGATATATTATGTCCGTAGATCTATAGTTATTTTTCATTAGCAAACTTTAGGATTTGTTGAGTTCGAATACAATAATTAGATTGTATCAGAAAGCGATTTGCGAAATATTTGATGGATGTCATCAACTCATTTCGTATTTTTAAGAAGAAGAATAAAGTGAACAATTACAAATAATTGTCCTAATCTTTAATAAATTGTATTTAATGAGGTGATATTATAGAAAATATAATCCTGACTCAACTATCGTTATATTTCGTCTCGTACTTGCCATAACAATTTAATTTTAATGCGAATTAATGTTAATTTATTACGAATTCAAAAACAATTTTCTCGACAATAATACAACTCGTTATTAGTGGTTTTAAGTAGGTATTTAAATCCAAGCATCATAAAAAATATGTATTTATAATTCATTATATAATTTCACTGTATATATATATATATATATATATACTATACGTGTGTACTTTATAATGACCTCATTTGAATTTTCCATTCTTGTTTTTATTTTAGCGCGCCTCGAGCCTTTGGCAATTTAATTAAATGATGATTAACATAATATCTGTCTGATCCATCGTTCTTGTCGTATATCCTTGAAGTCGTTTACGCACAATAAAGTATCAAATCGATGAATGCACAATAGAAATAAATTTACATAATGCATATGAAAGTACCGATACCATATCCGAAAAGTTTAAAATACTTTAGAGTTAACAACGGGAAGATATTTTTAAACTCGAGTCTTATTGTACCTGCGATGTCGAGCTTATATTTTTTTCCTATTTGTTTTCATTTTATGAGGAAGAATTTGGCATTATAAAATAAATATACTATAATAGTCTGTGACTAAAGTATACTTTTATTTTTGAAATCGGGTTCATATTATAGTCACTAATCTATAACATATAAATCAGTTTGGCCAAGATGTAGAATAAAAAAATAAAAAGTGTGATGTATAATATATAAATGATTTGTTTTAAAAATATGTATGCAATACATGCAGGTAATAATATTTTACATAGGTTCTTTAATATTTAACCATGCAACTATTGTTATATTACTTGTAAATTAAATTTTTCCTTGTGAAAAATTTATTTATTCACAGGTTTTAAAAAAGGCATTCTGGTCTTGAAAGTGCATCTTAACTAATAATCTCAAATTAACTTAATATGGTAATTAAAAATACAAACCTACTAGAGAGAAGTAATCTTTAAGACACTTGGGATTATGCTCTGTAATCTAATAAATAACTACATTTGCGTCGTTGTAATTTATGATACTAGCATTATCTTACGGAGTGAAAATATGTATTGTTCTACAAGAACTATGACGTATTTGATCAACTTCGAAGAATATCATATAGAAAGTTTGCTATTGTTTTTATATTAATAAAAAACCAACTTAAGTTTTTATTAGACGATGATAACGTACTACTGTTATTATTGAAGAATATATTATTTATTTATTATTTTTGTAAAATGACGTGCTCAGCGTAAATCTTTTTTTAAGTACAGATTCCCTGCAGCGTATTTGGACGTGGCGTTTAGCGTCAACTACCGGTCTGGAGCATTGTCTAGACCAGAAGTTGTGCTGTTCCGCTGTCTGCCGGGTCAAGACGCTGCAGCGAAACCGTACAGAAAAGAATACATTTTTCATATTCAATATTATTTCACCATGATTCATTATTTGTATTAAAAAAATAATATTTCACTTATAATAATACGATTTGAGCATCGACTCGTTGCATAGTGCATAGTCAAAACAATTATTACCAACGATAAGATTAATAATAATCATAAAAAAAAAATGATTTTTAATTTATAACTGTCTGTTACATTAAAGGTTTGTCATTTTAACACAGTTAACGAGTATAGGTACGCCACGAAATCAACGAGATATGGATTTTGATAAGATACTTGTGGATAAATTAATATAATTAAAACAAAGTATGAACGCGTCTGATGAACAACAATAATGATAACTAAAGTTTACCGATGACAAATTATAAAGAAATAATTAAACCAAGTGTTTCTGATGCACGTTACGCATCATAATTACGTGTTATTATTACGGCTCGTACAGACCCATTTCTGTTCGGTAGAAATTAATTTTTCACAAAGGACAAAATCACAACACCGAGCAAGTTATAAGTTTTTGCTGCCGGATAGATTAAATCTTATAAACCAAGTTAATACATTATTGCAATAAGTCGAAGTCTAACCTATTGCTTGTATATGTGATGATGTAGGCGTAGGCGTATGGTGTATGTGTAGTATGTCTAATTATTATGTTTAGGTCAAATAAGGTAGAGAATACGCATAGTTATGAAACACTTTTAAGAATTTATAAATAGTTGCCTTAATTTTAGTTATATATTATGTAGTTCAGAAATTTGGTATTTGTTTTGTCTTCAAATATAATAATAATTACTTGTAAAATATATTGATGAAACGTGTTAAATATATTTGAAATTAAATAGTGGTACGCACTAAAATGGGAAATTAATTAGCATAATGCTATAAGTCTTGTACCAAAAACTGTTAGAATAAATCTTAAAATAAATCGTAATAAAATGTCTCACAACTAAAATCTTATAAAAAATCTATGAATTTAAATGTATTAATAAAGATTTATGTCTTAACTTTAACAAGATTTTATTTTGTAGAAAGAAAAATATAATAAATGTATAAATAATAAACTTCCAGAAATCAAATGTCACATGATTTCAGTTTGTCTTCGTTGTAAAATATAAACAAATAAAACTTTACAAACCAAAAGATTCTTGCAACAGACAGAATTATGCAAATTTTGTCAAGTAATAATGCCATAGAAAATCATTCTGAAATACTTCTAATAATAGTGTCGATAATATAAAGTGTCAAGTTTTAACATCCTATATTAAAAAAAATAATAATAATAATAATAACCTGTAAACAAAATATTACGATTGCAAATAACTTTATGTGCGATAGCAGCTAATCACTAGTGAAATTGACGACTAAAATAAAATAAAAATATTAAATAAATAAAAAAAGATTCTACTTAGTAAAAATATTGTATTTATGGGCCAGCAATCGAAAAAATTAATTTAACTTTCATTTGATGTTAGGTATATTAAAACATCTAAAAAACTATAATTTAAGTTAATAGTTTTATCCTCACAATAGTTTGTGTTCTTCTAATACTTATCACTTATGCATATTTACACTATCGTATCAATATAATTACAAAATTATTATAACAAAAAGGTGGGTAAGTGGATGTCGCTCTGCTGTACAGTAGGTTACAAGTGGGTCACTGTAATGGATGGTGTTAAATTTGAATTCAATGATATAAAAAGGTGGGCAAGTGGGTAGCGCTCTGCTGTACAGAAGTTTACAAATGGGTCACTGTAATGGATGGTGTTAAATTTGAATTCAATGATATAATATCATTGTATAAGAAAAACGAATCTGAGTGAAAACGGTCAGTCAGCCTATATATACCAAGTATATTTGATGATATTATTGTGAATTAAGTAATTTATATATAACCTATTTACGTGGAGTCTCGTTTTAAATTTTCAATCCTTAGCTATAAAATTTGAACATTTTATAAATTTTTAACTACAAAGTAATTATTAAATTATAAATTTGACAAATGTTGTCAAAATATGAACTTTAAATGCTTATAAAAAAAACTTGTGCCTATATATTTTTAATATTTTTAAACTGCTATTAGAACGATATATCAGGAGCCCTATATTCATTTTTCACGCTTTTTTACCCTACAAATAAAATTTTATTGATATTTATAGAAAAAAAAAACTAAAAAAATTGAAAACTGACAATGTCCATAAACAGCTCAAAAAGAGTCAAATTATTTTAAAAATTTTATCATGTATAGAAAGTGCTAATATAAACATTTAGTGAAATTTTCAAGTATCTACAGTCATACGTTTTTTAATTACAATAAAATAAGAAAATCGTTACATGAGATATCGAGTGAATACCAAATGTTGTAAAAATATGAATTTAAAACGCTCATAAAAATTTAATTTGACTTTCTTGTGGACATTTTTTTTGGATAAAGGTAGACAAACTTATGGATAATCTTGTATTACATTTTCAAATCTTAGATTAAAAAAGAAAAATTTTTATGTATTCTCAACTCAATATAATTTGCTAATTTTCGTGATTAGTACCAACTAGATTCATTTTCCTATCAGAAAAGTTACTATTGAAGAAAATTCAAGCACTTTTACTGTCCTAAAAAATAAAAAAAAACACACATCGTTGTAAAATCAATACATTCATCGCTTCTCTCAGAATCTAAAATATAGTATAGTATAATATTAAATTTAGTTTAAGATATTACCTACTTATATGTTTGTACCTTAGTGAATAGAGTATTAATTCGAAATAAATTCTAATAGTTTTGAATAAACCGAATTTCCAATACATAATAATAAACAAATATAATTATGATTTATTTTACAAGTATCAAAACAAAATATTATTCGTGTGCGAGTATAGGGAAGTCGAATTCCGTCTTCTTTCATGTTTAAAGTTCGCCTGTGCACCACTGTTGACGCCAACCGGAAGTCGAAGAAATTTGGTTTCTTCAAAACTTTACTTTCATACATTTGATACCGTGTTTACTTTTGTTTCTTGTGATCTTTTATATGAGCACACATTTGCATTTTAGACATAATCTCTGTTATTTTAACTAATTTACTATAATAACGATTTCGGAATTCTGAATTTTAATAAGATAAAAAAATTGTTCACATTATGTTATTTAAATTATTACTTTATCCAAGTCATGTAAAAAAATTGAAACGTCAATCGTTGAACACAATAATATATTTAAATGTGTAGTATATTATATTTGTTTATAAACCTAATATATTGTGTCGTGTCATGATTAGGTACATGATTTCAAATTCGCTCGAGTTTCGTAATTATTATAACTTCGCAGAGGTTTTATCAAAACGGCGATGGCCCGTGGTGGGAGATTCCATCGGCCGATGGAGATTTCGTCAGTTTAACCGATCGATCGTATGTGTTTGGCAACACGTATCGTAAATATTCGGGTCTAACCGCCCTATCTTTTGTCGTTCGGTGTCCGCGGACAATATCATATATTATTATTAAATCCGGTACACACGCGCGCACGCATCGATGCACATTGTTCGTTCCCAAAGTCAACTAGACGGAAAACAATATGAATCGATATCGCTATCGATGCGCACATGATTATACGGTTGGATTCTCGTTGGATATCGTGTGCCAGAATATATTGCACACTGCATACTATTATAAATGTGAACACGACGTGTCTCTAGTATTATACACCTACAGGATTCCGATGCGACCTTCGAGTGCCATAATATCGGTAATAATAAAGTTATAGATATTTTGATGACGTTAATTCAACCAGCGCGGCGTACCGGCTGTATGGATAACAATGCGTTGACCCGTGACTGTCGTTCGGGGGAAAACCAATTTTAAATTTTCGGTTTCGTGAATGGGGAAAGGGAGAGATAGATAGTGAGCGAGAAAGAGTCAGAGAGATAGAGAGACAGAGAGAGAAGGTTGGCGATAGGCCAAGGAAAAGAA
Organism: Sitobion miscanthi; assembly: GCA_008086715.1. NCBI lineage: Eukaryota > Metazoa > Arthropoda > Insecta > Hemiptera > Aphididae > Sitobion > Sitobion miscanthi. Next base: position 22,332,911 of record CM017800.1, read on the forward strand.
ACTGAACCGTTGACAACTCATTAAGCTTATACGGCAGCTACACATAGGTTTGAATAAAGAGCCCAAGTTTATCTTTGTGCCCGGGACGGAGTATGCATAATACATAAAGATAGAGAGAGAGAGATATATAAGTCTTAGGCGAGAACAAATCAAATATCTACTCAAAAGACGCTGGGCCTATAGATAAACGTGCACTTTTTACGGGGGCACCGATCGCATTTCTCAATGTGTCGCCTCCGGTATACGAGGAATGAGGATATACATGCATAATCCGGTGTAGTTTGTCGACGAGTCTCCACGGATGTTTATCGTCTCGCCGTCGTCTCACTGACTTATAATACCGAAAGACCCTCTATCGACGAGTTCACCTCCGTTCATTCCGCGTGCACGTCCACACATTTCAAACGCACGACTGCCGCAAGAAATCGTCTGTGACTGGATACGCCGATGTGCACGTCAACCCGTCTCGATTACATTTCCGTTCGCATTATAAACGTAATCCAGTTTTCTTAGTATAACATCTCACCCCCCCCTCCCCCCCATTCGACCATCGCACGTTCGTTTTTTTTTTATCGCCAGAGGTCATTTCATAATATAATACAGCGAACGGGACGCCGTTTTTTTTTTCAAGTCGTGCGCGTTCCACCGTCTACCACCACCGCAAGGAATATGAATATTATCCATTCCATTTCTTTCCGATACGCTTATAACGTTTAAATGCTTATAAACCACCGCACATACACTCGCTTTACGGCATATAAATGGCATGCTAAAAGCTTAGGTCGAGAACCCTTTTTTCCTAAAATGGTAAATTTATAATAAAAAAAAGTGAATATTTTTCTGACTAACTGACCCTAATTCCGTCGGGGGCCACAAATGACACCCGAGTATTCAATCTAATCCCTACATTCAAATGTGGACCCCTATAAACGATGAGGATTATGTAAAACAACAAACACATCTATCCCCCTCCCCCTGACACTATTTCGCTCCCACTCATTCTATCTCGCACACACACACACACACACACACACATACATGGAAATATTAAGCATCCTTCATTACATATTTTTGTATCAGCAAGATGAAGCAATAAATGTAAAATCTTTATTTTCGTTATGGAACAAATAAAATAAATTATTATACTGGGTTGAACATTATTTAGGTGCGGCCATTGTGTATACCAGTATCCCAGTAGGATTATTCATTCACAGCTATTGTGTAATAATTTTCATCACACCGAAATTCTGTACCTACCAATACAAATTTTATAATAAATAAACTTGTGAAAGTTATAAATATTCAGGTTTCTCGATTTCTGAATTATTACAAAATAATTAAAATGTATTTTGTTAATAAAACCAACCGTGCTGCATTAAATTGCATATTATTGTCGGAATCTAACGATTGTTTTTGCTTTTCACCCAGTGAAACCTATTAAAATCAAAATGTTACCCAACATGGAACTATTTGAGCGCTATTTCCACTCAGAAATTATATAAGCAAAAGAAACATACACCACGTGTAAAACCGATACGTCCATGCTTCATTCAGACTCTAAGACAATTCTTGTTCTTTTTTTAAAATAATAATGTACCGATAATATTAGTTTTGAATGATTTAACAAATTAATCAATCTATTTTTCCGAAGAATATAATATTCAACATGATTTGTATTTTCTGTTGAATATTTAATGAAATCAAGTAAGTGGCGGATGTTGTTCAATCCAAAATAAGATATTATAAAATAAATACGTATTTGAATAATAGAATTTTCTAGGTGATACATCCAGTGAGACTTATAACGGTTAATAACTTTCAGAGGTACCTATATAATATATTCAACAGAACATATACATTAACTGACGTTTCATATGTTAAAACTAATAGAATAGTATTGGACAGCATATAATGACTTTAATAATAGTTATATTTCTGTATCTTATTGGCTGGAATATATTTTCTGATTTCATATTTTGTTTGAATTATTCAAGAAAAAATGAAGTTTCGATGAATTTCGACGCAGGAGGAAAAAGTCGATATCTTTTTGTGTAGATATTGTCATTTTCATATGACACACGCCAATATAACAAATTGTTTAGATAAAAATGCAATAACTTATATTTAGTTCCCAGTCACGATATTTAATATACCGATAATAGCGCGAAAACCATCAATAATATATATCATAGATACTTTTGTATTGTTGGCTGTTGCGTCTTTTTTTCATTATTATTATTATTACGTTTGGTAGAAAATCGACATTTCGCAGTTCGGTTTCAGATGAAAACTTTTGATCGGGTCCATTGGTTAGAATAAATGTCACACAATCTAAATTTTGTTTCGGTCTGTGCACAGTACATGTTGTACGGTCTTAAAAATTAATGACCGTATCTAGGTCGAGTAAAAGAGCTTTATATGTTTTGAATTTTGACCTAACACGGTAGTGCTATTATTTTTGTGTTTGTTTTATTACGGACGGTGGCTGCCATTAAACATCTGTTCCCGACGTTTTATTGTTGAAAACTACGAAATGGCTCAGCTATGGTCATATTTTGAATAAGCAGATGAAAACTGAGAGGTCTTCCAGTAAGCTTTTCAACATTATTTACGTCTATGAATTTAGCCCACACACATGGCAAATATTAAATAATCAGCTCCGTGGCCGTGCCATTATTCCCGACACACCGATTTAGTCACTTTATAAGATGTTCATAATTTATTGTTGTACGTAAACATTTTGAAAACAATAATAATAGTATAATATACAGTACATAATATAGTGAACATAAATTCCTAGTTTCAGAGTTATCAACATTGCAGTGATTTGTGACAGCCGATCCGTGTGACAACAAGGCCCGGTCTCCCTTACGGAATGGAAAACATTTTCAAATCCTACTCATTATTATTATTTTAATTAGGTACTACATACTTCATAAATAAAATCAATTAAAATCACTATTAAAAAAAAATTACATTCCATAATATAGAATGTCTGTTATATTATGTCTATAAATAGCCTAAAAAGAGTCTGAATTGTATCATTGGTCTATTCATTTTTTAATCACAAGAAAAAAACAAAATCGATTTTGTTAAAAACTGGTGTTACGTAAATAATCCCGTTTCCTGTTATTTTATTTTTGTTTTTCCCGATTGTTTTGAATAGTTCAGAGAATTGTTTGACCCTAAAGATACCGACTAAATACAATTTGCTACCAAAAACCAGCCTTAAAGTTGAAGATTAAAGAATATTTACTGCTTCAAAAGGTATGATCAACGAAAAAACACCTCATGATAATTCGGTTGTGTTAAACTTTATTTAATCAATACATTCGCTCCACTAAGAATCTAAAACGTATATAATATTCTGGATAATCATGGTGATTATAAATACTCTCTAAAATAAAAAAATAGTTAACGGTAGTTTAAATAGTTAATGAATGTATGAAGCCATTAAAAATAATGATGATGACTAGTCTGTGAGATAAACATTACTGTTACTATTATTATGATTAAAACAAACGACAACGGTAATCTTTGTTGTTGTTTCATGTGTATTTGGGCACGTTATCTTCATTTTAATGTATTTTATATAGTTTTGTTATGACATGCAACGTGTTTTACTATGACGTAGTTTTATTTCAAATGTTTTTTATCGAGGAAACATAGACTAGGTATAATATATTGTAGAGGATAACTTTTTTTTGACAAAAGTTTTTTAGAAGTTAAAAAATAAATAAATGTTATTCAAATTCACCTGATCTGGCGATTATTCAAAGATTGGTCTACATGGACTGTTACAAATTTATATTTTTTTCTCGTGCGAACAAACCCGAAGACAAATTAATGTCATACGGTATACACCGTCTGTCAACTAGCAGTTTTGTACCCCAAAGTTAAGTCGCCTAAGTTTTTACTCTAAACGGGTGAGTGATTATGTTTCGAATGGGACAAAAAGTACTCGAAAATACCTTTCAGGAACTTGGGATATAACGTTTGTGACTTTGCTACACGAAGACACGCTTTGCACAGGATTGAATATCGTCTAACATGGCTTTAGCAAGAGGTTTATGATATATTGCGCTGATGTTAGGCTAGGTCAAGAGGTCTCCAAACTTTTTTGCTAGAAGGCTATATAAAAAGAGTATTTTCTAATATATTTTATAGTTCTATGAATATTTAAAATGTTTGGTTTTATTGAAATGCAATGCACATATTATTATTAGTCCAACTTGTCGACGATTGTTACGACACGCCACAGTGGTTGTTTAGATAAGTGTAATGAGAAATTTCAGTGCTGTGTAGCATATTTTTACCGTGCCTACTTCGGAAGGAAAATTATTGTAGTTACGTTGAACTTATTTAATAATAACATGTACGTTGCACTTAAAAAAAACCTAGATAAAAAAAAAACCTTAAGAAATACACGAGGTGACGGGAATCGTTGAGTTTTGGATTATTATTCGCTGCAGTAGGTAGTTATGGTGGGCCGGTAAAAAATTCGTCTATAGGCTGTACTTCAGAGACTCCCGCAGGGTTAGTTCATGGCTCACTCACCTCGTCTACAGTTGATCTCCTTGGACGGGACGGCCGGGTGTTTGAGGTGCACTGTGAGGTAGGACGATATCTTCAGGTGGATCAGCGATATGGTGGTGAACGGCAACACAAACTGGGCGACTGCCAGTCCGACAGTGAACGTCTGTTGGGCCGTGTGGTTCGGCCATTTCTCGACGCACGCCTCGTACAACCGGATGGGTCCGACGTGCACTTCCTCGACGTTCTGGTACAACAGCAGCGGCACCATGGCCGCGAACGACACCAGCCAGATGAGCACCAGCGTCTTGGCCACGCTGCACCGGAACACCGAGCCCCGGGGGTTCCGGACGATCGTGAAGTACCTGCCGGACGAGACGGAAAATAAATTTATAATCTCTCGCTACATATTAGGTGCAGAATGTAGTGGTGGTGGTGAGGGTGGGGTGCAATAGACTTTATACTGTAGGTATACATAAATATAGTGTGCGCATATACAATACCTAATCAATCTGATATTGTTATATTATATAATACAAATGGCAAAGACGGAGGAAGGGTGTTGATACAACTAACACCCCTCCTTCTCCAAAGATACGTCACTGACTGTGGTGCCCAGAGCTCGCGATATCAGAGATTACATAACCTATCCTAACCTGGATGGATAAAAATAGAAACGGAAAACCTAATATTATATTCACACGCGAACTGTGTGCACACTAATGCCAAAACGACAACGAGCGACTTGTAACCTGTGGCGGCGTTCATTGTCAGTTTGGATTTGGTAACCGTTTTTTTTTTTTTTTTTTTATGAACCATACATTTTATTCGTACGCCGTTAAATAAAGTACACGACGTTTTATTTTGTATTATTTTATTTCAATAGACTAAAAACCCGGGAAACGTACGGCTCTATACCGACGATAAAATTAAGATAATCGTCCGCTGTAAAATGTTGACGATTCGTGATCACGACGACGTGATGTATCGTGTGCCCAGCGACAGGTATCGTACGATAGGTCTGCTCGAGGCCTGTGTCAATTTGTCCAAAAACGAAAAAAACCCCCGTTTTTTTGTAAGTATTGCATAATAAATTTAAATTATGACTCGTCCACTCGTCTTGTAATACATTTAGAGCTTTTTCCAGCGCAATCGGCCGCAAGTCCGTTCTCGGCCTGGAAACGTTCTCTCCAAGCGACCAAAATATCAGCGCCTGCCAGCTTTTGCGTTTTATCCGTAGTTGTATGATTCGGTATTATTTTTGCCTTTACGGTGCGATGAGTCAGAAACAGGTTTTTATCTTTTCTTTTTTTTTTTGACACGAGTACAAAAATATAGGTAGCATGCACTTCACTTTCGCGCGTTCGCGTTTAATACTTATAATATGTATTTTTTTTATTATCGATCGTAATTAAAAACGTCATTACACGCTCCAACAATGCGCACAGTAGCGATAACTTCGATCAATACCGTTCGGGAGACGGATGATAATATTTTAATCAAACTCTTGTGCCATGAATTCGTAAACAGAGGGGGAGGGTTTTTTTTTACAAAATATTATATTAATTCATGTGCTATAATATACCGAGAAATATCCCTATTTTTTTTAGTAATACCTACTTGTTGGGATTGTTACGTAATGCAATGACGATTATACAGTTATCTATGTTTCATAATTTTATATTTTTATCTCCACTGTTCTTGTGATTTTTACCAGTGCATTATTATCATAAATCTTCAATTAGTAAATAAAAAGTTTTATATTGAATTAAACATTTTAAAAAATAATATTATTCTGAAAATAATCAAAAGTAAGCGTTAATTAGTAACTTTGATGATAAGTGAATTACATAATATATCAAATTATTTAAGGTTTAAATTCAAGTGTATAATGCGCAGAAACAACTTTAATATTATACTCACCACTAACTCATTCGTATTCATCAGTTTCCAGCTTTCACTACCCACAGGTTTAGTATAGTTTTTAATTAGTGTAAACATACGAATTTTCGTATACTTGAAGCTATCATTAATTTTTATTACAGTCCTCTACAGTTTTATTAAAACAAATTTATTACCTAGCTGAGTTTTAGGGTTAACAGGACTTCCTTCTATAAATATTTTAATAATAATATTATAAAGACTATTACTATATTACTAATATAAAACATATTCCTTATGGATTAAAATTATGACCACACATTAGTTTTCTTTAATATTGTTTGAAACCGCAACAACCTCCATTATTTCTTATAAAATAATAAAAATATTTTTATATAATTTTTCATAGTTTTTTTATTTTATTTATTGATCGTTAAATAAAATATTTCTTGTTTGATACAAAAATATGTTATTACAACATCACTAGATAGTTTAAATCACGTTAAAAAAAAAACTAAGTATTTTTTGTGGATATTTTTAAAGAGTATTCAGAATAAATAATAATAATAATTATAATAATTATAAACTATATCATTTCGTTAGATTTATTGCTTTTAAATTACATTTATGTGGACTACCTATTGTCGAAGTCGAGAAACAGTGAAGAATATCCCCGCTATATTATAAAAGGCGTGATTAAATTGATTGGTTATTTTTACATGAATTATTGAATGGAACTGTTAACTGTCCTGAGCTCTTGAATCTTATTGGCCTTAGAGTCCCTCCAGTTAATACTAAGTATAATTCCCTATTTTATATTGCACCAAGTAATCGTAATTTTATTTTCCACAGTCCCATTAGTAGAATTTTACATTGCAGTAACGGGCATCTATCTGAATTTGATTTTTTCATTGATGATAGTTATGAGTTGAAATAATATTGTTACTTGGTTCCTAGTTTATTTCTATATTATGTTATTATATTATTATTCTAACCTATGTTAGATGTAATACACTCCCTGCCCTCGCTGGCGTTAGTATCGAAAAATAACAATACAAATAAACTAATAACATATGTCATTTCAGAGAGAACGTAAGAAAAAGTTTAATGTACCTATTCACCCATTTTTAATGTTTATATGCGGTTTACGGTATTCCATATGATTTATATATATATTTATAATTGTGGTTGCAATAATAAATATTCTATATATTTTTATACGTTACTGTTTCTTGATTAAGACTCCATTTCAGACACATATTTTATCGTTGTTTATTACATGTCTAAAATATATTCATATTATACGCTTTAGCTATTTCCAATTCTGCTTGTAACCAAAGTCGATGTTACATAAGCCTGACTGCTCCTTACACGGAAGACGACTAACCGGAATGTTTCATTAAGGTGGGAGTGAAACTTTTTTTGAGAGCATTAACCTCATTACAGTTGTTCTTAGTTTACACCGTTACGCTCCCTTTCAGCACTCTTTTAGTTTGCGTAACCATTTTTTCTTGTTACATTTTTCCAACTTTTTGCATAATAAGAGGAGAGTCTACTCGGTGAAACAATATTGTAATGTATTTCGAAATCTGTATATTTTCAAGCTTTACGTCATACCAAGAAATAGTAAACTACATAGCAGCATTCCGGTTTTTAAAATAAAAACAACAAACTTGGAGGATGTGTTATGTGACTGGCCTAAGCATGATTTCTCATGAAATAAATCATTTGGATCTATAACAGTCAATCCAACAATATTATTTATTCGAACGGTATTTAAAAATATCGTTAAACATATTATTATGATTTTGAAAAAAAAAGAAATTTGTATAATTGTATGTTACGGTATTATAAACGTATTGTTTTATATATAAACGTTAAGCGTTTGCATCAACCGGGTTAGGTTAGGTTGGGTAGCTGTTATACCGTGGACTTGGTTTTTGCCAGAATTAACTCGACAATTAACTCGGGTATAGACCATGTAGCTCGCCATAGCCCAAATTAAAGCCACTACAAAGAATATGTTAACAAAATATTTGTCATAGTTTATTTTACGTGTGCCATTTTGCACATCCGAAAATAAACACAAGTAATTGGTTTTTAAACTGTGAATACACGATATCGCAAATTATCAGACAGAAGAACCACATCAAAGTGTAAAGCAAATAGAATTTCCTGGTTGTGTTCCTTTGTTACACACACACACACACACACACACACACACACGTATATATATATATATTGTATAACCACTGCCATTTGCTTATACAATACACAATCACATAACTACTATAAATAGGATCGTTACTAACAGAATTAATTGTACAGTTGCGATGCGCTAATTAATAATAGCTTGTATAATAACATGTGCGGGAGGTGATGTACAAAGCCGTTCATATTCAGTGGTGGTGCAATTTAGATTAATCCATTGTAACTTACCTATTAGTTTCTCATAAAATAAAACGTTTGTGAATGTAAGTGTTTACGACCGATATCGTATTATGTTCTCGATCTTGAATGTAACCATGATTATTATATTATAATATAATATGTATACAATAAACGACGAGAAAATATTATTCTCTCGATGAAATGTTGAAAAATAATTGAATTAAACAATGAATCTTAAGCTTACGTTAGACTTGATATTAACACACATTTTTGTGGTTAGTTAATCGTATGTGAAAATATAACACATCATTCACGATGATTTAATCATACATTTTATGTTTATTATAATATTGGTGTAAACAATTTATCGGATAACATTTTGTGTTGCGCGATTGTTCGCTGTTATACATAATCGCAATGGATACGTGGAGAAATACAACGTTTTATCTGACATTTTCTAAGAGTTCATTTTCATACATTTCGAAATTCAGGATTATTATATTTTAACAGTGTTAATTTACGAAGTCGAGACTGGATGATCAAAGTAACCTACATTCCAAACGAAAGTTTTATGAAAGCCTCCGGTGTTTTATGCGAATCAATTTATTTTGTACATAATAATTCTGCGAGAACCTCACATATCGTATGTGTTCTAAAGATATCACGTACTTATTGTATAATATTATTATTTGGTTGATTTTCTCACAAAACTGAAATGATAAATAAATATAAAGTGTTTGCGCACGGATATAAACGACATTGTTGCACTATATATTTTCATAAGGCTATAAAATATTTTTTCGTCCCGCGCCCATTAGTTAGGTATATCTTACGTTCTGTCCATAATGTATAACGTTTTGTCTTCTGAATAATAAAATTATAATATTGGTTACCGAAGACTCCTGTTGTAAGCCCGGACATTTGTTATTAAAATAAAAAATACGTGATCTGCGTAACAACACAGAAACTCTGGTTCTTGTTTAACATATGTGGAAATTTCAAACGACATTCGTATGTTTAAATAAATACATTTTTTATGTAGCATGATCAAATTAAAAATCATAAAAAAGGTATACGAATCATACAAATATACTAGATAGCTATAATAAACGATAAATATTCTGAATTAAAATGTAATGCAATTTAAATAATAAATACTATGTAAGAATAGTAATTGTTATTAATGTATCGTATAATATTACTATACAATAATATGATTAATGATTGTACATCATGGACCTATACTATACAGTTATATTAATAATCGTTAAATATTTACATTAATTTCAGTATTAAAGAAATAAATGTATACCATAGATATTCATAAATACGCATTATACCTATGCGTGCATTAGTACTTTGTTTCACTTTGGATATGTAATATATAAAATATTGCCTTTCATCGTGATGACTGATGAGTATTCAGTTGGTTTAATGGAAATAAGTAATTATGCTAATCGACCAATTTTAAAAACATTATTAAGTAATGACCATATTTGCAATCTGTACTGAATTTTACAAAGGAATGCAACATTCCTGTTTTTAGTTTTTTTTTTTTTTTTTAATGAAGAATCAGCTTACTTTATTGTCTTTGTTAACAGATATAAAAATGATAAAAATATTTTTTTATCTCTCTACTTACCCTAAAAAAAAAAAATATAGTATACTTTATGTATTATTATTTTAATCTTTATAATCAGCTTAATAAAATATGTTATCGTAATATGTATTTAGTACCAAATTTAAAACACAGACTACGTAAACATATATTTGAGTGTGACGATAGTTATGATCTGATTTCAACAAATAAAAATAAATCTAAACAACTCAATATCAATAAAAATTAATAAGTTGATTTGATCTTAAATCTAAAAACCTGTACATCTGATATTATATGATACTCTATATTACTTGACATTTTTAAGTATTATTTTAATTTACGAAAGTGTATACCATTGTTATTCATATTAATTGCATTAGTTTTTTAAAACTTTTGGTTTTGAAGTAATACCATGTTACTCGGCAATTATAAGAGCAATGCACAGTCACTAGGTTATTGGTGTGTCTCATGAAATATTATGACTTAAAAATAAAAAAAAATTAGATACACATAACATTAAATTATATTTTTTTTAAAGTAAAGAATAGTAAACATTTAGCATAACAGTTTTCTTGTAGGTAAAGTACACAAAATAATTAAAAAATGTATTCATTAAATATAGTAATATTTTTCAAAAATCAGATTTCTAAAGAAAGGTCTAAACAAATTATTGGCAATGAAAAACAGGTAAACACTTATTCATCTTAATTTTTACCGTGTTCATAAATTACATTATACTTTTTACGTTACCCAATAAATTACCCAAATAATACACTTATAATATAATTTAAGAAAATATTATAAAAAAACCAATTTTAATATATAATATATACAATATTATAAATGCTGTAATCCCCATTTCATTCATTAAAATACTAATTGTTTTTTTAAAATACCATTTATAATTTCTATATGGTTTAACCGGTATCATTATTATGCACTTTTATACTATAAATCTTTTATTTAAACAATTTTACAACAATAAACTAATTCCGTAAAAAGTTCCTAAACCATTAATCATAGTATAACAATAATAATAATTGTTATAATTATATTATTATAGGAGGTACTGTTGATGGACGGTTTTTCCCCCCACAAGACATTCAAGTCATATTTTTACCCATGTTATCAAACTTACTTATTGTAAAAATTGTATAGATTGTAAATATACTTTTCAAATAAAAAAAAAAAATAAAAACTATATTATCATACGAGAAGTTATAATATTATAATATAGACAAGTCAACTTACAACATAATTACAACAAAAATCGACAAATTAATCTACGAGTATACAATTTATTTCGTTTCACAAGTTATCGATGTATATGTATAAAAACAAAATCAAGTCAGTTGAATTTGTAATAATTGATAAACATAATAATAAAAATAATAATAATTTTAATAGACAGCGACTATAGAAATGCGATGCTTACATATAAGTAGCGAAATTGCCTATTTAATGCGCCGTCTTAAAATATAATGAGTTGTTTAGTATCTCATTGGTGACTTATTTCACAAAAAAAAAAAAAAATATCACTAATATTGAAAGAACTTTATATAATATCATAATTATGTATAAATAAATAGCTTAAATTTAATTTTAATGTTTATGAATTGAAAAAAATCCACAATTCAACAATTTTTAACCGAACTTAATATTTTAAGAGAAAAATGTTTTAATATATAAACGATAAACGTAATTTGAAAGAGACCATGATTACTAAACTAATTTATTTTGGGAAACAGTTTCAGTTTTTAATTATATTTGTGTTATTCAATACAATTAAAAAAATATATAAATTAAACTTATTTTTTTTAATATATTCAGCAATTTAGGAAAACAGTTCATTAAAGTAGGTCAACAATTTGTATTTTGTACTTCAATTTAGAACAATGAATTACATATTACACGAATTTCGCTTGGACTCATAATCCCATATTCCATCAACACATTCCCGTACACTAAAGTATAGAAAAGTCACATCCATTTCTACAACAGTTTCCTCATTTATTCCAACACAAAATGTTTTTTAAAATTATAACATTTTATTACATTGATTTAAAACATTGACATTGTAGTGAAATTTTGGAATAATAATCATAATTAAAATTATGAACATTAACTTGTATATATTATAATAAGGTACTCGCCTGGCATATGCGCAATCCAATGTTATGTAATAATAAAATCATAATTTAAAGTATATAATACATAATTTAAAAATTAAACGTTGAGTATAACTGAGTTATCTATACATAGCTTTTATGCTTAATGTGTATTACGCTTTTTTTAATAACTAGAAATCATAAAAAAAAAAAACAATGGATAGTTATTTTGTTAATATTAAAAATGAATGAAGTTAATTAAACATGGTAATATATTTTAGTAGTTTAGTACTAGGTAGAAATAACTTTGGAATAAAATGTCAAATATCGTAAATATTAAAAATACAAATTCTATAAAAATTATAAATCTAAAACTAATTAAAGGATTGAAGAAAAAATATATTTTTTTTACTTGTGAAAATAGTAAAGAATGACATGATAATAGCTGGTGTGACTAAAGAAGAGGCAGATAACAGAGGCCAATTATGAAGGTGTAGGACAAATGCTCTGAACCCATTATTAGATGAGTGTTATGCATTTTTCAATAATATTTGACGTTTTCGAATTCAACGTTCAATAGTTTAGAATAGTTTGAGTATTTTTCAATTTTAATTTGTTTAATTGTATATAAGAAATGAGCAAACATTTCATATTTATTACCTATACATTTTTTTTTGTGATATTTGTATATATCAGTTTATTTTTATAAAGTAAATCACTTCTAAGAATTTCACTGTAATTTCTATTTTATTACTCTTTTGCAGTTGAAAATAACAAAATTTCAATGGAAAATATCTTGATGTATTCTTGTACATTTTCTTCTTATACTCTAATAATAGTAAATTACGAATTTTCTCCAGGTCAATGTATGGAATGAATAAATAAATACACATTCACGTTTATGTATTGGATCAACATATTAAGTAAGAAAATTAAACGAAATAGCGAATAAAAATATAAAATAATTACTTGATTCATTTAATTAATTTAATAATAGAGTTGTATGAAAAATGTTTATAGATACATTAGGCCGAATATAGTGCAAAGTGAATAATTCATTATAAATTATATAATATTATATATTTTAAACTTTTTATTTTTAAATATATTCACTATAAAAGTATAAATCTATTTTTTTAAGACCATTTTTAACGCATTGATAAAAAAATCTATGTATTAAATAATAATATAATATGCTGTTTATATTGGTCTTATTAAAAATAAATTAACAAAATATTTGGTACCAGTCCACCATAATATATTATTTAATATTGGATCTCAAGTTATGCATAATGTTGTATCCTTCAATGAAACTCGCTGTTAATCATCGAGCCATGAATTAATTTTAACTTATTAATGAGAAAGAAAAATTGTACATTTTGTCGCTCTCAATGGTAATAATAATAATATTTACCATAAATTAGCTATTGGTTTCCATTTTACTTATTATTAACAAACTAAAACGAATCGTGTTCATTAAAATTTATGCGTTTTAAGTTTTAACAACAAGCGAGTTTAATATTATAAATGGCAAATGCTATAAATATTCGCTATGCATACATAGCGTTTCAATAGAAAAGTTAAATAAAATGTATAAACTTATTCTAGTGCACTATTATAGCCGTCATAATGAACCACGATATTATATCTATACGGCGTACGGCTATACCGAGTACGTTTTATTAAATAAGAACGGCAATTTTCCTTATGCCCTCGAAAAATGATTTTAAGCCCCTCGGAGTATAACGACCAAAGTCAATAAATTACAATCACTTACGTGACCTAGTTTGTTGTTCATCCTAAATTTTGGGGTCTCGAGCGATATCTACGAAAGCGGACACCCTCTTGCGCCGGTTTTTATCTATACGACTATATCGAACTTGGGTATCACATGTCAGATTAAACATGTCAAATAAACATAAAACAAAATGTATAAAGATAATGTTATATTATACACGAGTATTTCGGTGCCTACCAATTTTCGACAAATTACACTACGAGCATACATTTTGTAAAATTTTCACTCCCGCGTGATGTGTTGGATATTAATTTTGACGTTTTATACATTATGACGAAAACTAATATGTTAATATATAATATTGGAGTATAAAATAATATATATTATGTCATTATGATAAATCATCGTTTTTTTTTTGTCCATTTCCATAGCTTGTTTATCATTAATAGCTGGTGGTACATATTTTAATATTTATTTATTTTAGAGTGCATACATAGAGTAAACTTATATAGTGTAAACATTATTATCATTGTTTGGTATAAAAAATTGAAATAGTTATATTAATAAAACAATTTTTACAATTAGTGTTTTTTTTTTTCTATGAATATACTGTTAAATGTGGTGTATATTATAATAATACTATGTTGTAATTTAATTATTCCTGAAACAATTGTAAAATTAAATACCATCATATGGGTTTGGACAAAATGAAAATAATATATAATAAAAATAAAAATTTCTAGTTGATCAACTCATTAATTAATATATTTTGTTTAAAATAATTTTAGTACAACGAATTGGATGTTAATAAATAATTAATTAATTAAATAATAAATATTATGTTCCGTACCGAAACGAAATCATTGTTTTAAATATTTACATTTATGTATACTATTCTACGTATTATCATAATGTTGTTATTCAAAAATGTATATTTCAATAGGTATTCGGATGCCTAATGAAGATTTTTGAATGATACTCATACAGAGATTTACATAATATTATAAATTAAAAGCGAAACAAGTATTTACAGTTCGCTGGATATTATTTTATTTTTATTATGAATTTAAATGTGACGTTGATATGATTTCCAAGATTTGACTTTGAGCATGAGGCGTGTGCAGTTGCTTACATTATATTATTATTGTTTCAATTGGAAGACAGAGAAATATCACTTACGGCCATAGACGCGTGACGACTTTCCCCGCGGTGTCTGTGCCGCGCAACGACAAAACAATTTAAATCGCACCAAAACCAAAACGTAATTATTTTCAAGTAGAATAACTAATAAGAATATTCTTGCAACTCTGCTAACTGCGCAGAATGTGACCAACAACTGCCTTCGTCGAAACCGTAAGCCGAGTTCGTGTCTTGAGACATTCGGTGTTATTCCCCCCACCCCCAACCACCACGGTTATGATCATCGAACACAAAACTCTGGAAGCTCGCCGTTTCCACCGCCGCAGACCGTGACGAGCCTCAGAGAATCGTTCGTCCAAGTGGAAGTTGTAAAAAATGTAATATTTTTGAAACAAGTGAAACGGCACCACAAATGGGGAGAATGTGAGGAGGGGGGGGGGGGTCGGTGATAATAAAAATACAAAGCGTGTCAGTTTTTCAATTACGGATAGTCATGGTGTACCACAAAATCTCCGGTGTGTGCGCATTTAGTAATATTATCCAACCACAGTGTTTTATCTCATTTTTGTGATTATTTATTTGAAATCCACGAGCCAACCCCAGTGTCGAGATCACGGGGTCGGCAAAACATTACATAAGTATACTTATTGTGTTCGCACGACACATCCGCGCGTATATTATAAAAATAACACTTCGAACTTAACTTTAGAATTCGGCGAAAAAAATGCTTTTTGGAGGATCACGTTTTTCGTCTTAACGTTTCAACCATTCCCAGATGACATTATTAAATAAATACAATATAGTCTGTTCCGGATTAATGAAATATAATGGCGCAACACGGTTATTACCGTTCGTGGAACCGCTGTTGGGCGACGCTTCCATACACGATTACAGAGTGGTGCACCCGCCTACGGTAGACACTGTTGAAATGAATGCCATTTATTTATTTTTGTCGTCGTATTTTCAAAAGGACGGACTCTGTGCGAGACTTAAGCTTTAGAGCATCCTCTGACGTATTGTGTTACAGATATATTGTTATTCGTTGGTGTTCGTTCCGGTAAATCGCGTAAACAATCGTCGGTTTCACACCATCGGAGTATTCAGCGTGATATTTTTTTACTCTTGTTATATTATTTCGTCCCCGTGTGTTTAATGCCCGTTATTTATTTATTTCGTACGGTTTTTAACACGAATCAACTTGTTCGCAGCATTCGTTATAGATATTAAACCATGTCCTGTTCACAGTCTATTTGACGTGGACCAGGCACAACAAGGAATATTCATCCCTAGAACTCCATTATTAGGGTCACATAGTAGTTTCCTGTTTGGCCCATTATTTTCGTCATTCCTCAACGCTATAAAACCCTAAACTTATCAATGTTCTGGCGTACTCAACTGGTGGGCTCCTGGATTTTAATCATTGATTAGGTGTCTGAAGCATCATCTGTTATAAGAATGAACGCTTGTAAAAATAAAATAAATAAATTCGATGATTTTCTGTATATATTTTTTGCTTTCCGCTCACGCATACTATATATTAATAATAATTAATAATTGTACGGTTTTATACACGACTTGCTTCCAGCACGAATATTACTTTGTATGGTAAATATTATAATATGTATTATTGTGTTATTGTTAAAAATTAGTTCTTCATATCAATTTTGAAATCCTTAAAGTTGATTAAAATACTCAAATGTATGTTTAACGGATGTGACAATGCTCATACATCTCAATTGTTACGTCAAGTTGATTAATTTCCCGTCTACAAACGTGTAAAGTAAACATTATCTAAGGAGATAAAATTTATAGCGAATGTGAATTTATTGTTTTACTTTTCGTACCTATAATCGTAAAAAACTCGAAAGTATCGTTATTTATGTCTCGGTATGTAGTTATAGCTTTAACACTAGTTTTTTTTAAACACACGGCCACGTTGACTTTTTTAAAATTCAAATAAATAAGCGATTGACTGCGTATGACATTTCTAGAAATGTGCTTTCAAATGCAATTGTCCAGGCATAGTCGTATATGCCGCTGTGAGCCCTCACAATTTTAACGCATAACACGTGTTCCATCGGTGTCGGACGTGTCACCGAGCCTTAAATAGTTCAATTATACTTTACAGACACTCTAGTCGTCGAATATTGTCATCGGCCGGATGTTCATGTACACATAAAACGCGGGTGAAACGCTCGTCACTCTTCAAAGTGGTGAAACCGACGGTTTAGGTGGTTTCGTAGCGCCATTCGTCTGGCCGATCGAGTACGTAATGTGTCCCAGGGAATATATAGAGTTATTATATATATAGAGAGAAAGATAGAGTGAAGGAGATAAAGAGAAACAGAGAGGGGACGCGGTAGGAAGAGAGGTAGAAATCGACGGAGAAAGAGAAGGAAAGAAAGAGGGGGTGAGAGAGAGAGGGTGTGAGATGAGAAGGAACAGAGAATGGACAAGAGAGTAAGGGAAGGGGACTGTAACTGAGGTGTGCAATGGCTTTGTCGGGGTTCGGTGATGGGAAATTCTACCGAACAAATCATGCGCGCTGTGTTCATCGACGGATTATCGTAGATTCACAATTTCACACTAATATTCCGCAAAATCGTTTTGTACGACAATACCTTACACGTGTTCACCGAAGCACTAAGTTACTTATATCTGCAGATTCTACAAACATACGCGTAGGTTTACACGTTGGTGTAAACGTCACAAAACAAAATTCGTGATATTACGATCATGTTTTGTCATACTATTAAATTGATGAACGTGGATTTTTTGAGTGAATATTTCAAAACTTTCAGATTTTCAAAATCACTTTTTTTACTATGGCGAAGAGTATATCGTGGGGTGAGGGAAGGGAGCCTGTAGATAAAAGGTTTGTGGATCTATAGATGTGTTGTCATATTCAATATATTCTAAAGTTATGTTAGATAATTTTTTATATGATATGTATGTATTATATTTCTATACAAAATACCATAAACATACAAACGCAGATTAACATGATTCTGATTCCTAAAAAAATCTTAATCAGTGTAAACTGTATGACGATATAGATAATAGTATATCGTTTCGCTTAAAACTCCCAACTTTTAATTTATTTAAAAGTGCTGTTTACATTTCTAATGAGTTTTATTGTTATTTAACTGTAACTGTTCTGGTTTACTTGATTCTCATAGAATTAACATATTTCAGCTAGGTAACTTATTGCTGCCTAAACATTGTATCAAAATACTCATTATGTAATACAATATCCATATTTATGGTGGAAATAATCCTTTAGACCGTATGATGCGGTTGGTTAACGAGCACCATTCATCCACTCATCAATACTGATGAAATTAGATATTACTAGGCTACTATTATTATATTTTATTATATTTTACTAATCCATCTAATGCGATGAATGTTGTATTTGTTCTATTACTATTATACGGATTTATTTGATATATTGTATTAATCATTGTAATTTAAATATGAAATTGTTTAGAAAGGGCTCCGCCCCTTAGTACATAGGTAATAAATAATAATAAATATGTAGTTTTATTTAACTTTGATTTTAATATTTATAATGCGATTAAGATTTGCAATATCTATAGTTATGTACAGTTGAGATTATTAAATAATATTATATCAAAAATATAAGTATATAATAACGAAATATTTTGTTCCGTATATGTATGTGACGCTTTTTTTTTCTTTATCGACACGAAATATAATAATTATCTGATGAATTGATAATTTATTATATTAATTATAATTGACGTTTATTGGTACATAAGTTGAAAGATAAATTTAAATAATTTTTTTTTAATGACACAAAAAATATATGATTTTCCTTGAAAATATAATATGTTAAATCAAAAAATTTCAATCCTTTTAATTTTTTATTTAAGCTCTGTAATACTTGATAAGTTTTTTTTTTTAATTTCCATTACAACTCAGTTTATTTTATTTCATTTTATATTCATTCATGCTATGTATTTTAAAATATGTTTTAATCACGTATATATTTCACCATCACAACATTATAACAATAGTATCGACGGTTCATTCATCACTTTTTTTTTTGTCTGTCGTTACAGTTAAAAGCAATAACCACTTCAAATAACAAAAGCTTTTGCTATTATAAATTGCAAAGTAACGAAATTGTTTGGCATAAAAAATATTTTGTAGAAAGCAGACATTGAAAAAATGGTTGAAACAATGAAGAAAAAAATATAAAAAAATATGTAGTTTATGGTAGGTAGGTATGCAAAGTGTAATAATTTATATTTGTTTTAAAAATGTGGTATTTAATTATTGTACAATACAACTAGAACGCTTCAATAATTATATTATATCTCAACTGTTCTACCTATTGGTTTTAATTTAATTCTGCTTATTGTTTATTTAGATTCCTTTGCCTAAAAATATTGAAACTATATTTGGTCTGTAGAAAAATATACAGTCTAAGTTAATAACAAAAATGAGCTGTGATAAATGAAAATCACTCTCATCTTGTATGCAATATGTACCTATTAATGAGTTGTTAAAATAAATTAAAATATTAATCGGGCGTCGATATTTTTTCATACCAAGTTAATATTGATATATAAAAATTCATTGGTTTTAGTCACATAAAAACTAGAAGGTCCAAAGGTGGTGAAGGTTATTTACTCTACATCAGAGCTATTTGTGTGTACGGACGTATATGAATATAATATAATCGTCTATAATAATAGTCGATCGGCTTCAATAAACCGGCATCGTTGGTCGTTTTTTGTATGTTGCACAATGCATTAATGCAATATGATCAGTCGTACGAGAAAAAAAAATTTAGAATTCAATGTCCAGCTGTCAGTTATTAATCGATCGTCAGAAGAGTTCTTAACTGTAAGTTGTGGCTTAGATATTAGATAAAATTTTACTCACCGAGTAAATACTTATAGTAGCTTACATCAAAATGTAATGCGATTTTCTTAAATTTAATAGATTATCATCGGAGCCTAACTGGGACTGTCCAGATACGTACTACCTAAGACTGAATTCTATATAACGATGAACTTTCAGAGACACACATTAGATAAAGGCATGATGTGGTTGGGGGAGATGGGAAAAGAAAAATGATTTTGAATTTGTTGATATTAATAAGATAAGTTACGTGTTTGACACCCGTAACTTCATTTTTCCTTTAGTCGTGAAAGTTACTTGGGCCAAATAGGTATTATAAGTATGAACAAAGACCCCGAGTAATTAAATTATACGTGAAAACTATTTATAAAAACCTGTTGTTCACCGGTTGAAAATACTTGTTTGAAAACTTCAGAGCTCAAATAAAAAATCATATTATCTGATTATATATCTCATTTATACCAGAGACATTTAAACCATGATAAAAGTAAATTTTATTTTTAGTACCTACTATTATTTGCTACCTAATGTGCACCATTAAACGGTTCATACTATAATTTATGTAAACCTACTATGTTCTTGTACAGTTATATGTATTTTACTAAAAACCATTTTAAATATATTTAACTTATATTGGAAATTTAATATAAATGTTAAATTGGTATAGTGTTTGAAGTATGAAATATTTCACTATAAGGTGAAATATTTCACAAAAACGTGAAACATTGAAATGTTTTTTAACACAAATAAAAACACAATTTATTTATTTTTTTAATATAATGTCCAGTGTTATAAATTCTAATGTAAGAATTCAATATGTATACTACTGTATACCATACCTACTTATATTATTCAAACATTAAAATATTTAAAAATTTTGAATACCATTTTAAATGTATAATACCAAAGGTTAGATATACATTTAGGTACCATACAATTATGAAGGTGATTTATGACAGTTATATGTAAATATAAAACTTCTTTAAAAATAAAACAAAATTTTTTAAAATACTGAAATATTTCATTTTTTTAAATTTCATGAAATTTTCAAACACTAAATCATCTATTGTTATCTATCAGACATCAAGTTTAAAAATATTTCATATTTAATTTGTATCCATGATTTAATTTAATTAAATAATACGTAGATTATATTTTTTTCTACTACATTTTCAATCATTTAAAATAATACCATAAGAAATGGTATCTGTTTTTGATTTCATATTTTGAACGTCACGTTTTTATTGAAAATATTGATAAGCAGACCATGGTCATAAGTGTATTTGTTTATTTATGAAATATGAATAAAACATAATCTATATTGGAATGCACTGTAAGTTAATAGGTACACGTTCAGTATAGTCATTTACATAATATTTTACTGAAAAAGCTATTCAAATTAAATAACAAATGTAAACAAAATGTGTCATGGTAAAAAATAAATGCGTATCAGTGTTCAAATTGACAAAGGAAATGAAAAAGTCACATTACGCTATCGTTATGGGAAACGGCTGTTTGTTATTTCCCACAAAACGCACCTAGTAATAATCACATCAATTTTTTATTTCACCAACTACAACAACTGTCGAATTTGTACCAACGCTGTATCACTCACCGTAATAATATTGTGTGCGGATAAAACGGTATTGGTAACTGAATATTAAGGCGAACAGTATGACCGAACAAAATTGGAAAAAACTAAATCAAACACGCGCGTGATTAGTTGATTTCGGTTTTGTTTTTATTTCGTAGAACACTTAACGAAATAAATTATAAACGTTATACCTTCACGCAATACCATCTCGCATGCATTTAGACAACGAATTGTTGATTTGATTAGTCAAGTAGATTGCAATTCGTCTGAGTTCTCGAGATGACGATACGATTTTGATGATGATGACGACGATTAAAATATAATATGATCCCGAAACCCTGTGGTAAAACCGTTCTCGGTCAAACAATAACAGTAATGGTGACGACAGTAATTAATAAAATAGATCAAATCAACTAAAATTTAAATCTAATTTAGTTAGTTGTAAATATCCCTAAAATATTTCAAAGAGATTCACGATGTATAAGATCGAAATCCTTGGTGAAATAAAGTTAGATACTCTTAGAACGCTTTTCTACAACGGAAGATATATGAAACTAGTAAATAGATTTACAGTTAAGTCAATGAAAAAACTACATACTCAAGCATAGGCATGCGCACAGAGGCAGCGGGATGTGCTCTTGCTGCCCCTGAACGGTTCAGTTATATTTTTAAAGGGTGAAAAGGTCCAACTGTCCAAGCTAGGCCATTGTATAATAATTAATACTAAATAAAAATGAAATTTGTCATCCAAAAAGTGTATTGATTTACGAAGCTAATCTTTTCTGTGTTTCTATATTGAACACAGACCACAGTATAATATTATTATTATTATTATTCACATTCATTAAAGACTTATATGGCTTATATCTAATAAAATTGATAGGAAACTAAAAATTAACTAGAGTTTCCGTGTCCCATCATGGCGATGCAGTAGGTGCACTGGAGAAAAATATGGACTGGTAAAAATGTTTGCTGTCCCTGAAACTCTGTGCACGCATATTATGCACTCGAGTAAATTTTCACGGTGATTCAAAATATATATAGTACATATATCTATGTATTAATTATGGGTGATGTACATCAACTATACAAACACACATTGACAATACTGCTTTTATGATCGATTAAATGCAAAATATAATGTGGGTAAAATTTTTTTTAATGGAACGAATGAAACTACAATGTTAAGCTCGAGAGGGTGATAAAAAAGAGTGACGTATCGTATTATTATTGTCCGCGAATTTATCCATAATTTATCTGACCATAAACTGTCGAGATGGCACTCTATGTCACCTACTCAGGCACTCAGCCATAGTCTCAGCGGGGTGGGCACTGAGAGCATAAACGCCCGTGGTCTACTTTCGGTCGCTTACTTTACGATTTTCAGTAAATGACTCCGGTAAAACAATGGATTCACCAGATTCCCGAAAAAAAGTCAAAACCGATAGGAAACAATAGTCCTGACATATAAGTGTTGTTATTATGAGTTTATATAACGTTGAATTATACGTTGCACTCGTCTATACACAATATATAACATGGGCGTTTCGATCTCAAGTCTCAACCCCGCACTGGGAGAGACGCTAATGATTTTTGCAAGTTTAAAGCCAAAAGGCCGCTAAAACTTGGAGGGTTACAATATATCTTAATAATAATATAATGCACTGCAACAATATACCTGTCCAGAGCGATAGCGGTTATGGTGCACGCGGACACGGTTATGTTGGCGCCCTGGGCGGCCGGCACCGTCTTGCACATGATCAGCCCCCACGTCCAGCGGCGGGACATGAGCGCCCACAACGTGAACGGCATGCACACCACGCACATGATGATGTCGGCGAACGCCAGGTTGACGATGTACAGATTGCGAGGCGACGGCCCCTGGCTGGGCACGTTCTTCTTGCCGCACTGCCTGAACACGACGAAGCACACCAGCCCATTGGACACGAGCCCGATGACGAACAGCGCGCCGTACGCGACCACGATGGCCACCTCCAGGTACAGCACCAGCACCTTGTCCACGTTCAGCTGGTTCTCGAATATCACGTCCAGTGCCCGCTGGACGGTGAAGTTGAACGGGCCGTCGCCGCTGCCGCCCCCGTCGAAGGTGCCGTTCGGGCCGTACAGACCGGACCAACCGTGGTCGTCGTCATCGCCGTCACCGTCGTCGCCGCCACTGCCGCCTTTCACCGACGACTCGATCAGCGTGGTTACCATGGTCATGAACCAGTCGTGCTTGTGAAGTTTAGGCGGGTTGAACATGACGGTGCCGGCCTGACGGAAACCCTGACCGTGAGCGAGTCGGTACCGCGTCCGGCGTCCGTTCGATTTTGATTTCCGGTCTTTTCTATCCGGATTTTCGTGTATTTTACCGTCCGTCCGAAGTCGTCGTCGCCGTCACGTGACTTTCCGGGAGTCCAGCAAACCTTCCTCTACCGGTCATATCTCGTCAGTCGTCGAACCACCTGTAACGAAAAACCGTGAACGTGAGAACTGTAAAGTCGATTTAAAATGGTTGGGGTGTGTGTGTGTGTGGGGGGGGGGGGCGAGATCAGCCCTCGCTATTAGGTACCCATTATACCTATAATTATAGAACAATAGTTAGTTTAATTTTTTCAAAAACCACCACTAATCTTAAGTGATAGTTTCAAATTGTCTGTTGAAATATGATGAGAGGCTCTAATGACAATAATATTATAGTGGTATTGTATTAGATATATTTTAACTTGTATCGTTTGGCACATTATATAGGTACATATAGTTATTATTTATTAGTTATACTACAAATTACAATGCTATGTTTATTATACTAGGTCGACATATGATGCATCATCCGACCAAGTTAAACTAATTTTAAAATACCTTGCAGATTAATTAAAAACGACGTCGTTATGACTTCCATAACAAAATAAACTATATTTTTATGGTTTTACTCTGGGGGGGTCGGGTCAGGTCGACTAGGATCAGATGAGGTCAGGTCGGAAAGAGTACGTGCCAAGGGACGCACGTGATTTTTGAGATTACAGAAATTACTGCTCCCGTCCACTATACCTACCCGCGGATGCGACGCGAAAAACGTTCGACGGTGATTTATATAGTTTGTCCGAAATTGGTTTTTGTTTTTCGAGTTCAGGCTGTTTACGATCGTGCACATTTTGCTCTCCCACTAATGGATTCTTCATTTCGTTTCCTCTGGACGTTCCCGATATTATTCGTTTATAAAACACAATATAATTTTGTTTTTACAATTGTTTGAACAAACTTAATTTCCTACGGTGTGAACGCACGACAATTTACGAGTCGTTATTTTACGCGGATCATCGACAGACATTTCATGACAAAAGACGACGAGAGAAAAAACGTTCAATTAATTTCAATTGCCAGAACGTCAAGAGAAAACTAATGTAATTTATGGGCAACAAATTGGTTAAATATTTTTCTAAAAAATATAATTTTGAATAATTAAACACATACATGCACATTGAACGTACCTACGTCGTTTATTTAATAATTGATTCAAGTGACTTTCTAGTAAAATTGAAATCCAATAACTAACCTTCAAAAATGGAATTAAAATGCAAAGGTCCATTAAACAAACGTGTCCATCGAAAGAAAAATGTATTACGCAGCATACGGCCATTGAGGGGATGTTGAACACAAATGATGTATTTTATTAAAAATAAATAATAATCATTTAAAAAATGTTTTCGTTTCTATTTTTACATACATTTTTGATAACAATTTATAGATGGAATGCTAATTTACCGAATTGATCGACCGTTTTTCTTAAAGTACTGCTAAGTCTGCACCACGATTTTTCGCAGATACTTAAACCAATGATTTTTTTTTATTATGACGGGCTAGTGAAATCCACACATAAATCTCCATTGTATACGCACTTGTGATATTGTATGTACGTATAAGTTACCGCCGAAAATGATAATTAAGGCAAAGCTTAAACTTTGAATTAACTAGAAATTATAAATGCATACTAACGTTATAGGGTAAAGTTTAAAGACATAGTTGTATTGATTATAGACGTCATCGAGTTACATTTATATCATAATTATACTGTTAATAATAACATTCTTTTACTAAATAAGTTAGTTTTTCTGGCTACTGAAAATATTCGGTGATTATTAATATACTTATTATTAATTATTGATGATTTTTGACGCTGAACGAAATTTCGTTTTTTTTTTTAAATTATTTTAGTAGAACGCCTACATTATATTACTGTTGTCTTGACCTTCAATTAAAACCAAAGTCCACTGGAAAATGATAGATCACAATATAGAAACAGCAGAAAGTGGAGAACTGTGTAAGCACTCAGCAGTATAACCGTCCCACAAGGTTTCAAAAATGTCATTGAAAAATTAAATGAAACAAAATGACAAATAATAAATGTAAGGCACTAAATATATTGTTTTTTTCTTATTTATATTTGTTTAATGTTTTTTTTTATTAAAGAATACTAAAGGTTACTTATTTATTTTTAATTTAACAATAATCAGCTTAAAGACATAAATAATATCAACCATAGTAATTAAAAAAAATAAATATCTGTTACGTTCCTATGCTTTGGTTGGAACATTAAATATTAAGAGTGATAGTTGGTCTCCAGTCATGAAACTTGCGAATTTGGTATCGCTATTAATGAATGGAATATATTTATAATAATATTTATTTTAATTTTAAAAATATTTATAAAATAAACATTTAAATGGGCAATATTTACAAAAAATCTTTGACGTATTTATTTGCGAGATTAAAAATACTGTCTACTTTATAAATCAACAGAATTAATTGATTTTTATTCATTGCAGTTTGAGATAATAAAACCCTTTATAATCAACAACCAGTTATTTATTAGAAATAAATACTGTGAATTTTTAGTAATTGAATATTTATACATAAATCATCTTTCCACGTATCATTGATGAAAATTATATTTTAAATTCTGTTCGTAAAAATTATAATATTTGTTATACGCTCTAGGTATATGTGAACAATTTATACATTGTGGCAATGTGACATACTTTGAGTAATAATATTTTAAACATTACATTCATCGTATATTTTAAAATGTTCAGCTTGACTTTTTGTTAAAGTATTTTATTCCAACCAACACATTATTATTATTTAATTAGAGTTTTCATTTATATTTTTCGGTTTATTGATATTCAGCACGGGCCAATAAGATGTAATCTACTGGTATAGAAACGTAATTTGTGGACCAGAAATAGGGTTGAAGAAAACGTGTGGGGGACTCGTGAAAAAAATATAATAATATGATGATCAGTGACATCTAACGGTTTTATTTTTGTATACCATTTCTAAAAAGCAGTCCAAGCAAAATTAACAAAATAATTCTACACAAATGTGACCGATAGCCAATTGAAAAATTTCACATAAATTTACAATTTACATACATTTATAAGAGTACTGAGTATTATATGTTTAAATGTATGAAAATAAACCCACCATCACAGGAACTTTGATAGTTTCATATTCCCAATTATAAAAGGAACTCTAAGAAACTATTGAAGGGGAAGAGATATTAGCAAAAACCATTTCTCCTACCTCAGCGTCTAGTCGCTTTTAGTTAATTATAATCATAGTCCTTGGTACTCGGTAAAATTAATTTATACGGTTTAATATCAATTATTCAACTATTTTATTCAATTAGCATCAGTTATCCACACCATTCACCACGGTGGTTAGTCACCATTTTCATTTATGGTATACGGATAATTTCACAAAATTCTTATACTTAGACTGACTTATTTTAATACACTTTTTTAAGCAAATTTTAATTTACATAAGTTTAAAATCTATAATATTTAAGTATTTATTAATTTAATGATAGATCAAAAATATTGTTTTGTTTTATCCATCAATAAATTAATTTAACTATCAACCATTTATTAGTCTAGTTATGGATGAATAATCAAATTCGTATCTTATTTTAAGACTTGGATAGTAATCTTTTTTATTTTTAATTTTTAATGATTATTTCTATGTTGATTAAGTGTGTGTAAAGGAAAGAATGTTAATTTATTTTTTATAATGTAATAATTTTCTATATAGGCGTATTTTACTAATTTACATAAATCACATTATGCATGTAAACAAGTTACTCACTACATAATATCAACAGGGAAAAAGTAACGTCTTTGAAACGGTTGTTTTTAAGCCATAAAGTAATTAATTTAGGTGATATTTATTTTGAATATTCAGCGCAGTAGTACCTAAATTAAATCAAACACGTCCGCTTGGTATTAGCTCATGACTTCAGATCTCAACTCAAACAAATTGAAGTAAAAGAAGACTATTATACACAGGGGGGGAAAAAAGGTTAATTGAAGATCTATATTTTATTGAATCTGTCAAATGTTTATATTACTCGTAGTTCCAAAAATTTTAAACAAATTAGTTGTTACAATATATTATCTGAATAACCAATTCACAAACAATTTAACCGTTTTAGTTTTCTACGGTGTAAACTACATCGATTACGGCTATACGTACTTACAACTCGACGACAGACATCGCAATGGTCTAAATTTTTGACCAACGTTTAATATTGGGTTATGCTTAATCAATGAGTAGGAAGATAAATAAAAAGTATGCAGTAATTTTATTCGGTATTGCACATTACTTAGTCTATTATTTGCGGAATTAGTTGTGCAGTAGCAACATTTGTGATCTACAATGTTATATACTTGTGGTAAATGTTTTTCATTTGGTATGTAATGGTTCATTAGACTTACAAACTAGGCAGGCAGATGTAGTTTTAAAATAATATTTTCTGTCTTTCAAAATTTTGTTCTGGATCTATATCCGTAACTCTTTCGTTTTTACACCAATAGATATGACAAGAAATCCAATTTATAATTTTTTTTTTATTTAACTGGTTTCTGTAACAGATATTATTATCTTCATGTCATTAACCATTTAGGTATTTACATATTTTGTACGTAAATGGTGTAAGTCTGCATAATATTATTTACAACAATATCAATAAGAGTATTGTTTTTCTCTAACAAACAAATGTCTACTGTACCAACTGCTAAAAGCATCCATTTATCCTGTCCAGACACGTTGATGAAGGAGG
Source organism: Sitobion miscanthi (assembly GCA_008086715.1). Classification (NCBI taxonomy): domain Eukaryota; kingdom Metazoa; phylum Arthropoda; class Insecta; order Hemiptera; family Aphididae; genus Sitobion; species Sitobion miscanthi. Next base: position 22,361,906 of record CM017800.1, read on the forward strand.
AGCGGTCTATTATTGTTGTGCTGGACCCGATTATTATATAAGTTAGTTGGAACCATTTCTATTGTTTATTGGTTTGACAGAACAATATATCGGTTTCGAATCACGATACGATGATATTATTATGAACTAGTACGTACGTAAACGTGATGTTTTCAAGAACTCTTCGTTGGATAAAAATCTAAAAGTTTATTAAGTTATTATACTTCAATGACAATCGATACAAAGTTTGAAAAAAATAGTATAAATACTTTTTCTGTTCACGCAATAAGTAAAAAAGTCTCCAATCGTATATAAAATTATATTGACAGACATTTGCTGATAACAATTTTATCTCAATAAAATGTTAAGTGGCGATATATATACATATCTATTTTATTTATAGTATCTAGGTACTTGATAAAAATAAAATTTTAAATACTAACCAAAAAATATTGCAAGGTAACTGAAAAAGTACTCGACTGACGAATTGTTTTTATGTTGAATTTGTGGAATAAAACCGATGCATTTAAATTTTGAAATATTTCTTTGAACTTGTTCGTAATTATTTTTAACTACTCATTTACGTTTAGAATTGGTGATCTAAAATCGTCGTGATTTTTGACGATGGACTTTTTTTCGTACAGTATTTCTAATGTATGTGTTAATACGTGTTAATAATATTATAATACTAACACAGTTTCACATCTCTTCAAAAATACGACTATTCTAATAACCATTTAAACTGTTACCTATTTTTATACGTAAACTAATACAATTTAATATTAAAATTGTGTAATAGTAATCAAATAATCAACTGTATATATTTTATCACAAATATTTGATCCAAATTTGTTGACAAATAATATATTATGTATAGTTGTTTTATATTACAGTCGGTACGTAAAAATGGCGTAATACTAAACAGATAAAAACATATAAATTACATAAACGTACATACTTCAAAAATTAATATAAGTTATAGCTAAATATACTAATATACTTGGTACGACATGAAGTCTTATGATTTATTTATTATTTTTTTTTTAAATATTTAAAATCTCTGCATTGAGATTTAAAGCACAACAACCAATAAGACATAATTATTTGATATACATAAAAAAACAACAATGATATAATATGAAGTGGTAGAATCTGACGTGTTTATTCTGATTTAAATATCTAAAAAAATATTATTGAATTAATCATGATTTATAGAGATATTTTCACACAAACACTTTAAAAACTAATGGCGTTAGTGTATACTTAATACTGCATAGTTATTTTACGTCCCACGTTTTATCACCACTCTATACCAACTAACAAATAAACTCTGTTATTCAATTTAATTTGAAATATAAATATTTGTATCGTTATCTGTACATTTTTTTCGATTTGTTAATGATCAGTACGTGCCCACACAAATAGCATTTGTATGATATTTATAATCTAATATATTGATAAAATCGCCAATTTTAAGCACATGCATACTAAAAAACGGATACAAGTACAAACTAATCTGATAAATATATGCAGTAACATATTTTATTTAAATATTAATAATATGCTGAATAAAATTATAATGTATGTTGTTGTGTAATAAAATTAATTAAAATTAATAATAGGTAATGAACTATAAATTGTGTGTTATTGTAGTTTTTTTTTTTATTTATGTGTGGATATAAATTTTAATTAAGTAAAGTGCGATCAATTAATAAAACAATCAGTGTAAATTTAAATGTATTAGTATCTAGTATCTCAAATCATATTACCTAAATCACGACAAAAAACCCTAAATTGATTTTATTTATAACTGGTAATTCTAAACTTACTAAGACGAAAAATGAAAAATGCCCTCTTTAAGGTATCTACAATAATATGCAACTTTCTATAAAGTTGTTGAGGCTTTTGTGATACTCATTTAATCTTAAATAGTGGTTGTTTACTTAAAAAGGAAAAATAATAAATAACACTTTATTGTAAAACCAATACATTAATTTTTCGTTTCACAGAGAATTTAAAAGTGAAGATAAATTGTAATTTTTAAGAAATGGATAACAACAAGGAGACCGAGCAACGAGAGATATTTTTGTTTTATGTTGGACGAAAATGCTACTTCAAAAATCTGATTGCACTCTGCACTTTGTACTTTTGTACAGTATATTAAGACATACAAAACATGTAATGCGTATGGTATGATCATGAAGTACAAGTTTAATGTTATGCCATCACACGTCAGTCAAACGTAGATACTAAAATTTCACTGTCTTCCGGACAAATTTGTTTGTTGCTAATTATCCTTCAGTGGTATGCGCTGTTACTCGTGATTAATCTATAAATTAATGTCAATTACAATTATTGTAAAAAAATTAAGTTCCTACAATAGTTTATTAAAAATAAAATAACAATATTATTCACCTCAGACAGTAGATAATATGTGACTAGTATTCGTTCACCAATTTACGTGTAGGTACTACCTATGTGTCTCGTGTCTGTGTAATAGACAACTGTATATTCGTTTTTGGGACTTGTGTGGTCGTATGCTATTCATATTGTTACAACTCGAATGTAGAGTATAAATAACCCTCGTTTTTTCATTTTAACGTAATGAATTCAAATTTAATAGTTATAACTTTATAAATCATGATAAATAAAATATTATTAAGTCATAAAATATCCTTCTATGTGCCCTAACTAAATGTTCGTTGGGCATTTACATAAGAATAAACAGCTAGATTGGAATGATAGTACTATAATAAAATACAACAAATATACTAATACAGTATTAAAACATAAATTTTTATTTATAAATAAATATGTAGGTACGGTTTTTTTAAGTATACATTTGTTTATACATTTTTAAAATATTTTGTATTGACCTAGTCTACTAGCCATAGTTAGTTGTATTTAATTTAAGTGGTTAAAAAAATGTATTTGAAATGCAAAATAGTGTGTTAAAAACAAATTTTAATAATTCATTAATAATAAAATATTAGTAGATATCCGTTTTTTACTTTGAACTTTTCATCATAATAAAAAATAAAGGATTAATGAATGTAATATTTATGTATAAATATAATGTACAATAATATCATATTATATAAGTCATAGGATGATTCATTAAACATGCTCACCCCATTTTTTTTTAATCAATAATGAAATGTTATTCAAAATCTAATTTTTAGAATTTTCAAATATACGTAAAGACCATATTTTTAAATTCTTTTGATCTTTTGTACTACTTAAAGGGTACCTATGGAACCACAAACTTCTATTTTTCAGATGTAAATTATTCTGCTAGTTTCTCTAAAAATGTGGTTGTATCAAAATCACAATTTGAACGAGTAGTTTTTGAGTTATTTAACGTGTACTAAGAATAATAGTTATAGGTTTTCATAACAATGGATTTAGAATATTTGAGGGTTATAGTGACTTGACAATTTTTGTAATTAATGTTAATCTATCAACATTTAAATTTGTAAAAATGGTTCAAGTATAATTAGCATTTCAAATTTTTAATAAGTTACATTAAAATGTTTTTAAAACTTATCTATTAAATAATTTACAGTAAAAAATGGCGGTTGTCATATAAAAAAACATAAGTGTGTGTCGCCACAGTATACAAGTACCTACTGCCACAAACAGTAAATTATGAAATAACAGGAGTGAGCATGCTTGGGGATTCACCCTGTATTAAATATGCATTTTTTATAATGTCTTTTAGATCACTAACGCAATTATAATAATTTGAAATAAATATTTATCTCATGAATATTTTACTTTACTCTATTAAATATTTATTAGCTTTAACTTTAAATAAGGATTTATTAATTACAAATTATAAACATAGTATAAAGAAATTGAAATGATATTTACATAAATGATATCCAAATAAATACAAGTTATTGAATTATATTTAAATGTTGCCACTGTAGATTTATTTTAAGGAAAAAAAATCATATATAATATTGTACTGCCCCTGTTTTTATTATTTCAAGGTGATTTTAACTACAATTTACAATAATGTATTTTACGTTAAGCTTATGATTAATTTATGAATTAATACAATTGATTCTACCATTGTCAATTATAATATTATATATTATGATTTTTTAACAAATATTCACCACTATATACATTTTTACTATAATATCATACAATTTAACGATTTCATGAGGGTCAATACATAAAATAAAATATATTTATAAAAATATTGCCTTAAATAATACATAGTACTGATCTTTCAATTTCTATGATTACTAGTTAGATATGTTTTTAAAAAAAAAAGTGTTTTTCATTGTATCTCAAGCTCTATTTCAAATATGACTTATACACACGTTTATTTGTACTACATAGGTTTCATATCATATTGAATACAATTAACCTTACAAAAAATACTTTAGTATCGTAGGTCACTAGAAAATATAAGGAGTCTAATCGGAATATATTCATGTACAATACATCGGTATTTTTTTTGAATAGTTCACAGTAAAAAAATATTATAATATTATATAGGTGTTTATTTTTGGTACCAACATTTTTATTGTACCACTTTTACAATTCCGAGAGAAATATCTCCACAACTCATCGTTGGACATTTTGGAAAATGTAAAAATAGCATAAAATTCTAGGAAAAAACCACGTGTAATAAACAAAAAACTATATGTATACGCAAAATCCTATTTTAAAAAGAGAAACATTGTATCATTACATATATATTGACGAAACATTTTAGTAAAAATATTTTTTTGTTTTACATCCAATTGAATTAACACCGATTCAAAAATAATAGACGTTTGCAGTTAAAATATTGCAATTTTATTTCAATATAGATTGTACTAGATTACAGGATGAATTATATTAACGACGGATCAATTCGGTTAGTTTAGTACCTATTTATATTTTACCGCGTTCCATTCCGCACAGCTAAACGTACAAATCATCAGGAACAAACAAGTATCGACTTATAAACCCATAAATTCAAGACCCTTAAAAGCAACGTCCTCCCCTCAGCCATACGGTTCGCATTCGAAATTTATACCCCAGACGTTTTGCGCACCATAATAGTATATATTATATATTATATATATGCGATCCAAAACGGATAGGCCTTTGAAACAACTGCAAATACTCTTCGGAATTTCTCATAAGCGAGTAATTTTATATGAGAACGTTAACGCCCGATTGTATGTAGGCCACAGAGTTCACAAAACCCGGAGCTGCGCGATTCCGGAAAAACAATGAAAAACGGGCCATTAAAAGCCTACCACTGTCGGTGTATATGCTCAGACGGCGAATATATGTCCACAGGACGATCGTCTACGGACTACGTTTCAACTCCAATCGTTGCAATTTACTTCGTTCACAACACATATTATTACGTCGCATTTAATAAAGGGATTGAGATAAAATAACGATGATACGTTACGCGGTTGCGTTTGTACATCGATATTATTCCTAACCGCAGGTTATAATATACAAATGTATTGACTGTTAATAGTATTATTAAATAATAATGCAATAAACAATAATACCGAATTAGTCTGCAGGTGTGTTGAAACACCATCAGACATATTATTTTTTTGTCGGTTTGTTTTGAAAACTCTGTTCCGATATAGATATATTATTATTATTATTATTATGGATGACGACAATAATATAAGTGGTACATTTTATTTGTGCCGGCACTTAAAAATATACTGTAACTAGATGTCTTAGAAATTGAGTTTTTATTAATATTATGATCACCACAAACCTTTCGTCGGAATTGAATGATTTTTTTTCCTACAAACAGTACCTACTTGAATTTTTAATTTTTATACATTAAAAAAACTGTTGGTGAACTGTAGTAAGGATTAAGTTGTTGAAAAGAATAACATTTTTTTTTTTTAATTTACACTATGGTAGGAATCTCAATCAAATAAAATTAATTTGTAAAACATTTTTTAAATTAAAAATGTACGATTTTGATTACTTAACACAATATTAATAGTGATAAAGCAAATCAATACAGAGTTTATTATAAAATTCCAATTCTATAGATTATATAAAATAGTGTGAAGGGAATTTTTTTTTTTTTTTTTTTTTATTGATCCAAACAAAACATCGGCGACAATGGCCATTATTTGTAGTCATTACATTAATTACAATTGTTTTTTTATTTATATTTTTAGATATAGTATCTTAAATTAAACTGTACAGTTCAAATTATCTTAGAAATGTTAAGATTTGGAAGGGGGTATCTGTGTTTGAAGAGAAATTTAAATATATTCACAATCGATAATAATTTATTAACCTAATTTGATACCTAATGGTATTAACTGTTAACTAACAACAACATAATATGGATAGGATTATATGAATAATTTCTAATAGACTTATAATCAGATAACAATATGCCTAATTCAAATTTCTAATTTTTCAATATTGACTAATCCCTTACAAATTTACAAACAAAACAAGTAAATTCATCTTACGAATCTAAATCCTCACTCATCAGTACCTAAAGATAGTTTTGTCTAAATCTGATTCACTAAGTCCGACTTATAGCCTAACCAATTTTGTCAAAACCTAAGCCGCGTATACATTACCGTTTTCCCGTATTTGTTCTTAGTTTTTACTGATTATTTTGAAAACAAGTAAGTACCTAATTGAAATTTTGAGTACCCCAAGTACGAACTAAATCCAATTCTTTGCCACATACCATCTCGAAATTAGTAATTGAAGCATTATTTTTGCTCTAAAAGGCAATGCCAGACGGAAAAAACACATTTTAGCTAAAACCAGCTCAGTATCTAAAATAATGAACTATATTATTTTGTAAGCATTTCAAACTAAGTAATAACCCTCATATTTTTTTTTAATTTAATACAACTCAAACCGATAAGAAAGAATTTTCGAAGCGTTCAATGTTTTTTGAAAGGGGTAATGTTAATTAAAAACTTATACCACTCATTTATGTGCGTATCAGGAGTACTAAAATGTTGTAAAAAAACACTTGAAGCTTTTTGTTAATTTTTTCGTAGTGTATTCACGTAATGTTAATTGTTAACGGCGACCTTTTATCTTGACTAAACTTGAACAAGTTCGTGACGGCTATTGTAGAACACAATTCAAAAATACTTTTGCAGGAAAATATGCTCGTATTAAAAAAAAAAAAATCGATTATTTTGTTTGGTGAATATTTTTAAAGATGGAATTTTAAGAAAGCACTTCGGGCACTTTAGAAAAAGTCACTTAGATTTTCCATTACATTAAACCTTCATCGAACGAGGACCTCCTCATTTGTCACACGTAATAAATATCGACAGAGCATTTATTGCGTTACTGGATACTTTAACATGCTGCAGCCCATGCAATTTTGCCGACATACAATGTGACGTGATTCTATTCGTTGAATGATTACTGATAATTAATGTTGATGATGAACTGATGAACACGAAATTCAAAAACTAAAATTCCGATAAATGTTCAATAAACGAACCCAGGGAATATTCAAATTTCATAATTAAATATTATACAAACTATCATTATAATATATTCTAGATATGTAATTAATAATATCTATTTTAATACTTTATAATTCGGTCGAAAGAAATTAAATTACATCATTTTCACTTTTTCAGCAAGTTTTAATAGGAGGAGCTGGTTTCAAAAAGTACCCACTGCATTGCATCCATTTTACTTTACTTAAACCTATCATGACTCATGTAAAATATTGTTATATAATAATATATCTTTCAGTTTTTATACTCTATAACATTATACATATTATATACTATATAGGTATCTATGAACTTGTGTGTATTCATAGTTCCGCATAAATACGAGTAACGAGTAAATATCCGATATAAATTCCAAATTCAATTTGTTTACTTGAACATTTTTTTCCCCTTTACGGTGAAATATTATAGCTATTAAATATTTATAATCTAAGAAATCTATTATTATGTGAGACAGATACACACACCTTTAGTTGTGTTACTATTTTCATTAGATATTATTCTATTGATCGTGCTGCTGCAGCCTGCGAGCACACGAGTAAGTACATATTATTATGCCCAATGGACTCCTCTACCTCATCCACTTCACATCGATGTTTGCAGATATACTTCTTAAAGTTTAACGAAATAAAATATTATAATAACGATTTCCGGATGTAAGCCATTTGTTCCCACTCGATTGATCCCTTGTCGCCTATTCTTGTTTTCACCATGACCTTCGCAGGAAAAACGCATATTATAACGAGTAGTGTTGTGTCAAAAGTAAGGTAGCTGCTCACATGGAAGATCACCCATCGAACCCTACTTAGGGTTATTTCCGTAAAGGCGTAAACGCGTGCGAGAATAAGACGGAAATGTCGTGATCGCCCGTTGGCAGTCGGACGGCCAAATTGGTATTTTACATTTGACGGGAATTCGTTTTAAAAACTATTTTATTTTTCATTCTTTCGGTTGAGTTTTCCTTTTTTATGGTGTCTGATTGTTAACATTTTCCAATGTATATTCAAAAGCATCGTTCCAAGACCGTTTTCATCGTAATATGTTATACTATTAAGTTATACCTATTTTATATTCGCCACTTACATAATATTTTGAACTCAGTTCGGTTTGTTTGTCAAAAATCGGTTGGCTTGTTGACATAACTATTTAGCATTTACTGATGAACGTGTTTTATTCCCCAATCAAAGTGTTGGTCGTTAATTTTTCTCTGATACACTTTTAATAAACCCGATGTCAGACTGCTGCCCATGTTATAGTCGTGTGATTTGAAACACGGGGTCGAAGCTACCTGGTAAATTTATATTATAATGTATTCATGTACCGTAATTTTCAACCACAAAAAATTGTATTGGTTATTTTTGAGAAAAAAAATCATAGTTAATAATTACTAGAAAAAAATAATTAAAATAGGTACCTACTAACTATTATTAATTCAATAAAAAAAACTTATAATGGTTGTATTTTCAAACTTAAATTTTAATTTGAAGAAATATTATATTATCTTAATTTATTAAAACAAAATTAATCTAGAAAATCGGTACTGCACGTGTATACATTTCATTTTCAAGTAATTAAATGTTGGAGAAATATTTAATTCAATTTTATGAATTTCTAAATTATAAAAGTGGGTGGAATATTATAATATGAAAGAACATTTCGGAGTGTACTGAGATGAAAAATGAGACAGACGATTACACTTGTTTAAGGTTTAATATGAGTTTAAAATATATTATTTATATTGATAACAATTGAAAATTACTTTGAATCAATAAAGGCGTATTTATAAATTGTTTTTTTTTAATCTTTATTTATTTCGAAGGACTACTAACATAATGCGTTAACGAAACGAAATGTCTATATTTTTTTTATATAACACGTCGTCTTGTATATGCAATTTCACTACATTTTCCCATGACTTGTAATGAAGAATATAACTGAAATTATCTTATTAAAATATATACTATACATTTTCGATTAATGGAAATTCAGATATTCAATCTTCTATCACAAACTTTGCATTTATATTGTATTTTATGTATGCCACGTAATAAAGTACCTTCGATTAATTTTCAAAATAATGTTCAGTACGTACATTTGATGATAACTATTGTTTAACATATTATGTAATATACAATTTTCCGAGTAATTACTTTATATAAGCTGTTTTAATTTGGTGTCGCCTGTTATTCCACTCATTAATTTTATTCATCCAAAATGTAACTGTACAATTTATTTAACGATGTAATTGATTGAAAAGTTAATTAATTGTTTACTCATGTGTAACGCGTATTTACTAGAAGATAATATTTTTTATTTTTCATTCAATACAAAATATATAAAAATAAAGAAAAATGTATCATAATTTATGAAAAAATATAATATAATATTTAATACAAATATTATATTTGATTTAAGTTTAATACAAAATATGTCTGGCCATTAATTTTGATTTATAAGTTATTTTTTTTAATAAATTAAATTTGCACAATTCAGCAGCAGTGTTTTCATAGTCATTAAAAACTATAATCTAGTAGTGTTCATTATTTTTTCAATAGCCAAGCATTATATGCTATATTATAATATATTATAATATACAAACTTCATACATTTTTGATTTTGGTTTTATCACAAATAAGTTAAACACTCAGCGAGTCTCTGTCACCTCCTAAAAACTTAAAGCACAGTATCACTTTTTTCTTAAAACATTTTTCTTCTAGAAACAAATTTTGAACAGCATAAATATCAAAAATGTGTACGCAACAATTCAATGGTCATGAAGTTAAACAACTATTCATGAAAATTCTCAATTTTGGTTCCCAACAAGTAAAAAAAAAAATTGTAATAAATACTTTTTTATATAATTTATTTAGGTAGACTGAGGTCAATTTATAAAACCGTCGGAAGATAAATATAAAAATGTATAATTTAAAACGAAAAAAATACAAGGGCAAACCCAAATCATTAATTCCTTTGTACATGCATCATAATATAAATATTTAAAGAAAAATGATCATATTAAAATGATACCACAAATGCGAAAGGAAATGGGTAGATATTTATATAACATCTATGTTATTTACTTAAATTAATGTATTACTGTGATGAATAAGTTGGAAAGTACGCAACTAGTTGTAACATAGTGCTCATTTTCTTCGTGTACATTATTGTGGAAAAGGGTATATAAAACTATCAGAAATTATTAGCATAGACGACTGTATAACAGTTAAGATTTTTCAATGGCAAGTCATTTGCGTCACCATTTTTCGTTAGTAATCGTTTTAATGCTCAAATTCATTCTAAAAGTATGTTCGCCTACTTTATTTGATGTCAGTAAAAAGCATCAATTATGATTTTTTCGAAGAATTTTCTTTTAATTCAATCGTATTTCTTTAAAAATATTAGTACTTAATAGAATAATGATGTATAAAATCACTGCGAAAATATTATTTTGTTACAGCTGTACCTGGCGAGATTTTTACAGAAGTACAAAATTATAATATAAATCACAAATGATACTCAGGCTAGTACAGTGGGAAAGCCGTTACCTTATATTTTATTTCTTAAAAAAATTTTATTCATGAGTTTCTGTCATTTTTGTGTTTGATTTAAAATCAATAATTGTTTACTCGATCTCCAAATCAAATGAATTGTTTTTTGTTTAAAATTAGAATTAAATTCATATAAAATTTATATTAAAGAAAAAAAAAATATAGAATCGGATTATTTTATCGAATGAAGAAATTAAATTATTAGCCCTAACATTAAAAACAACTAAACTTAATACCTTACATTTTATTTTATTTAGCTAGGTATAATAATTTACACTAATTAAAGTAATATACCATATACTAGAAAAATATTAACTTAATAATCAAAGACACTGAATTGTTTTGAATTGTTTTAGAAACTAATTGAAATGTATTTATAAATATACCCTCTGCGGCAACTCTATAATTGTACCTATTTTTAATGTATCCTAAAACCTCGAAAATATTAACAAAATTCGTCATTGTGTAATACATCTTACAAAAAAATACGCAGTTTTATTTAGATTTTTTTATGCTTGTTAAAGTTAAGGTTATATTAACTATTATTATTATCATTATTTTTAATTGAATCATCTCACATTTCAAGATTTTTTTTATGCTTTAAATATACCATTAATTGGATCTTCTTTGTGATTGGGCGTTATGGAAATGTATATTATACTTATTATTAAAATACTCTTGATAAAAATAGTATAAAATAGTGTTATGGTAATTAAAATATTCAAATGATATACGATCATCTATTGATAATGATATCATAAAAACAAGAGTAGTTAAATAAACATATATGATGAATAAAAAGTATTATTGTTACATAATTAAGTTTCCTCCAATTAAAATTTTAAAAAGGATTAATTAGAATAAAGGCATGACAGCGTAGAGTATGATAAAAATTCAATTTTTTTACCATATTCCTATCAAACTGATGTTTTTTTATAATAACACAATGATTTATATTATTTTTCAACAATTTTTACCATAGCTTTTTTCGTTAAAATTGAAAAAACATAGCGTACGTATATGTTCTAAGAAAAAATTTAATATAATTTGGACAATGATGCTTGATTTTAAATGTAACATTTTACAACAGCACAATATTATGGATGTAATTTTGTTAACACGCATCTTTATATAAGTTATAATACCAAACATCGGACCAAACAATCAATCTATTTACAAAAAAATCATAAATATAATATTTTAATAACCAGGCAACGACCGTTGTTTCAATTATTCTGTTTGTTCTGTTAAATGTAAAATAACTTCAAATTGTTATTACTTTTATGATTTTATTTATTAAGCTATAGTTTTAAACCTAGACAATAGTTATAACATTATAACAAAAAGATATAGATAATTAAATACATAATATTATAAATCACACTTATGATTTTCAAACGAATAGTCATTGAATTTTTTTTTGATGATATCTTGATTCTTTAAAGTTCATTTAAATGTCATCTATGTCAAAACCGCTTCAATAAATTCTAAATGCCTGTGAACTAAGCTATAAACTATAAGGTTATTAGGTTAACCTTATTTTTGACCCAAAAACATAAATTATATTCATTAAAAATATTTAATTTATGTTTATTTTATTCTTAGTCAAAAACAAAATAATTGTTGTCTAATTTTAGCAAAGCAAGTCGAAAAGAGATTATATTAACAAATTTAGGTCAATAAAACACATATACAAAATTCATAAATAACCAAGTTATTTCACTAACAGGTGATTAATAATAAATTAACATACATCAAACCGTTAATGTAAAACATAGTTTATACTGGAAAATTAAATTAATTTAGTAATCAAGCTATTTAAAAAAAAAAAAAAACGATTAAATTCTGCTTATTAAAAAACATTTATAAATATAAAATGTCCACGCTTTGGTCTATATTCTAGAGCTTATTAATTATTAATTCTACAATGTATTATACCATATAACCAAAACTAATTTGACCAATATTATCTCAGATCTTACATAATAATGTTTAGTTAAAAATCAATATGTTTAAAATGTATAATATATAATTAATATACTGTATAAATTGGTTTTTTTAAACTATATAATTAATGATTGTCCTTGAGAAATATTTTCAGTTCAATATTGTTTAAGTTTTTTAAATGAACATTGTTTTTGTTAGAATATACTTATCCTGTATCATTATACAATAATTTGTATTCGATATTTTGTATTACAATATTTTGTAAAACGGTAGTACACAGTAGTCAATAATTACTGAGGAATTAACTACAACCAAAATAAATTCAAATTATATCGATAAAAAATAATTGTATAAACATTTATCTTATGTATAAGAGATACTCGTAGCCAGAGCTTGAAACCGGTTACCGGTTTTTACCGAAAAACGAGTAATTTCCCGGAAATTTGGGGAACCTATAATTGGTTACCGTTATTATAAACCTATTTGCATTCCCGGTTATCGGTTACCGGTTACCGTGACAATTTTTCAGCTAACATAAAACGTTACAATAACGAAATATGTTTTAATCGGTTAAGAACCGATTAACGGTAATTATAAATACTGACTACCGTTATGTATGAACTATAATAATATTATGTTTAATTTATTTTAGCTACACAAATGATTATACGATCGTAGCTACTAATGGTATAATAAATAATAACTTCTTAAAACTATTCTTAAACCACACTATTGTATCTTCGTTTTTTTTCCCTAGTCTCAATTCTTGTAATAATAATTAAAATAATTACTATTCTACATTTCTATTTGCTACCTACCAATAACCAATGGTTGGTAATGACGGTACTCGATAGTCGATAGTCTCGGTCTCCCTAATCGTATATTGTACTGGAAAATTTAAAAATAGCTTGATTCCTATAACACGAATATTGTAATAAGTATACGGGTACAAAGGTGTAGTACAATTTTTTTTAAAAAACCGGTATTCAATCGGTTACCGGTAACCGACATTTTTTGGAAGCGGTTATCACTTAACGGTAACCTGGAATTTTGAATCTAGTACCGGTAATTGGTTACCGCTAACAACAAGACCGGTATGAAAACGGTAACCGGTATCCAAAAAATTTTCGTTTACCGCGTTAAAGGTAACCGATTAAATTAATAACGGTTTCAAGTCCTGCTCGTAGCATAATCACCAATTGTCTTAGTTTTCTCATCCCAACGCAAGCATTTTTTAAGAAATTATACCCAAAAACATTCGGAGTAAATTACCTCAGAATTTACACAAATGGACAAGAATTTGTTAAAAACTTCTGTACTGTTTATCTTACTTTTTAAGTACGGTTTTTTTAACATCTTGAAGAATTGTACAATGCAAAATGTGTCTAATGAAACTTTATATCCATTTTTATTGCTCAAAAAATTTTGTTATGAAAAATAAAACTTGTGACAAAACACGTCATTGTAATACCATTATCTCCATCGTTAATCATGTAATCTGAAATACATGACCAATACAAATGTCAATGTAACTCATTTAAAACAAAAAAATAATAATTAAAAAATATTTTTGTAATTAATATATTATGAGCATGTGTACTTATTCAAAAAACTACTTCATGCATTAGTATAATATACTAATTTTGTATAGGTAAGTATTAATCTTTCAAATTGTACTATCATATCATAAATTATGAATAAATAGTTAAAAATTAAAGCTCAAAGTTATATACAGTTTAACTGAAGTTTTTTTAATCTATGTAACAAAATATTTTAAAACATTTTAAAATTTAAGCTAAATTTATCTACACCAGTTATCTTGAGATTACATTATTTTATAATAAATTATAATAATTAATAATGATCTACGTATTACGTACAAATTTTAGTGATTAAAAAATTAAGTAGGTATTTAAATAACATGTTTAAAAATTATAAATAATTCTTTTCGCGTGACTTGCTAATATTTTAAATTGCAAATGTAATCATTTCGATAGATAGATTTATTGATAGATATTGATAGTGATTTTAAATCATTCGTTCTTAAGAAATCTATTTAAAATAGTATATGTTACACTCAGTTCTGTTTATGTATATTCTAATATTCTATGTAAACTGATTTAAACAGATAACAAGATAGAAGTTCTTGTTAATTAATAACTCAGAAAAAAAATTCCCAGGTGTGATTTTTTTTTCACAACTGAAAAAATTTGAACATATTATTACAATTTATCACACATTTTTATTAAAATACGAGACGAGCCTATAAAATCAATTCTCATGATTTAAAATAAATTAAAAATATTATGAATATGAACATTGAATATATTACAATAATTAGTAATTCAATTTATTCGTATATACTGGCATAATAATATTATGATATGTATATTTTGATTAACACGTACACTGTACACCCTTCCATTATTAAATTAATAAATATATTAATTCATTAATAAAACAAGTTTTTTAATACTAGTGTGTATTAGAAACTTTAAATTGAATTTATCATGTTTCAGTCCATGACAGTAGGTATTTAATATGTTGTTCCTTCATCTTCGATTTTAAATTTAAAAAAAATTGAGATTTAATTGATTACCTTGGAAACTCTTTGAATCAATAACGATAACAGCGCCACAAATCAGGTATAGCATCTACCCTATTAACCTGAATGGAGAAAATGATCAAACTTTAACAGCTTAGGCATTGATTCTAAACCAAATAACCTAATTCAAATCCACAACCGTTATGGCGTTATTATTAACAGCATATTGTGTAATAATAACCCGCTTATCGTGACGTACTAATTGTAAATAACTTTGGAGAATTTCAAAACTAATTAATATGCTCGTGATTATATAAAATAATAATAATCTATATATAAAGAGTCCACAATGGAGAAATTAGTTACCTTTTCGACTGCTTGCGAATATAGTGTAATTTAGTACTTCAGAAATAGAAAAATCTTGTAATAATATTATTCGTTGACGAAATACTATTTGAGTTAAATTAAGTTTACTAGTTATTAAACGATCATTTAATAAATTAATAAATTACATTTAATAATAATTAAACTATATAAGTACCTAGTTTAGGGCTCATTTACTGTTTTTCAGTAAAAATTGAGATCGATAAAAAAAAATGCAATTTAACACCGCGTGGTAACCATTTAAATCAGAACAATAAACACCTGAATAGGATGAGACTTTTTTTTAAAACATTGATTTTTTTTCTTTCTTTCTACTAACATTGTTTGATTTTTAGTTCTAAATATAATGGAATAAAATATTATGATATAGATATTTAACATTTTACCGCATTATTCGAGGCTACAATACTGTAGCTTAATGGAATCGAAGTTTATTATATAGGGTACATAATATTAACTAATATTGCAAACGCTTCCTCGAGTAAAAAATAAATATGAATATAAATTCGCTTTATATTTTCAGCCACGAATTTTATTTTGTGTTGTAACTTTCTTTTCATACCGGAATTAATTGTTTCTTCTGATGTATTCATTTTTATTTATCATTATTAATGGCGTGGAATATCGAAATATAATATTGGCTTTTGTATATTTAAAAAAAAAAAAAACATTTAAGACGAGTGAATAAATTATTATTAGTTGCTATCTTAAGCAAAAAACACGTATTGATCGATTACGTATACATACAATTTATACATTTTTTAGGAAATTATTTAATTTCTATTCAATAACTTATTGGATTCATATGTTTCTTTATATTATAATATTATCGTCAATATAATCACATCGTCAAACCGCATTGATACGCAGTGTTTACGTCGTGCAGTAAGACACACTCGTCAAAATTATTTTTCTATACTATTAATATTATTTTAAAAGCCAAGTGTATACCTCGATCAGTGCTACTTTTCCAAATCATATATTATACTATTCACAATCGGTTAGGTGTCATACGTGTACCGTGATATATCTGAAGACCAATATATACGTCATTTTAGGGCGTTTTTGACTTTCACGCCCTATCAAACTAACTATCGGTAAGAATAATACAATTATGGTTGTGAGAAGATCTAATGTCCGTGACTTATATGATATAGTATGAGATTCATATTGATAATAATATTATGATACAAATTACAAAGCGACGCTAGTGAAAGATAATATTTAATATTTATAATGCGTCGTGCGACTATTTTACCCCAAAGGTTTACCTGGATTTATCGAACTTATACGATACGAATATGTACGTACACGTTATAATATACGATAAATTCAAAATAATCGTCGCAGAGACATTAAATTGTCGCTATTTCTACAACGGAGCCTGTGGGCTGTGAATAATATATAGGTGACTGATATGCATCCAACCTTAACGAGTCGACCCGCTCGTAAAATCCGCTAAACTGCCGATGTGTTTTGTCGGACCTGGGGTGCAGGTAATAATATGGATGTTTGTCGAAAACTCGTTTGGCCGACATTTCTTCGCGCTTACACGTAACAGTATTTAATAATATGCACTTGCGGACGCTCAGTCTTATCACAACCGAAAATATTCCGGTTACCCCGGTTCGTCGTGAGCTTATATTCTATAAATTCTTCATAGTTTATTGGATATGCATTGAAAAACCGTGTACAAAGTGATATGGACGGTAGACAAGGTTGACCGGCTTAAGACCACAGTTGTATTGAGTCTGTATTTAAAATAGTCGCAGACAGAAGCATTCGGAAAGTTGCCAACACATTTAAATTGTATTAACTATTGGCGAGATTCGCCGTACGACGAGGTTCTAAATCCACGCGGCTAGCAACTACGGTGGTAAACGTCACGGTCTAGGCGATCGCTTACCATATTGTTTACGGTAGGTATACTCATGACCTAACCGTTATACGCTCCGTTGGTCGGACTTCAGCCGATTTCACGCTGGGCGTGTCGATTTCTAGTAAAACACGCTATATAGTATAAAATATGTAAATGTCGAGTACAGTATTATCGTGCATTATTGCCGATTCGTTTATAAGTCGGTAAGTGATGACACATAATATAATATGCACATTTCGGTGTAATATAACTGTAAAGGTAGGTAATGCGCAAGCGTGCCTTTATGTTACACGAGTCATCCGATCGTTATCAGTATTCTAATGAACATCAAAGGATGTTTAAGTGTGATTGTCGCGTAAGTGTATGTCCGTCGCTGATGTCACTCGTTTTTTGAGAATAACGTTATAGGGGGGGGGGGGCAGGATGATCAGTGTTAACCAATATATTATTATTCACATGTCAGTTGTAAGAATAAACCGTTTTATACACTTCTACGACTGGTTTTTTTTTTTTTTTTTTATAAACGGTGAATAATTTATCGAATTTAAATTATGTAGTGTGTGTACTGCAGGGTTTGAAAAATAAGAGAAAAACTTCCGTAAAATAACCGCAGAACACGCTGGGTGACGATTGTCTGTAAAACACTATATTATATAGCATGATATTATAATATATTTATATCAATGTCGAGTATATAGTACTATCGTGCATTATTGCCGGTTCGTTTATAAGTCGACGGCACATAATATATGCACATAAAGTTATATTTTAACTGGAGATAATGCGCAAGCGTCCCTTTATGTTGTACGAGCCATCCAATCGTTATCGGTATTCTAACGAACATCAAAGGATGTTAAGGTGTGATCGTCGCACGACTAGCATTCACCTCGAATTGTACTCCACAATGAACAATAAAAACACTATTGATTGTAATCGCTATGTAACTGTTTGTACGTTGTGCACTTGTGTGTAAAATGTACATATCAACTGGTTATCTATAACAAACATAATACTATATCATATATAATTAACAAATATTATCAGCTAATTAGAAAAAAATGGGGTAAATGATTCAGGATATGACATAACTTAATTCTGTTCTGTTCAATCAAAAATGTCTATTTATGTTCTAGGCCTGTAGTAGGTAGATGATATGACATTATCCAATGGCGGTTCAAAATATTATAATTTTTGACTTTTGGCATTTATGTTGCATAATATTATTCTGTCTAAACAGTTCTCCAGTAATGATTTAAAATAGGTTGTAGGTTTTTTTTAATCGTTCCTGATGAGTCATACCCACCTCTCATTCGAACTTATGATATACCTAAAACAATATTTTCCGTACTTGATTTCACCATGACACGTCCTATCATCGACTTGTTAATCGTTCATATATTATAACTTCTAGTAATTGGTATCATATTCTACGCTATAGAATATTTATGGCTTACACAAAAAACTCGGCGATCACTACAAAAGTCCAAATTTATGGTTAAATCGAATTTAATATAAAAAAAAAATAATAATAATAATAAATTCCGCCAAAATTCCTTGTAAGTATTAAATATCAGTGGAATTTCCGAGCCGTAGTTGAATGACTATAACACTATCATCAAAATTAAATTTTAAAATAAGCTTTACTTTAGACTTTTAGAGTTTTCAACAAGAAATATTACTCAAACGCTATTAAATTAAAAACATTTTAGAATTCAGAATACTTGGTTGTAGATTGTTGTCTTGTTAAATAATACGTTCAATGTTACAATATTTGATGATGACAAAGAAATATCAATAATTACTTAAATGTATTTTAAAATTAGTTTTTATCATACGATTAGAATAACACTTTTAGTAAATAACGAATAATTTTAATACAAAAGTAATTATATTTTGAACATTTTTATTTTTATATTCTAATATAGTACCTACCTTATATTGAATAGATGATTTTAAAGAAAATTAAATGAATAAAATAAAAAATGTATTTTAAATCGAAAAAATACACTCATTGTATTTATTTACAGCTGTATATTTTCATAATCAATATCTTATACGTTTTTCTACTCGTCATTTAAATAGCATGAAAACTATTGTTTCATAAATCATTTTTAAGTCATATTAGAACAAATAAAAAAAATATTTAAGTTGATTTATTCTATAATCCAAGACACGAAAGACTGTTTATTTAGTACGAACATATATTTAACACATAGTAAACACTGTTTTCGTAATATTGTATTTAATATTATATGAGTATGGTTTTGCAAGTATATAATCGTATGTACTTTTACAATTAAATTTGATTTAAAATGATCGACCAAGTAAATATTCGCAATAGTTTGTAAAAACCACAAGTTCCTATTAAAATATGTTATAGATATATCATTATATAACATTTTCAAAAAAAAAGTACAGGAATGGCTGAAAATGGGATGGGACCACTACGCTCCTAACTTTATAAAAAATTACTAACTTATATTCCTATTCATTTATAAATATTTAAAATTAATTTCTGAGAATGTTGGCCAAACTTCTTCCTTGATCCAGCTGGCGCAGTAAATAAGATAGTTTCAAATAAAATAGTTTTTGTTGTATATTTGTTTTGTTCTCCTATTTATTAATACATTTCACAAATTAATAATATAATATATACAAATAAATGGGTTAATTGAGCTCACGTTGTATTTTGTTTTCGGCAAATATAAGTCCGTTCTTATTGTTAGTGAATTTAAATTGTAAAACAAATCCAAAACTTTTATATTTATTTTTTAATACGAGAATTCGGATCAATATATACTTTACTATTAGCCAAAATAATTATGTGCATTATTGATTAAATTCAATAGATAACACATACATTAACTATCAAGGGTGGTAGTTTTATTTTGCCCCATAAGTATAATAGTATATAAATTATAAACTCTAAACTAACAAAAATGTCTTATTTTTATTGCACACGCTAGCCTTATACTATAATACTGCACACGCATTGTTTACAATACGATTTGTAAACAAAAAAAATTCGAAAATGTAATTCAAAAGTATTCCCAATATTAAAATGAATAAGCAAGGGAATAATTTCACGATATTAGTTACTCCACAGTCAGTCATTGCCATTTTTTACGCGTTACTTATAAGTTGTAATTATTATTTAGTGGTATCATAAGATTTAACCATAAAAAATACGAATCTCCCTTAGTACCTAAATAAGATGGAAAATCTGTACATCGAGATAAATGGTGTCTGAATTCGAATTGAAATTAAACATTAAATAGGTAACTTGACATTTATTATAATACTACACTCAATCTCCGCCTTAACCGCAGTGTCTTGGATCTTAAGATGCGGTTCTCGAAATTATTTCTCTGGTGTAATATTTGTGTTAAGTAAAATGTGCGTTATTTGAAAAAAAAAATTCACTCACCGAATTTCATATTTTTTATATTCGCATTAAACGTCTATGGAAAAAAAGAAAAATCGTCGTAATTATGTTTGGGCGTTGCTAAAATATACGCGGAAGGAAAAGGCAGGAAGGACGTTCGGAAAAAACGAGCGTATTATAATACGAGTTTTATTTTCTAATTTGGCGGATGACCGGTGAACAGGCGTGGCGTACAAAAAATGTGCCTATACCATGACAGTCAAGGGGTTGCGTTGGACGTGAACGAAACTGGAGCAATTCTAACGGGGACGGGTCACGCGCCAGTAGAACAACACGTTTTTCAGGTCATGACGAAATTTAATAAACACAAGAGGGCCTAAATGTTCAATGATGAGCAGGCAAACTTGCGCGTGCGTACGTGACTGTATACGTGTGGGCGCTTATTGTGTGTGTGTGTGTGCCTGAATTTATACGACTGATATTGTACGGGTCCTCGGGGGGGCATTCGGTTATAATTTTTTATCCTAAGTGCCGAGCACTTCCCCTCATCGGTCCTATTTTATTACACACCTTGAGCGCATGTGGGTGTGTTCATAACTACCACCACCCGGTAGGAGCGTGATATTATAATATGGTTGAATGTCGTTGTTCAATATACTGCTGTGAACAGTCTCGTCTAATCTGGACCAGCACTCGGTGGAGTGTGCCCATATAGAGGGGCGAGAAACTGCACGATGAGGATAATATAGTGGATGAAATCCACCCCCGCTCCACTCCCCCGGTGGTCTTTCAATTTTTATGAATCAGTTTTATCCCGGCAATATTTAGTCGACAAAACGTAATTTCATAACACGAATGTTTTTGATTAATACCATATTATTAAGTGTTGCTTTGTTAATAAATTAATAAAATCACTAGGATAAAATATTAGATAACACTAAAAAAAATTAATTAGAATCGTTTATCAATCAATTTACAATGCCTTATTAATAATAAGTTACTAGTAACAATAACAGTATAATTAAGCTATATTTCTAAAAATCCTGTCAGTAGTGGTGTAAACTTAAAAAATAAATATTTATGTATTACTCAAGAAACGGCTATAGGAATATTAAAAATTAAAATATTTTTACATTTTTTTTTGTGCAATGAAATAATTAACCAGTGCCTCTAAAAGTTGAAATATTGTTTTTTTAAATTAACTCATCACCCACCAACCCTTGTGAAAAACGTGCTCACGCGATTTTTTTTTTGTGCCATTGTTTTTTACCTTTTTCGCGTGCTAACAACGCCCGCGCGTTACGAACTCGTCACACACGTGCTACCCCCTCCCCCCACCCATCAAAACTGACCCGATCCAAATCACGACCACTCTAACAGTCTAACATAATTGTGAGCTTGGCGATTTTGTAACGAATAGTAATTTTTCAACATCGGTGACTACAATCAGAGCCGGAACACTTGTCTGCTTTCTGTACAGTAAATAGAAATAAATACGATCCGATGTCGATGGTGATAATAATTATTATAAAAGAAAAAACATGTCATATTGAAAAATCGTTTTTCTAGACTTTTTCCGTTATGCGTCTTTATTTACTTCGTATATAAAATCCACTAAATTGTTTTCACGTGTAGCCAACGCACTACAATGTGGCAGACATGTTCAATTATACGTAAAATATTATAGTTATATTATAATACGTCTGGTTTACGCGAGTATTTATCTACAAAAGAGTCTTTTAATATGTATATTATTTAGTAAATAAACAAACTACTTATAAAATGTATTTGATATTTTGTAGGTTTTTATATTTATTTCGTTTTTTTACATACATTAATGGGCGCAATCAGGGTGTGGGGGGAGGGATGGCTAAGCCTCATCTCCAAGTTTTAATTTAAAAAATATTAATCATCAGGGTTTGTGCTGCTGATACAATTTTAGCCCCCCCCCCTCACGAAAATGTCACTAGTTGCGCCAATGCGATGCTTTTGTAGATTTTTTCGATAATAATGAAATATATTTTATAACATGGCGTCCTGGGTAGGCTATTTAGCTACATGACTGTCATGAACTCTTTTTACTGCCGATCATAATATTATTATTATGATATTGGTTTGATGGATTTCAATAGGTAATATAATTATAAAACCCATACACCCGACAAATAGGCCATTATTTGTAATGTACTTAACGTGAGGTACTTCACCTAACCTAACCTAACCTAACCAAGGTACACCGGAGGTAGTATAAAATAAAAAATAGATATTATACTATGTACATTTTTTAAAATAATGTTTTATCTCATCGAACAAGTAAAAATAAATATAGTTACATTTTTCTTTGTTTTTGAGACATTTTTTATTACTTTAGAGTTTAGAGTTTATAATCTAACTATCAAAATAATAAAATAATTTTGTTTAGATTAAAAAGTTTATAAAAAAAATACACATTTATAGGTATATTCTATAAATTATTGGTTGTAGTTTAATTTGTTTTTTTGAAATCTATTTATACTTTGTAATATATTTATTTATTTTTACTACTAACACAATTTAAATTATAAAGTTATGGTTTATTAATAGCTTACATATTGAAAATATAAATACCGATAGTTAAATGAGCTTGAAATCATGTTGATAATATTATGTTCATATAATATAATATAATAGTACATTGTTTGATTACTAATAGTCACTAACGCACATTTTAAATACTATATCAAATGATAAAACTAGATTACTTAGATCTAAGTGGTTTATATAATCAATATGTCCACTAAAATTGAAGTTATTTTTATTTTTTCACTTAATGAGGATGAAGGATAAATTATTTATTTAGGTATTACTATTTAAACAAATTATGGTTTCTTTATTAATTCATTTTTAAAAACTCAGACGTTATTTGCGCATCGAGAACGAGAAGATTATATTATACCGTTTGCATTATGTCATAATGAATTTTAAAGTAAACAATACATATTGTTATATTTAAAAGACGATTCTAAGTTACATTAGAGTTACCTAATTATAAATGCATAATGGTATGTCATATTCGAGCCATTACAGGGAAGAAAAAGTATAAAGGATTTAATCTTGTAATACTCAAAATACATCTGCATTAGGACTTGGACATTTATTTTTATTTTATTTGCCTATTGGTTAGTTATTAAATAGAGTTAAATAATTTTGAAGTTTAATACATTTTTCTGTCCGTAAGCATCGATGAACATTTCAAAGTTTAATAGTATGTTTGGTATACACCGAGATGACATTTGTAATCAAGTTTTAAAATCCTACCTGTTACCAAAGTATCTAAAAATTAAATTTTTCATTTAGTAAATATTTTTAACAACTCTGCATCATTAAGATAAAGAAAAAATAATTTTAAAAAGAAGAACCTAAATTAATATACTAACAATGTGTGAATATTTTTTTTTATTTTCTATTTATATTGAAACTATTTGAAAGTAAGCAAAATATTATTTTTTAATTACTTGTCATTTAAATATAAACTCAACCTATAAGGCTATCTTACTTCTGTTAAAAACACAGTAGGTATGATATATTTTTGAATACAGTTGAGAATAATTTTTATTCATATATGCATATATAAACGATAGACCTATTCTAAGTAACTATTTATAACTTTAAATATTATTTCATGCTTGAATTTTGTAACTGCGATGTAACAAATATTTATTTATTTTTTGTTATGGAAACTCGGTAAAAATCATCGGTCTCGACAAATATAATTTTACAAAATACAAAGTGAATTATTTAATTATAAAAACAATTAGTTTTATAGATTTTTAATCCAGCCTGATGGAATAGTTGAGTGTTACAACAAATATTTTATGTAACATTTTGAGAAACCATAATTCGGTGACTATAGGTACCTACATTTATTAAAAATAAGAGTACTCCTTCTAAAACACTGCAATTAAGTTGAAGACTTGTTTGAATTGCATCGAACGTGATGAATATTGAATTAAATAGACTACTTAGTGGTTGAAATGTACTTTAGAGTTTAGAAAGAGTTTTGAGTGGGTACTTTCGACATCGCAGTTAAATTTAAATGCGAAATTGTACTTTTCTTTCTAGTTCCAAACCTGAACGTCAAAAATAACATAATATAATCATGGAAATTAATTTTAAAATTGACTGTCAAAAATACACACATTTTTATTTCCGTTTTAAGTACAGAGTTTTGTCAAATTTAATAATGTTCTTACAATATATTAGTGTAAAGATGTTTTTAAGTTGTTATTATGTTATTATACCGCAGTTTTCTCAATTTATTATAAGTTGATAGAACTTCTCGAAATTTGTTACACGAAATGTTGGTTCTCTTGCGTCGTGACGGTAATAATAAAACGTAGCAACGACTTAAACTTTACGTTATAAATTGGCAACACATTTATACATGGTACCTACCTACATAAGATGTGGTACTCGAGGTTATAATAACCGCATAATGCATAGTATTACTATTCAAATTTTAACATAACAAGAAAAACGGTGACTAGGCTCTTTTTAATAGTACGCCGAACGTGTCATGTTAAATTCATAACTTAATTGGATACAAACTTTCGGTGTACGTATACAAAACATCATACATGTATTTATAGTTTATATACGCTTATACCTTCTACACATAAATACGTAGGCATCGTTTTAATAAGGACGTTACAAAATATACTTCTTATTTTTACACCTACATTCGTCAAACACGTGACCTAAGACACTCATTCATGCGTGTATTTTTAGACACAAGACGATATACGTACATTTGACAGACGTATATGACTTGCTGCTAAGCGTACTGCAGCTTAAAAAACTATATTGTTTATTGTTTATATATATATAAATGGTTACCTATAATCAGTCATAGGCGTGTACATTATTCGAGCTAATAATCTGACCCCATAATATTATTATTATTATTATTATTATATTATATTACTATTTATTTTTTTGAGCTAAAATTAAATTTAATTAATTTACGGGGCGAACGAGAGGAGGTGAACACAAATCTTAACTAGTCGATTCAAAAGCACATGATGCGTTTCTGGTAATCCGATGTTTTTCGTTAAAAGTGAAAATAAACGTACACGGTCTCACATGATATTACTGAGATTTATTTTCTTTGCCATCATCTCGTTAACTCGAGATATTGAACAGCAGTTGGTATACGTCACTATATAAAATGTTTGGATAAGCTAAGAGATACACCAAAGGGGAAATATACACACACACACACACACACACCTACCCTTGTTGCAATCATGTGTGTCATTAATCCCCTGCAGCATCGACCAGCTTTGTGATGAGCGGATGTTAGCGTGTAGGTATAGCATCTAATATTGTATCAACTCACAACAAATGTCAAATTAGAAAACCAAGTGAAACGGATTTCTATAAGTAGATACATCATAATAAAATATTTTTTTGAAAAATTATTATCGATCGAAATAATTTAAAAAAATTATGCCGGAATGCTTTAAACGGGATTTGTTGCCTCCTTTTAAATGTAAAATACTTCACATAAAGCATAATTTAATCACTATTTACTATTTTCCAGACGACAACTGAGAAAACATAACTTTGTCGCACCTGCCTATATTTTAATCTTCAACCATTGATAACTGTTATTACACCTGATAACTATAATAATCAAAACTGTTTTTAAATTACGCTCTATAATTTATGAGTTTGGAGTTGAAATTCAACTTATAAAATTATGAATGTATTTGTGACAATCGTGTTATATATTTTATACTTATACAATTCAAATTATATTTTTAACGCTGAATATTAAATCATATATACATATATGTAAACATATTTTATTCATTAACCATTGAAATAAACTTGAAAAACGTTTAAACTATAATAGTGGTATGTCAATTTTTTTGCTTTTTATGATGAATTGTTTTGTTTGCTTTTAATATATATTGTATTAAATATAATTTGCATATTTAATGTAATGAATCAATTCGCCGACTTCAAACTTCACTATATTCTTTTCGGGTAGGTACGCTAGTTAATTTATTAGTAACTAACCACCACAATATTTTGGACAAATTTTAAAGTTTTGTTAGTTTAGTTAGATATAAAAAGTTTAAGATATAAGTTTAAAGTAATTTTTTTGTTTATTTTTGTACAAATTATTTTAATGATAATTGAATTGAATTTATTTTATATAATATGTTGGTTTAAATAAAGGGTTCAACAATTCAACCCATTCTGTGCTTATATGGAATAAATTTCAATGAAATTCATGTGTTATGAATAGTAGGATAGTATCCTGATACTTATTTAATGTTGAAAAAACAACAATATATATATATATATTTTTTTCAAAGTCTTATCATACAATTGTTCAACGTAATTTAGTAAAATTATTTGAGTAGAATAAATTTTGATATACTTATGTACAAATGACTATTTTATTATGAGTTATTTGTATTATACGAGGCATACTTTTAAAAATATAAATTTAATAAAAATGATTTATATAAATTTATAAAAAAAAGAACAATGTAGATTCTCGTGATATTTTTACACGATTATTTTTATTTATCTTTGACGAAGATCTATATTAAATTAAACTACATCCGTAAATTCTAAACAAACTTCCAAAGTGATTTAAATTTAGAACAATCAATTTTGAGAGGGAGCAACACATAATAGTTTTAAACGAAAGTTTCCAAAAACCCTTAATGCATATAACCATAATACACATTAACTTTTGTTTTATTATGAAGACTGACTTTACTTCTCGAAACAGATTTCAATGTATACATATTAACATAACACACTCTTATAAAACATGTTGTATCCATAATAACTTACTTACATTGCACATTTTAATACATATAACTAAAATAACAAATCATTGTAACACAGACCTAGGTTCTACAATTGAGAATTGTTCGCATATAATGTAAAGTGTATTTATTTTATTTACAAAAAAATGAAAAAGACTGTTTATAAAACTGCTAATAAATGGTAATCATATCATGCTAGTTCCTACGTCTTGTTCTACATTTTTTTTTTTTGTCGTTTCATTTGTAATACGTTCGTTATGCATAATCCACGAATATAGCTTATATAATATCAGTATCAATAATATTATCTAATTACATATTACTTTAATGTATTAAACTAATAAAGAGATTATAATGAGTCATTTTTACATCTACAGGGAACGCTTAGCTGCAGCACCTTTCGTATTAAACCGTATATGACCGCGTAGATAACTAAAGACTTGAGATAAACTTGAGACTCGAGTCGTCTCGTAACCCTTGCAGGTGCATTGAACGATGCACTCGCGAAGTAAACGTGAAAAATGCAATTGAGATTAAAAAAAAAAACGTGTATCTTTTTATCGTCTAATCTTTTACCTAATACCTACTATGTGGTACTATACGTTGTCGGAGTGCGGAAATAGCACTGACAGACAGATGGCGAAGACGGACCGCCAATCGAATTACGGACACCAATACATGGGTAAATAAAATATATCGGGTATATTAAATGTCACGACAATTTCTAAAGTCTACAATACATTATGCGGTGTGCAATCATAAAACATATACTCACAGAGGGGTGCGATGGGTCGAGGCTCCTGAATGGGTACCGTTATCTGGTCGAAAACGAGACGTGCAACGTGCGGACGGCGTGAAGCGGATGTGCGTCGCGGTCACGGACGATCACGGTGCGCTTTCCGCGAACATTTTCCGTGCGCGGTGTGTGGGGACAACTGAAAAGCCGCTCGGCACACGATACTCGGTCGGCGTACCACGGCGATGCGTTTCGCGCCCCCCGCGGCATCGAGGGCGCAGGCGCAGCAATCGCCTCAAACGCCGCCGACCCTCCGCGGTTTTACCATTCAGACTTTGAAAACCTGCAGGTAGGCGCAAAAGGAGAACGATGCTTACAGAAAACCAAAAGTTTTTATTTATTTATTCATTTATTAAAGCATCTGGCGTACGCAAATTTGAAGACGTTAAAAAAATAAACAAGTTTACAGAGTTATTAAATTGCACCACCAAAACACGTTTAAAATATAAATATATATATATATGTGTGTTACATTAAACGCGGTATCATCTTAGACCTTATACTCAGAGTATAAGGTCTGTGGGTCCCATGAATGTGTTATAGCAATAATAATTGTACTCGCGGGACATATAATTTAGAAAATAGATAATCATCGTGAAAACAATATGTACGCCTTATACTCGTCATGTTACTATGTGAACAACTTTAAAGTTATAATATAGTTATGAAATCGATTCTTTACACGTTTTGAATGATAATTATTCAATGTATCTGAATTAAATCGTTAATGTTGTTCTTAAGAAATAAGAGGACACCGCATACCCGAATGCGTTGTGTCTGTCTTACAGACGCATGATAATATCATATACCAAAATAGTATATTCTGAACAAGCGTATTAATGTATAATCGTTGACTTAGGTTTTTATTATAATTTAATTTTTAAGCAAGTTATGATCGTTTTAAAATAGTAAACTGTTTATCTATGCATTTTAAATTTCTCATAACTCGCTTTAAAATTAAAATATAAAAAAACCTATGTCATTGACTAGATAATATTCTTAGTTAAAAATTTGGTGATAGGTTAATTCTCCCTAAAATTAAACATAACATAGTTAAATTAATTAGGTATTCAGAATGTACTATATTTACGTTTGTAAAATTGTAAGACGGAGACAACGCATACGTCGTAGGGCGTCCTCTTAATACGATTACATCATATCTACATCATATCTATCATCTACATTATCTATATAAAAAGAATCAATTAACTTAAGGTTTTAAAAATTAATAGCTTTTTTACAACCGGTATTTTATCGATAAATGTCTTAATACCTCAAGTCAATATATTATAAGAGGTTGGTTCGAGGGTATAATTGTTGGTACATAACACCACCAATTTATTAGAGAGTGGGGTATTTTGGGAAATTTAAATTGTTTATAGAGTATTACTTTTACCAATCATAATTGTGGTTAAAACGTATTCAATTATCAGTCAACAGTTACTGTTATGTGTCTTGCATTACTATTTATAATGCTTCCAAACTGCATCTGGAAGTCTAAACTCAGTGTTTGGTTTCTCAACTATGACTGGTGATCTTCGGCTCTTTATTTTTTAGTGAAAAAAACCAAGATTTGACGTTATGGCGCCATCGTAAGTACTATATATTTGCAGTGTTCACTTTACAATCGATAGATATGAGGCTAAATAAAACTTTCAAATTCGTTCGATGTCCCATAATAGTAGTTTTAGAGAAAAAATACATACCATTAGAACTCCTAGCTTTTCCGTTCCATACATAATTTAAAAGGCAGACTAAAAATAGTTTTTACTTAGTTCACTTAATATTTTTGTAAGAAACTGTAAGGGTTAAAGTCATATGCATAAGAAATTATATATTTTAAAATAACACAATCAATACGAAAACGGTTTTGATCAATCAAAATGTTTTAATGGTTATTTATTGGTTATAATATATGCCTAAATTATTCACCTTGTTGAAAAATTAAATAAATATTTAAAATTTTAAACGTAAAATAACATCATGCATCTCTAAAATAAGTAGTATATTGTGTTGGAAGACATTAAACATTTATTTAAACAAATTTCAGTCATAGACTTTCTGGTTAAGAGATGTTTTTTTTAATCAGTCACAATTCTCTAAAGTAATTTAATAATGTGAAATTTAAAGTCTGGAAAATAACTTATAAATCTACATGGTACCTAATTTAGGTACATGACCTTTCCAAGAACATAATATTATGATGTTGTACATGGCTTATACATGTCCTTTGTCAAGTGTTAATTGTTACCCAAGGAGATGTATAAGGAATAGTACCCTGTTTATTATTCACGTAAATTACATTATTAAATACAACGTTCCATACAAAACAATATAATATATGACACTTCAGTTAAAGTTCAAATATTTACTTGAGACTGAAATTCATATCAATTTATAAATTACAATTACAAAAATAATAACTATATGGTAAACGTGGAATAATATCTCGTGAAACTAATTAATGTATTAATTATTCTATTATATTTTAATAACATGTATACTGTATAGGTGCTACACAAACAGGAGCACATTTTGGGTTGAGTGACGGGAACAACGTCCTAGGCTGTTAGGGGTGGTAAATATATAAGATATTTGCACATTTGTTGAAAAATATTTTAGGGAATATTGTGAATTGTTAACATTAAATTATGCTGTTTTAAATTAAAAAAATTAAATTACCTCCTTATGACACTAATATGCATTAAATGCCATTAATTGTATATATGTAGCCATTAGAACTCAAAAGACGTTTCTCTTGTTTACGATTTACTTTCATTGTTCAACAGACAAAATAGTTATTTATAGGAAAGGGTTTACAAACTTGGTTCGAAAAAAAAAATTAAGTCGAGTTCGGATTTGAATTGGTGAATCTGTCCCTCAGGGTGCGGAATTTCCAAATGTGGCACTGTACGCAACCCATGTGACGATCGATAGGCAGACGTGTAAAATGTATATTCAAAAATCACATAAAACAATTATCAAGGAATAAGGATCAATGCCTGGTCTTAATTTTTAAAAATGTATAAGCTTATTAAATAACCGCACCAACTAAATATCATATTCATATACTAATTCGAGGTAACGAAAATTGGGAGCATTAAAAATGTATTAAACAATGATAATTCTTAATAATAATTGTGTCTTTAGGCTATTATAAGTAATTTGTTCAGAAGAATTGTTATGTTTTTAGTCTATGTACTAAAATCTATTAAAATAGAGTCACTAAAAACCAAATTGAAGTACACACTAATATAGTAGTATTATGTATTATATTATCAGTACAAATTAAAATACACATGACAGTTAAAAAATTAAGCAAAATTTAGGTCAGAAATATAAATTCTGCGTATAAATTCTAGATTCTAAATATGTACTTCATTGTTAACCATTCAATGCCATTAAATTCAACTATCCAAACGGTTCAAATCTGTACTTAGTCTACACTTAGAGCTTATAACTTTTGATCCCCAGAACGTCACCATCAATATTCAATAACCCACATAGAGATTTTAACGAAAAAACTTCAAAATCAACTATTTGGCGTTGTAAGAGCGTATGAAACATTTCAATCCAAATTCTCACTCAAACCGAATACTTATGAGTGACTCATATTTTATCTCCCAGCAGGTATATACTATTTCTGATAATCCCGCTTGCAAACCACACCCAAATTGAGCCACGAAACTACTAAAAATATTAATTAAAACTCGTGTCGATAATATGTGATCATGAAATAGTATCGTATACGAGATATCTCTTTCGACGGTATCCATGTCCACTACCTATTGCACACAGTCTGCTTTACATCAAACTATATACACTTAAAGTAGGTACCTATACAAATAAAACTGTATAGATATACTTTATGACCTATACTTGTTCTAACTTTACCTCGTATTAGGTAATAAACGATTATAATATTAATTATTATATAAATAGTTTGTATGAAGTGTGTGGTATACATAAATAAATTTATCCTAATAAAGTTTAAATCACTGATAGTTTCCTGAATAAATATTTTGATTCCTTGAAATTAATATATTTTCATTTTTAATAAAATATTATCGTATTGCATAATATTTATAATCTTTTTATGAATTATTTTATATAATTCGCTAAGTAACTTATGCTTATTCATAACATGATTATCGTACCAGTACTTCATAATGTCAAGAAACCGATGACATAAATGCTAATAAGAACGTGACGCCTAGTTATTTCTTAGTCTTTCAGGGTTCAGTAATAATCACAAAATATTTCCTTCCTGTCAATTTAAGAAGGCAAAAGTGCATAAACTGTAATCAAGTTACATTTTTATCTAGATATATGAAAAAATATTATTTCGATGAATAAGTTCAGTAAAATGAGTTCCGTAATAAAACAGACAAAAATTAAACTAACAAAAAAAATTGATCAAATATATTTATATAATGAATACATTTTGGCTTTATAAATTATTCGTTCAACTGTTGTAGTAATATGATAATAGTATAAAATATAAATTAAATAAGTGAAACATTTTGTATTTGAATACTATGTATAATACTATAATGTGATATTATGTATGTACATATACGATAATATTTATTTTGTATAATTACTATTTAACGAATTTAGTTGTATTTAAATTGAGAAATAAATACTATAGGTACAAAAAACCTGCAACCAATGGCCAAAGAATAAGTCTTAAAAAAATTTTTATATAAAACTTTTTTATATTTGCAAGCAAAATAATAATACAAAATACAATAATTACTCATTGTGAACTATATTTTATAATTAAAACACTTAAATGCTAGAAAACAATGCGGGTTGTATCAATACTGAATATAAATATTTGTGTTAAATATCTTGTATAGCTAGTTAGTTTGTACAGCATAAAAGTTTCTTTGGTATATACTTCTTACCAAGTAATTGTAATTATTATTTCCCCCTAACCTTAAATGGGATCAATGTAATGACAGCTACTCATCGTCTCAAATACCTTGTTAAACAAAAACAACAACAAAAAATTGCTTTAACACATATTATTTTTTATAATGTGTCTTAACAAACTACACATGTTTGTCACTTAGTCTGTGGGAACTCTCGAAATGTAATTCTTTGATGTTTAACTATTTTGCAAACAAAATTTAAGTAGGTACACGTATGCGCTATTTAAAAACTAAAAATATTTACTCAAAAAGCTTTAACTTTCACAGTCTTACCTCAAATTCGAATGAAATAATTAGTGTGTTATTAAGATAATTGTACCGTAGTATTAGTATTTTATATTATCACTGTATACAATGTACATTCTTCATGAAAGTTATAATTTTAAAATAAAATCAATTGACAAACATTAGACAGTTAAAACTGTTAAAAGTTAAACTATTATACATGCATAAATTTTCTATAAAAATTGCTTTCGAATGAAACAATCTGAACGGTTTAATGGCAATAAGAAAATAAAAAGTTATCAATGGCAATACATATTGATATCATAATGACATAATGGCATAGTCGTTAAAGAATTCTGATCAAACGTGCGGGAAAGCTGTTCTAAGTTTATTACATAATACTGCAGTTGCAGTATACAAATTCTAATTCAAACCATTAATAAAATAGTTTACTTTTCAACTGAAATGGCTTCTTTTTAAATTATAAGAAGGCGTGTTTCAAAAGTCGGATCTTTATTGTTCAAATGACAAATACTATAACAGAAGAAGATTTTCCAGCATTTTAAAAACGACGATACCGTACGAGAATGGTAATAAAAAGCTACTATATAGTTGACATTCTTAAGGGTAGCTAGTATTCACTAAATACATCCATACATCAAACTCTTGGGTATTTTTAATGAGTTTCTCGAAAAGTATAGTTATATATGGTTTTCTAGTTAGGTTTATTTTGCTCACATCAGTAGCACTGTGCACGTATTTTTTAATTATATATACCGCAGTGGTGCACTGCTCACAGGATGCAAGTGAAAACCACTTTCACTCTTACGTGTCTCATATATAAATGTATAAATTAGCTACCAACTGTGTTACTAAATTAGAATTTTGAACTGTATTATATTAACATCGATATGGATCAATGACATGGTATACTAGTTTTTTAGGGTTTTTCATCAATTTCGATTGACATTTTTCGATGTTTGTCATCATTGTTATCTGTATATCCTTATTCTTGCCCATAATATTTACAGGAGAACGGTTTTTTTTTTGTGTATCACGTTTCTAACGACACTATCGAACTTTTTGCGATTTTTTTTCTCGACGTTTTTCCAAATTCTCTTTTTAGTGTTCCTGTGCTATTTTTCCCATTTTGTGTCTAGGAAAGGATGGATAGGGCACACATTGTATTTCCATGGTTGTCAAGGCTTTTGAATAACTTTCCCTTTTTTACAGGGTTGTTGAAAATACCTCTATAGACGCCATATAGCGGCACTATAGTGTCAAATTTTTTGCCATTTTTGGACTGGAAATAGAAGGGCTCTTTGCACATTGTATTTCATTTTTCAAATTTTAAAAAGAAACTATTGACCAATTTACACTTTTTTTACAAAGTTGCTTCAAATACTGTTTCTACCCTCCCATACCCAAATGACGTCATTTCATAACTCTATTTCCCATTTTTTCCAGTGTTCAGTTGGAAAGCACATAATCGTATTTCAATGCATTGGTTTTTAGATGATTCACAAGTGAAATATAATATATAAAACCACGAATTGTAATTCAATTCAATTACTTTAACAACAATATTCAGCATAAGAAAACACGAATTAAAAATAAAACATGAATGCTAACAGCGTTAAGGCTAAGTGCTAACTGTGTGATATTCCGATGTCTAAGCTGGATTATAATTCGATAATAATTTAAAGTCCATTCATAAAGTTTTATTATAACCACAAAAATTAATTTTTTTTCATATAAAAACTTATAATTGATAAGCTATACTTACTAAAATGTAAAATGAATTGTTCATAAAAATTCTACAATAACTATTATGTATTATGAAATAGAATGGTAATTAATATTGTATTGCAAGAGTAAAAATATATTATTGTTAAAAATAAATTTAAAAATTAATAAATACATATAATGTATACACAAATTTTTATAATATGTACAATATTGTATTTAATCAAACTGCTATATTTGCAATATAGGTACCTAAGTCAATAAATTATATTTCAATAAAAAATTAGTTAAAACAATTCAGAGTAATGTATGTTTAACATGAATTTAACTATAATTATAAATTCTCATTTTACTTCGATAAATTAAAAAGTAAATGTATAAAATTACGTATAATTTACATGCTGTATTTGTAATTGTTGTTATATCAGCATTTTTTATTTTAATATTACTAAAGTAAGGTAATAATTGTAATTTAACTTATCACTTAATAAGCATGTGACGCTGTAACCTTTAACATTTAACAATAACGTGATTTATTTGTTAGTAAACAAACTCCCCTCGAAAAGTTTTTCCAATATTCTGGTTCATTGTCATTAGGTAGGTACTTAAAAAGTTGAAATTAAAATACACCATTTGTCCAACCAAAAATAATAACATTCTCCACGGGTGAGAAACTTTAAATGTATTTTTAAACTTAGATGTATAGACAGTTGAAACAGTTAATTTTTTTTTCGACACAATCGATAGCAAATAAAACTGTTTCAACTATCCAAGGGATTAAAACCATGAATTTCAACCATAAATATGTATGTATAAGTTTTAGGAACATCTGCAGTAAAGATCTTGGTATAATAAACTATTCAGTCTCAGCTGATAGGCAGAATAATGAATATAATATAATAATAAACAATACAAATTGATTGACTTTATGAATGTTCAATATTTTGTATATCTAAGAAAAAAATATTGGGTTTATTTGAAAACGAAAAATTGACAAATTTTAAACACTGCAAATGTTTTGCTCTTAAAAATAATTTATAATTAAAATATTAAAGCATTGTATCTCTACATCAATTTACAGTAGGTAATAGGCTTAAGAAGTTAACAACCCTGTTAGAACTATAGCAGCCTATATTTTCAAGGACTTAAAAAAATTAATCTAATCTGCAATTGTGTTTGAATACCACTGTGAATATATAGCTACCACCTTAATACCTTTGGAAGGAATATAAGGAAGACAACAACACAAGAGATTTAGCGACTATTCATACTGAGAGAGATATTTAATGTTTTATAAAAACAAAGATAAAAGTGTTTTATTGAAACAAATAA
Source organism: Sitobion miscanthi (assembly GCA_008086715.1). NCBI lineage: Eukaryota > Metazoa > Arthropoda > Insecta > Hemiptera > Aphididae > Sitobion > Sitobion miscanthi. Next base: position 22,398,938 of record CM017800.1, read on the forward strand.
AACAATTATTTTTTAAAAACCAATTTTTTTTCATAGCTTTATAACAGAGTGTAGACCTTACAGTTTTTTCAATATATAACTCAATTTGGACAAATATTTGTAAGTATATACTTTGTAACAATCACTATTAAAATATGATTCATGACAGTACGTACTTATTTTTTTGTCAAAAATGAATTTAACAATTCAAAAATTTAGTTTGAAACCTCACTGGTTGTATACAAATATAAGATAAATATTTTACTAATTTTAGACGAATCGCTAAAAAAATTACCTAGTTTACAATTTTTTTCTTTATATTGGTATTATTTTTTAGTTTTTCTTGGGTGCGGTGTATTTTTCATTTGTTGGATTCTTTTGATTTCCGTGTTTATCTAAATTAGCTTTTAATACATCTCCCTGATAAGCACTTTGATGTTCTGGTTCAGCTGTTTTGTGACAAGAATTGCACTGATTAGTACAGTTCTTTGTTTTTTCACTTTTGTCCATTCTGAAACAGAATTTTTTTTCGATTAATTATTAAAGCTGATTTTCAAAATAAAATCCGTAGTATGGTTTACTCAATACATATAATGTATTATCATATATAACTATGAATATAGCAGTTTATTTAAAATAAATAGTATTATATATTTATTTATTTATATATTTAAATGGACTTAAAAGCTTCATAACAATTTTAATTTAATTTATAACATAGTATAAATCCAAATATAGAAAACACAATAACAAAATATTAATTTATTAAAAAAATACTATTCATATTATAACTATATAAAAAGAATCTATTAAGTGAAAATTAGATAATTCAACTTTGACGTCATCGGTTAATCTCATTTCTGGTTCTATTTTAATAGATATTGAAGAGCATTAATTAGTTTTGTGGAATGGGTTATAAAAAGTGTTTTTTATCTAATTCGACATTAAGGGAATCAAAAATTAAAGCAGCTTAATATATCTGGACAGTTTATATTATAGTCATTAACCACTATCTTATATAATTTAAAAATTTAAAACCATTAATGTTTTTCCTAACAGTTAGACTCATATTGATTGGTGCAAATTTAAGGAGTGGATTAGGGGGACTTAGCCCCCCCTAATTGATCTGCTAATCTCCCCAATTCAAAAGTCAGTACTTAGTACTGAGCATAATAAATCATTTTTAGAAAATATTATAGGAGGGGAGGGAGTCCTCCCCAAAAAAAAAAAAAAAAAAATTGGGCTGTTTACATCTATATGCTCATATTTAATGTATCTAACAACGGCTTACATTGTAAATGAGGTTGACGTGGAATACCACATTTGTAGGATATAAAGCAATGGAAACGATTTTGGGTATTCTTGAGACTTCGTATATCATGATTATATGAATAAAAGGTGACGCAACTATTTGGTTGTATTCCGGAGTAGAACGCGCTAGTGAAAAATACAATAAACATCAAGACTAATAAAATATTTATAGGATTATAATGATTATGATTTTTGAGAAATGTTTAAATATATTTTTTGAAAAAAAAAAGCGTGTCAAACTTAACACCTGAATCCCGATTTTCAACAGTACGCTGAAGTAAAATACTACCTAAATTATATTCATAAAGAACAAGACCTGGAAAATCCGAAAATGTCGTAATTCTGAACTTTTCGATGTTTAAGTACAAATTATTTAAATCATACGAAAAATACAGTATACTTTAAAGATAAAAATATTTTTATTTTTTTTGTTTTTTAACTTAAGTCCATGTATAATGTTTAATAATGATGATTTTATAGCATCAATATCAGACGATCCGTAAAGGTGGAAGCATAATAAAAACAAAATCCTACAGGAAGAAGTTAAGAACACTATGCAACGCGTTATTGCCAATTATACAGTTTATATTATATACAGTATACCTACACATGCATAAGACTATGTAAAACTTGAACATTTTCTATACAGACATAGGTAAGAAGTACAGTACTGCAGTGCGATGTGTACATTATGTATTGAATAATAAATTCTAAACAATATAATATTGTTGTGGTTTAAAAACAACGTTATACATTTATGATGAGTCGTAACTATTACAGATTATTCGAAAAATAAGAACACGATTAACCCAGTTATTTTAATTTTGTCTTTTGTTTTAAATCACGTACCATTAACCAAACAATATGTTACGACCACACAAAACATAGCTCAGCGTGCCACGAACATGGACATTTAAAAATATTGTATCCGATCGACCTCGGATCAGAGCTTTCGGCATGCTGCGAGTAACAATATTTATCGATTTAGTTCGCGCGGTGTGACTCGATCGTTTCAGACTTTCAGCCACGTCAGGCACTCTACGGCACTCTATCGGCGAGTGGTCCGCACACCGCATATAATTAATGATTTAATATCGTACACGAATTTTCAATCATCGTATGTTTATGTATGATATTATTATACCATGCCGATGCGAAATGCCAATATTATCGTGGTGCGGAAAAAACAATACTGCACCCACCAACGAAATACCTACGCGCGAACGTAATCCCGATTACGGTTAACTGCAATATCAGTCAACCGATAATTATTGTTGTGAACTCGTTTCGATTATTATAATAACATTAGATACCAACACATTGTATGTATACGACTGAAGTAGTAGAATATGTACGGAAGCTCGCGTCTGCAAGATTAAATCGGTATTAAGCGGTAAGAGAGTATACCACCTAGATACCTATAACGCGAGCAAAATCGCGATTTATTAAAAACGAAATTTCGATTTCGTTTCAATATAACGTATGTTATAATAAAAATACCTCGAACAGATCTATTGAAAAATTAACACATAGGAAAAAGTAAGTTTTGCATCATTGTAACCCCTCGCTAATATCAAGATATATTGTTCACACTTTACTAGTATAGTTTGAGATTTGGAATAAAATAATGATTTTTTAAACGGAAAAATAATAATTATAATTTATAGGTATTATAAACCGTACTTTGAAGTTATCGTTACTCGATATTCTCAAAAAATGTTATCATAGCATACGATACAAAGTGTACCAAATATTATCACAGTACCACACGGTTTAAAAAAAAAACTCCACCAGCACGGTTTTAACCAAGTTCAGTTTATAATAGCATTACTTTCTGAATGTGGTGATAGTTGATTATTATTTGCTGAGCTAAACAAAGCGAGAGTAGCGCCCTACACCCCGCCATTGTATTCTGCCAGTTAACCACTTGAAATAATTTAAAATATATTTTAATGCACTTCACATTTTCTGAAAAAAAAGACCATAGTATAAGTACTAAGTAGTCATGATTCATATCAATAATTGTGCGTTTTCCTAATTCTATTCATTTATAAGTCGTTTGGAAATAAACAAGTCTTGTTCAGAAACTATTAAACATAAAAGATAATTTTAAAGTCATAGTAGGTATCCTAAATATTTAAATTCAATAAATATTTGAAACTAACTGTTATACACAACATTATGCGACAAACATTTATTCCCTTTCTCTAATTAAATATAAATGATCATGCTGTAGATTTACTTACTTAAATAAATGTGTAGCAGTACCGTTAGTTAAATTACAAAATATAATTAATAGTACAAAATCTGTTGGATTTGTTATGACTGACCAAAAACTGTTCAATGCATTCGTATTTTATAAAATGGAATCATAACTTAATCAATTCATTTGTAGTGTAAAAAAAATATTTTAAATAATAAATAATATTAATTGTTATCATAATCCTCTACACAAACTAACTTTATTTAACTGTACACAATGCACTTACACCATACTTCACATTTAATTTAATTTAAAAAAAATACCTTTGTATTACCTATATCATGTTATTGCTAATAACTAAACTATCAATTAACTTTGATAATAGAGTATTTGCATTTTTTTAACGATAATCCCAGCTATGTATTTTGTATAATCTAAAGTACCTATATGTATATAGTTATAACTACTAATGAAATTTAATTGACATTATAAATAGACTTATGTATTGAAGTGGTTGATTAATATTAATTAAAATATGGCTTGAATATAAACCTTTGTTTAAAATTTCGAATAGGTATTATTTTCAAAAGTTAATATAGATTGTACATCGAATATAAGCCATACATATACTGAATGCCCACTCCATTTTATTTCTGAAGATTTTACAACCATTTACACGGTAGTATATAAAATAATAAAATAAATATCCACCCCGAGTAGCTATAACTAGTGTTTTTGAACCGGCAGTATTTTCATAACCGTAAAAAACTGACGAAAATAATGGACGTTTCGCCATGGTAATATATTTTGTATACATTGTAAAATATACAATAATAATATGCGATATAAGGAACACTATACGTCCAATCAAATGACGCCAATAAACTTAAAACAATTAGAGCACATATAACTGCATACAAATATTATCAAAGTAAAAAACATTGAAAAAAAGCGTCTTGAAAAATAAGGATCAATAAAACTGGCAAAAACATATTTTCATCTGGAGTAGATACAAAGAATACAATATTTAATATTTTAGTACTTCTTATATTATAATGTCGAATAAATATGATATTATACGATAACTTAAATACATAATATAATTATATTTATGGCTTATGTGATGTGTACTTATAGATAATACCGTAAAACTATAATATTTTTTTTACACAATAATGAATTTTAAAACTGTTAAAAGCCTTAAAGCTTTAGAAATATTTTTCAAAAGTCATTATGCAAAATCTTAAATGAAAAAAATTTAATTTCCCCAAACTTATTTTTATAGAGTTTAGTCTAACATTTTAACTTTAGCTTTGGAAATATACCGACCTCCTATCATATTTTGAATGATCATTTATGACTTCAATCAAATTATAAATGTTTAAACTATAAGTGAATATAAAAATAAATCAAAATTGAAATTGAAACTTTCCTACTGCATAAAATCGGATATTCACAGAAAACTAAACGGGGTGGTGAGTTTTGATATGAAGAATGATATCTGACATTAATTTTTAATAATAATATTTCCTAAAATGTAAAATTTGAATTATTTATTATTTTTAAATTGTACGCCCATTATATTTATAAATCCTTTCAGTAGTTTATTTATTGAATGCTTATCGTAATAATGACTAATAACAAAGCGTTGTTGATAACACCACTAGTACGTTCGATGACTGTGTCCTATTCTCACACGAGTGGTTATTACGTGATTTGGTATTGTATGATAACTTTTGAAATAGTTACTTTAAGTCTTTATCGATATTAAAAATAATGTGAATTAAATTAATACAAATATCCTACTTTAATCTAGAAAACATTACAGTAGTATGTAGTTTTGTTGAATAATTTATTTATTCATTTATTATACCATACATTTTATTTATTTATTAGATAGATACACTATGTTCTATTCTGTCTTACAAACCTCTAATTAAAAGAAAATTCTCGTCCATTTTTCAAAAATCAAAGAATTTAACTATGAGCATTCCAAATCAGTGACTCTATTACTTATAATATTATATTTTAAAACTTGTGTGATTGATCAGCTTGGCCGAAGTCTGATGTAAAAACAAACCATTTGTACACAATCAGGAATATTTATTAAATAATATAATTATATACTTTTTATGGTGTATAATACCACAGAGCGTGTATTTTTAATATTTAATATTGTATAGGTTTAGTAAATAGAACAAAATGTTGAGTGCTATTGTTAGTTGTCACACCGCTAAGTAATCTTTCAACGCATTTTTTTTTTTTTGCTTATGTATTATAATAAATTGTTGATTACCTCAGCGTGAATATATTACAACGAAAATTACAACGGCGTTTGGTGTAGACAAATTAAATACACTTTATGGAGGATGAATTTATCTTTCCATAGACAATAATATAATCCCAGAGATATAATATTATGTTTTTTATTTAATTATCATATACATTTCTCGCGATTTTGAGACGTTTGATATTTATAATTTTAACGTGGTTTCAAAATAAGCAGTAGGTAGTAAGAACTACTCAACGTTCAAATATGATATAATTTCAATATATTTTCAACGTAGTTTTAAATACAATTGGTCGTTGATTAATAATCGCGAAATTATATAGAAAAACTCTTTCGAGTGGTTCTAATTTGTACAGGTTGTGAATGTATAATAAATTACACAAAAATGTATAATACAGGTAATATCTGAGGGGGTCTTTGGGGTCCAGAAATGCCTCTGAAATTTTTCAAAATATATATAACGTTAAAGAAAAATTTTTGACACCGACAAAAAATATTTTCAAATTATTTTATGGTAGTTATAAGTCTCTTTTTGTTCGTTTTTCTTTAACCAAAATATATGTCAAGTATTAATTAAGAATTACTTAATTAAGTTTGTAGGTTTATCTTAATTTTTTTTCTGTATACTTGCCTAGTTGCTTGTCTAGTAGTCACAGTTAAGTGTCACTACTTGTAATTATTACAATTTATTAAACTGTGTAATAACGTGATAATTATATTTCTTATCGTCGTGCTTTTACAAAACAAAAAGTTCCTGCTAAACAATGTTATAAATAAACAAACTTTCAAATTCAATACATTATATTATTATATAATATTGTGTACATAATGTAATAGATGATAATTGGTATGGTTACATACTGTATTATTGTGGTGTAGTTTTTAAAAACAACCATTTCTCAAAAACTTTACAGCTGACAATTATTATTTATGGGGGCAATAACAATAAATAATAATATATAGCTTTTATAAAGTTGTTAATAATCGAATGCATCAGGGGGCCCATGTATCTAGGCCTAGTTCTTGTTTTTTTAACATGTAAAATAAGTGCGCTTTAATGGCATACAATTTTTTATGCACATAAAATTATGACATCAATTCTTTCAGTACATAAACTCCATTTAAAAAGTTCTCTATGAGATCAATTTTTTGAAGTTCAAAATAATTATAGATTTCATCAATAAAATGAAGTTGGGCTAGGTTTAATTGAACTTCATATTATTCGTACTGTTTAAAACAGTCGTAACTTAAGTAGTCCTCTCATTTAACATGTTTTACATATTTTTTAATGATATTTATAACACACCAATAAGTATAAATAAGCAAAATTATCTATTATATTATAACATTAATTGTATTTTTTTTTAAATAATTAGTTATGTTTGGCCTATAAAATAAATATAAAAACTTAAAATGAAGCAAATGAAGCAAATGAAACAAAAGCATTTAAACAATGATAACACAAATTAGTATCATTTTATGTAATTTTAAGTAACTATATATTTCGTGTAAAGTCATGTTATTATTTTTTTAATATTGGCATATATAGATTTTTAAGATTTTTATTTGGGTAAACTATTTTTACCTGTCTTTATTCGATAAAATATTGATTGTACCTACAACATATTTTACTGCATTTAAATACATATTTCGAGATTAAAGAACATTTCGTACTAATCTATATGTTTCAACAAAACATAATTTATTATTTTCATAACTAAAATTATTTAAAAAAAAATCATTAAAAACGAAATAAACACAAATTTGTGGGTATTTGCATGGTGTTAGGTAAACGTGAATTTTGTGGTACGAACTAAGTACCTACCATTTATCTAAGGTGTATCTTAACTTGTCTTGAGATCTGTGGTAGGAAACATTTTAACTCCAATACGGCAATACTTATAGACTTTTAGAGCCCTTTATCGTATACACACTTACTGTACCTACAGGTACAATAAGTGTATGCGTTGAGTGAAATTAATGTATGTGAATAGCTTGACAAAATAAGCCACAAATTGGTGACAGTTCCATCTTTAGAAAGTTCCCATAACATATTATAATATAACAACAATTTTGAACTATTGTACTGTTATAGTAAGTTTACTGTTAGATGCGATTATTTACAAACGTAATAGCTAGATTTGTAAAAATTTGCGTATTTATTTAAATTAGTATTTCCTTTAATAATAAGTCTATAGTTAGTAAGGTTACTAATATAAATTTAATTTGCCCTAATTATGTTTAACTTTAAAGATTTTATTTAACCAATGGACATTATAACTTATAAGTTTGATCAAAAATAACGATGCGTTTACAAACATAATGTATTTATTTTGATATTAATGAAAAACATATTTGGTAATCAATTTTTCAAACATTACACTAAATAAATTATGAAATATTTTGTTTTTCCAACATTTTTTATTATATTTCTGACACGTCATAATTCTCATAAAATAAAGTGTTTATATAGATGTTTAGAGAATAAAAACATCATATTCTTTACATTTGACATTTCTTTACATAAATTCCAGTCTCAGGTCATCAATAAGGTTAAGATTTATATTTATTATGGTTATCAGGATATCATGGATATACTTTTCGGTCAAAAACAGTTTACAGTTTACAAATTAAATGGTGTGATTTTATTTTGCATAGATTTGCATATCTCGGCCAAAAGCTTGCATAACTTTGCATTTTTGTCTGTTATATCTTGTAATCGGAGATAATAATGTGTATATATTATACACGTTTGTAAATACACTAAATGGTGACACAAGGAAGAGGATTTAAACTAACTTGTTTCATGCGAACTGTTAGGTTGTATAAGAATGTTTAGGTTGTAATACTTATTTAGGTGTATCATCAATTTATTTTAGCACAGCAAACACATTAGAATATTAAAATAATGAAAGTAATACAATATTATATAGTTTTGAATAGTTTATTTGATTTGATTTGATTTTTTTTACAAAAATATAGAAAACAAGAAAAATAACAAAAACAAATAATATGACGAATTGGTTTATTTATTATTTACGTTTAATTTTTTTAAAAATACCCTAATCAAGGTTAAATTTATTACTTCTAAACACGTTAGTTTCCCACGTTAATCCACTATAGAACTTAGAACTTACACACATTTAAATAAATTACATTTAAGCTTTCTTTAGTAGTCCTTCAAATATTCCTCTACAGTGCAAATGAAAATCGACTGCTAGCCGTAATGGTCTTTGCAATTTAGTTGTTCTATGCTAAATATATTATGCTTTCATAGACGTCGAGTTGATTGTCAAACTTACCACAATGTCAGAGAACTAAACAACGACAGTTTAAGACGAGAGAGACAGAAAGATTATTTACATTTAACATTTACTAAGATGTATGACGTATGGAAAACTAATTTTAAAACCCATATCTAATTCTTGCTGGATTGTTTGAAAATAAGTATCATTACAATTGTACGTGTGGTATTATATTTCAAATAAATATTAACAAATTTAATCTATTGTTGATCAAAAAAATACGTAGATGTAAAAAGGTTTATTTATTGTTAGAAAAAAAAATAATTTTTGTAAAAATGTCTCATTATTTTTTGTTTTCCTGATCAGAATGATTATTCAAATCATGCTTTTCCTTTCCCTCCTGGTATGAAGGTTGTCTTCCAACTCCATTCTTCGAAATTTGAGGATTGCGCATGTCCGCAAAACCATTTTTCGAAATTTGAGGATTACGCATGTCCGCAAAACCATTCTTCGAAATATTAGGATCAAACATGTCCGCAAATTTATCTTGAGATGATTTTCTGTGATCCATAATAAATCTGAAATACAAAATACATTGTTATTATAGATTATTTGCAAAACCAATAATCGCTCAATATTACCTATACCGTTGATTTTAGATGTAAAATTAAAATTTTTTTTTTAAACATTATAGGTAATAATTTTATAATATTATAAAACCGATTGCAATACTAACAGACGTAAATATTGTAACTAGAAAACCAGATTGTTATTTGTTAATTTTTAACCCATTTCTCTTATTCTTATAAGTCAAATCCAGGACATGGGATGCTGCATTTTAGCCAACCAATATTAAATACGTCTAACATACAGCAGTATCTGATAGTATTTATATCCTTTAACCAAAATTCAATGCGATGATAATACCCACATACAATATCTGGTAGGGAATAAAATCACTAGTCAGTCCAGGACACTCAATTAGGATAAATAAAATATAAAATCCTGGCAACAATAAATTTAAAACATCAGAAAATCATTCTGATTAAACAAAAATAATATTAAACCAATAATTAATGAGAAACCACCAGACTTAAAAGTAAACATCTCAAACAAACCAACAGAATGGTCTTTGTGTGGAGTGGTACCGACTGTGAAGCATAACATGATGACTCAATTCATGTACAGCTAAAAATCTAATCGCCATTAATCTCTCTTGTATAATATGCATCTAAGATATCACAAGAGAAGCTAATACTGTCAAACTGTCTAAGCTTAAGGTTATTGATAAAAAATGTAAATCCAAAACAGTTATTATTATCATCATACGTTCATACCTAATATTATCACGTTTAGCCATGAACAATTAAAAACTAACTTAAAATCAATTTAATAATATTGCTGCATAATAAATACAAAAACAGCTAAAAACTGTAAACAGTATAAACTGTTACCGAACTAATGAAAAAAGTATTGCAATAACTTACTTACGAAAAATACTATACGTGACTTTGTAACGTGAGACTGAAAACAGAGATTAACCACAATTTCAACAGGAGTGGAGACGGAAACGATGTTCAGTCGGACTCGGAAGCATTGACGATTAACAGACTCTGTCCATTACTATTTAATCAAAATAACTTACTCCCTCTCAAAATGAAATAATTATTGACTCATCATTGCTATATGTTTATACGTCATTGTTGATGTATAGCATTCGTTCGTTTTTATCTTTGTTTATGTATAATGTATATTGTATGTCATTTGTATTTTGTTTATTATAAGTGTACCTCTATTTATGTGATTCGTAATCAGTGGCGCACAAGCCACACCTGTCATTTTGGATCAAAATATTGCGTTGGTATGTCAAGTGCTCCACGAACTCATTGATGATCATAACTCATAATTAATAATAACACATTGTTTGAAAGGTGATAATTTTTACTATACTTTTTCAGATATTTTAAGTTGTATTTATTTTTCGAAACTATATCCAAATCAAAACTTTTAAAACACTCTTTTGATAATGTGTTTAATGCTCGCTTTTTAATACTATTTTCAGAAATCTGTTTCCAACAAAAAGTAACAACAATTATAACCTTTCCATCAGTGTTTACAAACGGTTTATCGTTTAATGCTATTGTGCTTATTTTTCTTTTATGTAATAGTACAAAAATATTAATTTGAATTAATTTCTGTGATATGTTTGCATAGTGTAGTACAAAACTGTCAAAACTTGTTCAAAACTTGAACAAAAAGTCTATAAAAAATAACTGTGATTGATATGTATTATTTAGATTTTTTAGATACAATATTAATTACTTAGGAGAAATATTGTTTTAAATGTTTGATCTTAAGCTCTAATACAAATTAATATTTTAATAATTTGAACATTTTTGTGATTTTTATGGATTTTTTCAACATTTTAACTTAAATTGCTTATAAATTTTAACAGTGTTTCTCAACCTTTTTACTGCGATGACCCCCTTTTTGAATTTCAATTTTTAGCGACTCCTCTACAAATAATTTTTTTTGTATACTCGCATAGAATATAGATTTTTATTAATAATCATTAATAAAAATACTGTACATTGTACACAACATAAAATACATATTATATTATAATTATTTTTAATTAAAAAAACGTATTAAACGTTGAATTTTAATTCATATGCGACCCTAAATAATAAGTTGGCAACCCTTAGGTTGAGAAACACTGACTTATAAAGTTCCTATGTATATTTAATATTGTTATTAAAAAAATCTTTTATTTTAATTTTTAACTCAAAGTTATTATGAAGTTGGATCATTATAATGTATAATATATCCCCTCCCCTTTTCTATTAAGCCATCCATTCATATAGACTTGTACCCCACCCCACATATAACCAATTGTGTACAGATTATAATAGAATATTGTATTATATTCTTGTTTGTTCAATTAAAAAAAAAACTCAAAATAGTTCTTAAATGTTCGTGGTTATGACAAATTTTGTCAATATTCTGCATTTAGATGCTCATAAAAAACATTGGAACATACACATAATATAGCATAATAGCATAATAGCATCTGAAATTTCAACAAGAGTGGAGACAATTACGACGATTGATCCAACTCGGAAACATTGACGAATAACAAGACTCTCTGCGCTCCTATTATTTTGTACCTAATTAATTACTCCCTCAAAAAATGAAACATTTATTAATTCAAAATTATTATCAATGCTACATTTTATGTTTATGCAGTGCCGGTTATAAGGGGGGCGGGTGAAAAGTGATCGTTCCCCCCCTCGGGATTTGGTTTTTTTTTTAAAATTCGTATATCGCTGACCCAACAACACCTATCGACAAATTTTTGAATTTTATGATTTGATAACAAAATATTTTTTCGTTTTAACCACGAATAATATTTTAACATAGTATTCAGTAGAAGTGTAGAACGAAGGTTTTCTACGCTTAGAAGGTACCTATTATAATTATTAATGTATAAACCATTTGACTTTTGAGTATTAGGTATTGCTCAATAAACATTTAAAAAAAAAACTCAAATTTCAAGGTATATATTACTATATTTAGTTTAATATTTACTAAATGTATAGTGGTATACAATACAAATGATTAAAAAATTTACTTTTCTTGTTTACATTATTCTACTAAAATTAAAAATATTATTTGTTTATATTATGGAAAAACAAGTACCTACTTAATTTTCTTTGCTTATGCTTTTCATAGTATTACTTTATAAGTATTTTCATTAAAAATATGCAATAGTTTTGCATACTTGAATGCTTTTAAGTAATTGCTTGATTAATATTTTTTTATTAAAATAAATGCATATGCTTTTATTATAATTATATTTTATAAGTCAATACATTTATTTCTTTTTTTTTAAAGCATTTATGTTAAGGTTTGTTAATAACTTAATATTATTAATATATAAACATTATTATATATTTATTTTATATTTTATACCTATAATCCGTGTGTATATTTTATATTATGTATATATAAATTATAAATGCTATAAGGGGGAGGGTTGGTTTTATTTTTACCCCCCCCCCCTTGAACAGAATGTATAACCACCACTGTCTATATGCGTTATTGTTAATGTGTGGTATATATTTGTTTTATTCTTATTTATATATTTTATTTTCATTTTGTGTATTATTCCGTAATCAGCGTACGACGTCACCACTCACACCCGTATTTTTGAATAAAAATAGTACGTTCGTGCCTATTTTAAGTGCTATGAAGACATTATTGATCATTGATAATATACCAACAAGTAATACACTGTTAGAAAGGTGATAGTTTTTACGGTGTTAGTTAGAATCGGATATTTAAAATTACAATAATTTTTCTAAATTGTATACAAATTAATATTTATAAAACGCTCTTTTGTTTAACTGTAATAGTGTAATGTTTCTTTGTCAAGAATATTTTCAGAAATCTGTTTTCAACAAAATGTATCAAAAGTTATAACTTTTCCATCAGTGTCTGCAAGCGGTACATAGCTTAATAATAATTCGAGTTAATTTCCAAGATATTATGTTTTTACGGCCATGTAACGGCCACAAGTACGGTACATGCTTAAATATTTTAAGTGTATCTACGTAATATTGTCAAAATTGATTTTTTGTTATTATTTGTAATTTGTTTCAACTATATAATACTATTTTAGTATTTAAATATAAATATGTGTAATGCTATAAGTATAAAAAAAAGGTTGTGGAGTGGGTCGCTGTAATGGATGTGTTAAATTTGAATTCAATTATATATCATTATATACGAAAATTATTCTGATCGGATACGGTATTCAAGTATACTTCATGATCTGTTTTATATATTGTTACTTAATATTTTACTATAATGTATTATAGTAGTATTACGTTGGTTGATTTAATTTTTGCAGAAAACGTCGTGCACATACACCGACTTCGATGATCTGTACTCAGTTATTTGTCTCCCCTGAACATTTTTAGTTTTGTAACATAGGTACACCAATCTCATTGATAGGTCTTCATTTATCGATAAAAAATTGTTTTCCTGTTCCTAGACCTCTACTCATATCTATTGATTTCCAGACTCTAGGCTCTTAATTACATATGGTACCTGGAGAAAATGTTATCAACTCAAAAAAAAAAAAAATGTTTTCTTGTACCTAGACCACGATTTAAGATAGTATGGTTGCCCAACGAGCTATGATAAGACGGCATTGGATTTAAATTGGACCCCCGGCACTAGCGCTTCTAATGGACTATTTTAAAATTTATAATATAAATATAATATAATATAATTTAATACGATCATTATATATATTTTTATTGTGTATAGGTATAACATAACAATTTTTATTAGTTTTAATCTGAACCGATATGAGCGCTATATGCGGGGGCCCCCGTAGATCACGTGACTTTTCGATTCAAACCGTATGCCGTGTGATAACATTTTTCTAATGGGTCGTTGTGCAACCATACTATCTTAAATCGTGACCTAGACCTAAACTACCGATTTCCTGACTTCAGACTCTTCAGAATTTATTATGCCTGTATTTATTTCGATGCTTTCGACCTACCTGTTGATCAATGGCGTAATCATGGACGACGGATACAGCACCCTCATAGACATGTTGACCATTAAAAATGATTTGTTGAACATTTTTTTCCACGGTTTACATTTAGAACTGTATTTGAGAAGTACAAGTAGAACCTAATAATGAATTTATTGTATTCAGTACATATATTATCAATTATTATCACATAGTTTATTATTATTATTATAATTTTGTATTATCACTCATTGTGATAACAATATTATGTAACCTGGTATTTTATTTTAAAACCTCGATGAATTTTAGCGTCCTGACAAATTGTTATATCGAGCCCATGAATTTGACACTACGGCGTCGGTATATGTTTTTGTATAATAAATTTAGAAAACGCACGTATATATTATGTACATATAAATATATAGTACATAGCACAATTTTATTTTCATACCATAATTGAAGGTATTTGGAAAATAAAAACGAAACAAGATTGTATTTCAAATATAAAAAAAATAATTATAAAATAAAATTACTCAATATAAACGATTGTTTATTTTTCATTCAAAAAAACAATTTTATTTTTTTATTACATGATTCGAATTATACTTGTTTGTTTGGATTTCATGATTGTTTAAATCATGCTTTTCGTATCTTAGTGACCGGTCAGGGGGGCCATCCATTTGATGTCTGGGGTTACATCGATCAGCATCCCGTTCTTGAGATTTTTTGTTATTTATAATGACAAACTGAAATACAAAATACACTGTAATTACTGAAAAATTTGTAGTAAAAATAATTTGAAAACATGGCGGGTTTAATTATTTGTAAAACCAATAGCCTGTCAATGTACCGAAATAGGTATCATTTATTTTATATGTAATATTCCAATATTTTTTTCCAAATGTTACTATATTATATATTCAATTATTATACCGCCGAAACTTAAATTAAAACTAGAAATACTAATTTTCAACCCATTTTCTTCATTCTAATAAGTAAAAATCCAGGACACGGGACACATAGCCAACCAATACTGAATTGGTACGCCAAAAACACAGCAGTAAAATAGTTTTTTTTGATGATTTTTGAACAGTCTTTAAGTATAATCTAAATTTGGTGATTTTATGGAGTTTCTTATAATCACACTCACACTAATTGCATATTAGCATATTGCCTAAATGTTGCAATATTGCCCATGTGTGAGTTAAGAATGTGTGGTATAGGTACTGACGGACGACGGTGAACTATCCATTAATTTCCCTTGTATATATGTATGTGAAATATTATCATGAGAAATGCTAACGCTGCAGTTGAAGCTTAAGATTATTAATAAAAAAATAATTAAGACTATCATATTATTATTATAAGCACGTTATCATGATCGAACATCAACAATTAAAAACTAAATTAAAATCAATTAACATGATATAGGTACCAATGCATAATTACAAAAATAATTAAATAGTGTAAACTATTATCAAACGAATAAAAAAAAATATTGCATTTTAAATAACTTACTTACCAACATGACTTCATGTAAGTTGCAACGGGAGACCTAAAACTGCAATTTCAACAAGAGTGAGCTATAGTGGATACGAGAACAATGAACGATCGGACTCGGAAACATTGGCTATTTAACAGGGATAGGTTTAAACCCCCTCTTAAAATCAAATATTTATTGACTGAATATTATTATCATTAGTATATTATACTATGTCATATGCGTTATATTTAATATTGTTATGCATCCTCAATCGCCATATTATATAGGTATTTATTATATGGACAAAAATATAATATGAAAAATATAATAAACAATATGTTCATTGTTGTTTGTTACATGTGTTAGTCATATTACGGCCGAAACGTTTCAATAACGTTTAGATAATACAAGAAAAAAAAAAGTGTAGCTACCTATTGAGTTTCCTGCATTTGCGAGCGCACATACTCAGAGAATAATAATAATTTTTATTTGTGCATATTGGTGGCTGTACAAAATGTAATATTAGATATGTATACTTTATTATTTACGATTTACACGAGCCAATAATATATTGGCTAGTCAACTATTAACTACCTATTTAATTTAAATTAAAGTTGTCGATATGGTTTTTATACTTTTCAAAACAACGAGCGATGTACTCACTGAACAAAGTATTTTGAATAATTTTTACCTATAATAATGCGTGTAAACATTTTTTAAATTATTCGTCAACCATTTAGATTCGAATTCGGAATATTCTAATAAGTAGTAATATTAATATTCACTTGTAATTCTTGCACTATCTTATCGTTATCGATAGCCCTAATTAATACGTCTTGTCGTAATTATTATAAAATTATTCAGAAATCCAACAAAGCGGTATTTTAAATAAACATTACTATACTGGATATAATCGTAGATTAATAATTATACTAGTATATTAATTAATCTAAGGTATAATATTTTACCAACTGGGTTGATAATCGGGAGCGTGTATAGTTTTTTCCCCGAATGACGTGCCATCCAACGATTCGTTTGTTTATATAAAAATATATTATTTTATAATTTACTAACCATAATAATATTAAATGTATATGGTAATGATAAACCTTTGAGACTTTGCAGGTTATTTTCGATTTTTTAGATAAAAATGTTATACACTGTTGATGTACACTCTTTGTATAGTGCAATATTATATATTTGTATTTTTAGTCGGAAGGCAAGTACCTATCGATTTTAACGCGAATATAATAATATTAAGATAAACCGTTATGGAAATCCACAAATAATAATAATACACCCGTCAATCATCGATTTTAATATTATTATGACGTGTATAATGTGTTTATTATTATTAAATTATGCAAAGTTTTGATCGTGGTCTTATCGTAATTTAGACGATGGGACCGACATACCATAATTAAATGAACTATAAGCCTTCATGATGATCACAATACGTTCGTTGTGTACGATGAAACATAAAATATTATACGAGTCACAACTTCGGCGAATGATAGAATAAAATACGACACAAAATTAGAAAGATAGCCCTGGGAATAAAAATTGTTTTCAGCTGTCATCTGTATTATATATATTGTACCTATTATTGTATTGATATAATCGCTATTGTGGAGGAGCATTCTGATAGCTTTTTTATAAACTGCATTAAGTGGGGGGGAGGGGGGGATGAATCACAAACGATTGCACCAAACTATGATGTATTGCAATTTATCAATAACCATATGTCCCTTTTTCGTTGCACTCAGAATTGTAATATATAACGCTTTCCGTGTTTACGTCGCAATGGTAATGATGTTTTTGTCACACTTGCGCCTAAGATTAATTTTCCTTCCGAAACGTTAGAAAATTGCCTTTTTCCGTCCAGCGAACGGTGAAGTATTTTTGGGCAGGCAGACAGCGATCGTGAGAATTACTGTCAAAATTATTAGACTAATGCACATCGTGAACGTGTACCGATACGTTTCGTCTAATGACTAATATTTTATTAATAAATTATCAAATAGTATTAAATTGTGTGTAAATTGTATGCTAAAAAAAGAACATTAGTTTGAGTCTTCGTCAATTTGGAATTTGCAAAAATTTTTAATTAACAAGTACAGGTATTAAAATATTAGTTGTAAAATGTTATTCTTTTTCTGTCTTCATGTTTATTATATCTGTAGTTAGTTAGTGTTAGATTAAAAAAAATAAATATTTATCAAATTTCAACTGTCAACTATATAAATTTCACATACGTTTTACCAGAATGAATTCATTTTTGAAAAAACATTGTATTAGCATACCAATTCTCCTAAAATTATCTGTAATTTTTCGGTAAAAGTATGTACTACTTGTATGAATGGACTTTGCAGTATTAAATTGTTTAGCCTTAGCTATACTGCACATTTAATATTTTATAAGTTTTTTACTACAAATTAACTGTAGTTTTGACGAAATTTGAACTTAAAATGCTTATAAAAAATAATCATGATGCCTATATTTTTAGCTATAATTAAAACTTACGTATTATATTTTTAAGCTTTTTGACCGGATAAATAATCTTTTATTGACATTTATAGAAAAAAAAAATTTAAATAATCCAAGTGACGACGGTATAACTAAGCTGGTTACCAGAAATGATTAATTAATTTTCATTTTTTTTCTCCAATTATTTTAAAAAACACTGCGCATTTTCAATTTCGACCTTTAAAAGTATAATTTTCTTCCAAAAACATACATCAGGTATCGAAGTTTATTATCAGAGCATTTTTTCTACCAGAAAAGTTGAGAAGTTACAAACATTTTTAAATATCTCAAATAAACGTCTGAAATTATTAGACGGGACAAAATAAAAATAAAATTGTAACTCATTTTCAAGACTCCCCCTCCTCCATTGAAAAATCTTGCGTATGCCACTGACTGACACAAACATGCAAAAGAAATACAGAAATATAAATTGATTTGTGGCCATATATTTGGATTTTATAACGGTTTCATCGCCTGTCAATACAATTCTCGTCGTCCAATAGTAAAAAATATTATTGAAATACAATTATTATTCCATCGTAAAATACTAACATTTGTATCTAAAATCACCACTGCAATCTTCAGACATCGATTTATCATATTTAATATCGATGCAACACGATTGCGCAGTGTTTACCTTTTTACCTGAAAAAAAACACAACACGATTGCGCACTTTTTACCTTTTTATATTTGAGAAAACATAACACGATTGCATATTTTTGACTATATGTATTACGTTATTAGTTATTATTAATGTTGCGAAATTTTGTGAACTTAATTTATATTATAATTTGATTTTTGTTTCATGTATAATATATTAAAATATAGCTACTAAGTTTTAGTAGTGTAAGTAAATCATCAAAGATATTATAGGACAATTATTGTTAATTTCTTATTTAATTCCAACAATACAAAATATTTGATTTGCGCAATCGTTGTTGCATTTGCTCAAATATTAAAGGTAAAAGGTTGATATTTGTTAAACTTTTTCAAAAATCCGTTAATTGTTTAAGGGTGTCACCATATTTATGGATCTAAATTAATAGTTTGTCATCGTAAATAAAAGTTTAGAAGCACTGATATAGAGCCTGCAAGTTAGTCCCGTACTAAAGGTCTCGTGGCCTTTGATGAGCGGTGGTACTCAATGTAGCTTGTATGAAACGGGCCAAAATCAGTATTTACTATTCAGTCTCCGTGATTGTCCTCATCTTCCATATTTTTTGTCTTAATGATCTATTTATTTCTCAATTTATATTTTTATAATTTGGTACCTATTATAATTAATTAATTATATAAATATAAATAAATAAGATGGTTTCATATAAAAAATATTACATGGACAAAATGAAGAAAAATAGCAGTGTTATTGATTTCCGGAGACGGGAGACCTGATCTGAGTTAATTAAGAATGAAATAAATGAACGAATACCTGCATTAGTTATATACTTATACAAAGCAGTATTGATGTAATTGTTCAATATTAGGTATGTTCATGTATATTATTTTTACATAATATAACTCGGTAATAAATAATGATAATATTGTTTAAGTCTTCTCGTACACGCACAACTGTTAGAACAGTAAATACAAACTGTGTTCAAACTTCGAAGGGTGGATAAATTTGTTTGATATAAAAAGGTGAGCAGCAGGTGCTTCATTGTAATTTGTAAGAGTCTCCTAGTTTTCTCTGATGACTGCTGTTCATCGTCTTTTTTCTTTTTGTTATAATATTATTGACGTCTTCGGTCTCTTATTGGAACTATGTTTTCAGTTCAAGCTTATTTTTGCAAGTACCTAAGCAATTGCATAAGATTTTTAATATTCAATTACTAGTTTTTTTAATTCATTATGTCATTGAAATAATATGCCAGGACGACGACAAAATTAAAACAAGTTGTTTTGTGTTCTTAAAAATAATTTGAATTGTCCCATGTGTGATGAAAAATTGAATTTAGTTTGTTTCCTATTTTACCGTGTGTGGAACAATAGGTACAATACAAGTGACTGTGACGAGGGTCTTACAGATTATGTTATTAATTTTCATAGTCCTACAAAAATTATATTTTATGAATTAATCACATCTAACAAAAAAAAAAAAAAAAAAAAATACCAAACAGAATAAAGTATTTAACCAAAAGTGTCAGTCAAATATTCTTGAGCCAAACAACAATGTGTTAATAACAATTATTATTTAAAAAAAGTGTACATTAATCTGCTATATACGTAAAACAGTTTACCAATTTTTTGTTTATACGATTTTACTATTTACAATATTTACTATAGTTAAATTATAACTACAATACACTATAATATTCTGATTAACTTATTGCCTAAATTTTTGTTGCTAGAAAATAAGTATAAATATTATATAAATAATAACAGTTAGCGGTGTTTAAGTGTTTCAGTAACGGATCACAAAAGTTAGAATAATTTAAGACAAATCAGTCCAAACCATCTAAAAGATGGACCGGAATGCCCACACGCGTACCAGCCCTAGGGCTCCACAGATCGTCCAAATTTAAACAACCATGGAAGCCAAATAAATCCAAACAATAATCTTAACCTAAGAAAATGAATATATACAATGCATGTTTAAAATGCTTGCATTAAAAAAAAATAAACATTATTCATTTTTATATTCATTTGGATACAAACAACCGCATATTTTATTGCGTTCCTATTTTAAAAATCTTCATTTCTTTGATGTATGGTATACAGTTTTTTAGAGAGCCTAGATAATAAATATTGTATTATATAAAGGCTCTTTAGTTTTTTCCCTTGGAGCAGACGACAATAACAAACTAAAATGCGATGATCAATGGTCATAATACAATATATTATGCACTAAATATCTAATGGTTTTTTATTTTTTAAATTGATGTATTTAAATAATTAAAGTGTATTGATGTTATTGGTATTGCTTGTATTTTCGTAAATAAAAAAAAACTAAAAATATCTCTCTCCAAATTCAGTCAAAATTATGCTAAAGTGGCCGTAGATATTGTAAAAGCGTGGTTCTTTATTCAAAAGCATTATAATGGGGAAAACATTTTTTGGTAGATATAGCTGCATTGCAACTGTAATATGTCTATATCTATGCCACTAACAGCCAAGGCTACCCAAATTTCTCATTCTCAATTTACGTATAGGTTGAAATTTGTTATACTTTTTCAAAAGTCCGTTAATTGTTTAAGAGTGTCACCATATTTATGGATCTAAATTAAAACTGGGTCATCGTAAATAAAACTGATATAGAGCCTGCATACCAGTAAATAGCAATAATATATATATTTATATCAAAGGTTTATAGTATTTAATAAAAAAAGTACATATTCAATTAATTTTTGCTAACAAAAAAATTGATCAATAGTAATTTTATTACTTGTTGACGAATATAATTATTATATATAATTGTTTAACACTTTGAGTGCCATGTGTATCAATTTTAATACACAACTTATATGTTTATTTGTGCCGTGTGTATTGGTAATGATACACACAAAATAATGTCCCGGTCAGAATGGTCAGTTTTGTCATTTTTGGCACAGCCCTCCAAGTGTTAATAGGGGACACGGGGGCTATAGATAATAGATATAGATACAAATGTTTAAATTTCCAGATTAAGAGCTCGTCCTAATTAATCTATGGCTCCATTAAGCTGAGTGTACTGTATTACCAACGACTATCACAATATAATGATAATCAATATAATTTGCTATCGGTTTTTATAATTGATGCATATAAACATTGTATAAACATTAACCAATACATCACTCGTATTATGTTATGGAAAACCCTAACTTTAGCTACAAATGTTAGTTATGTGATAGCCGATGTAGGCTGTGTAGGCGCGAGGCAATATTACTATAATAAGGTATATATATTATTATAGGTATTAAATTATGTACGGTCAGATGTGAATAAGCGATTAATAAAAGATAGCGTATTGAAAGATGGATAAAATGTTCGACTTCCGACGGAGAACTACTGGCGCTCGTGAACGGTTGGACCTGTTGCACATTAATTTTTATTATTTTATGTTATTGAAATTCGCAATTGCTTATAATATGGTTTATTAATTTTTATATAATTTTTATAAATATTCAGCATCCAAATACACCGATAATTGATTGTACTACTATAAAATATTTATTTTTTTGTGTCTCACATTACATTTAACAGTAAAAATGTTTCGATATTTAACATTAGAACTGGTGGAAGAATGTGGCATAGACTCTAGTTAGCACTATAATATGGTCAACAGTAAAATAATTCCATTGATTTTAACATTTAACTTAAAACAATGCCGTTATATAGGTAACACAAATTGTATTTATTTGGTCTTATCATTACTTCTATATGTAACTTAACAATTTCTGGGCTTGAAACTTACGATTTGTGTTTTTTATTATTACGTGATGGACATTTTTTCATCGTTGAACTTGCTTTTAAGTTTTTTATTGTCTAGGTATATAAGTATTATTACTTATTACTTATTAGTTCTTACTTCTTTGGCAATTAACATTTTAGTATACAATGTCTACACTCTACATCTAAGATTAAAATCATAATTAATGAAATTCAAGTATAACGTTTACGTTTTAAATTATAGAGGCAATCTTTGTTTCATCATCTGTATTCTGTGATCTGTTAATCACAGTTTTGGGCCTAACACTACATGATTAATTTTACCAAGATCAATAATACGTTTTTATAATATGTGTATTTTTTGTCAACATTATTAAAATAAATTCTAAAAATATGTCACAATACAATTTTATTGTACTGTACTATTACACATTGTATGCGAGAGAATCCTAATGAAAATAAAAATACTTCTACCTAGTTTTGTAATATATAAATAATATATTTTACAATATTAATAAATTGTAAGACAATTGATATTTACAGTACGAGTATAATTTGGGTGTTATACATTAAGGCAATTAAATTATTTCACGATAATGATGAATATTATAAAGAAATTAAGTATTGATATTTCGCTGCCGTTAAACAAAAATACGACAATAACAAGATATACAGTGACAATAACAATATTAATGAGAAGACGAGTCCTCACTTTTGTTGTGCATTATCTGAATTTTCATGTGTGTTTCATATAAAATCGTTATGTACTTTATGTCTTTGTAATTGGACGGTTATTGATTTATTCGTATTATTGATTATTGATGTTTAATGTCCATGTATGACTGTGATATGATCTAAGTCTAAATGTAAGTTAATTTCTTTATATTCCTTACTGTTGTGAAATAATCCAATTTTAATAATTATTATATTTATAACACTCAAATACATAGCATAAAGTATATTATTCATGTATTACTGTTTAATTGGAAAAACTATAGCATTGTTTTTAATTTTTTGGATCAATAGTGGACATTTATTTTCCAGTCGTTAATACAATATTATCTGTCTATCTGAGTCGTCGACAGTGGCGTATCCAAAGGGGGGGGGGGGCACCCAACTATTCACCGTATTTTATAGTTTTTTATTATATTAATTTGAGATGGAAAATATGAGTTATAACTTGAATTGTTTGTATGTGCCCTCTGCCTTCTCCATAAATACTCCCCTGTTTGTCACTATAGGATATGATAAGAATGTTGCTCATCGAACACGAAAAAGTATTCATAAAAATATTATTTCATTAATATATTATACAGTGTCTTGTCAATCATCATGTTGGCCTTACAATACTGTATAGTCCATACCGAAATTATAAAATTTTTTTATACGTTTATATAAATAGTTAAATCATCAGTACGTCATAGCATTTATTAAATTAATTTTAGCGTATTAAAGAACAATTATTTTTTCTTTAGATATTTAGGAAATATTAAGTTGAGTAAAATTCATAATATCAACTGCCATTTTTATGTATTCAAAGCTTTCTTTTTTTGTTTTCATCCACCATCAAGTTTATTGCCTATTACCTATGCACAAAAACAGACCTCGGTGTATAGTGATCGCTGTGCGAGAAACAACGATCGGCATTTTGAAAAATAAAAATTCATACAACTTCGCTAAATTCGTTCCAATATTTCATAATCAACTTGTTTTTACCTTTGATCTAGGCTTCCTGTTATTTATGCTTTACACGTTCACCATATATGGGCTATTAATACCTAAATTACATATTATATCATAAATTATACTAAAAAATGTATAATCTTTTACATCGGATTTATGTGTCTACGAAACTGAGTATATTATAATAAACAGTTAAATATTATATAAATACATGCAATGAAACAAATAATAAAGATACTATTATTGTTCAATAATTATATAAGAAATATTTTTTTCCATATATCTCGACATGCTTATCGCACGAAACTTTTTTTACTAAAATATGGTATGAGAAAATCCAATAAATACTATCGTAATTTTTATTCACAGTTTTTGGCTTAAATTTAACGCTTTTGTTTAAAAATATAATCATGAAAATCGGCTCAATAGAACTCCATAGAATTCACTTAATGTTTTAATAACATAATAATAT
Organism: Sitobion miscanthi; assembly: GCA_008086715.1. NCBI lineage: Eukaryota > Metazoa > Arthropoda > Insecta > Hemiptera > Aphididae > Sitobion > Sitobion miscanthi. The sequence goes on from CM017800.1 coordinate 22,424,047, forward strand.
AATACCAGCTATTATATAATATTATTTAAAATAATTGATAATTATTTTCAAATTAAAAACAGTGAGAATACTGCGTTCAAAGTGAGGGAAATTGGTTTGATATAAATAGGAGAGCAGCCACTGCTCGATTGTCATATGTCAATATATCGTTGCCACTGCACAATTTCATCATCTTTAAAGTTTCGTCGAATTTGTCTTCAGTCTTACATTCTTTAAGTAAGTTATTGCATTACACTTAATAATTTTTGACGGTAGTCACTAGGTTTTTTAATTATTTGTATCGTTAAAATATTTTATGCTTGGACCACATAGAGTCGACCACATTAAATCAAAACAGTATTCGTGTTTTGAAATCATTTAAGATTTTTACCTCCAGTGATGTGAAATCTCTTTTTTTCATCCTTTCTTTCCATGCGTGGTACTTGGCTTTGCAAATTATGTGTTTGATGACTTGATTTACAGATTTTAAATTATTATACTTTTAAGTAATTTTTATATTTTTAATTTTATCTTATACTGAAATGAACAAATTAAATATTTCGATAAATGTTTTTAAGTTTTAAAATAATATGTCCTATCGTTAATTTCATCATTAATAGTATATTTAGATATTTACATTGATTTATGTATGATTGACAATTTACTTGAATATTTTCAAGCCATTGATTTTATAATGTTTTGTAATGAAGTGTTATTATACATTATTTTTTAATGACAATGAAATAAACTAATATACCTATCTGCATTATTACAAATAATGATTTTTAACTGTTTCAGAGATGGATCGCCAAACAAACAGTCAACAAAATTACGAAAAACAGTGTAACCCTAATCACAAGCCGACGGGTGCGGGTCGTCCAGCTGCATACCAAGGATCCCAGCAGACGGCAAACGTCAACAACCATGGTAACCAACTCAATCCAAACAATGAACGTTATGTTCAAAAAAAATGAACAGGTTACATACTATGGACTTGTAAACATTTTATGTTTTTATCAAAAATAAATCAACAATAATTATAAATGTTTATTGTTTATTTTGAGCATTTTTCCCGTTTCTATTACTGAACGATATTTTTTAACATGGTATATGGTTAAGCACTATATGGTACATCGTATTATACTTCTTAATGTTTAAGTATACGTAGTAAGATGTATTTCAGAGTAATTTTTTGTTTATTATTATACTGATGGCAAGAGAAGCAGTGTTTAGCCACAACATTTGTTTATCGTGTACTTAAGTCCATAAATTGAAAATTCAAGAATGCAGGAACTATTTAATACTCACCTGTAAAATTGTAATTTAAATATTTGATCGTTGTATAAATATACACCATAAAGATATACATTTTGGTTTTAAGAATTAAAATCATAAATTATGTATACTAAATCAGGTCGATATAGTTTATTGTTTATTTAGTGAGATGTGTATTATGTACAACGATTAACTTGAAACAGCAGTTGCAAGTATTTTGTCAATCGTGGACCGTAGTTTTTGATTTTTATAGGTATATACAATACATAAGATAGAAATAAATAAAATATATATAATATCTAAATAACGTGAACTGAATTGGAAACGTAGGTATAAGTGAAGTATTATTATAATTTACATGGCAAAGAACAATGGTTAATAATAATTTTAATCAATTAATATTACGTATTATTTATACGTCTGATGAACGACTAGAAATTAAAAATAAATGTTGTTACGGGTAGAATGTAAATCTAGAAGGTACTAGGAACACTATATGGATAATATCATAATACCGGAGTACGGAATTAGTTTATTACCATTATTTCAACAACGGACCATAAACAGTTTCTGATTAATAAATTTCGATTAATGCAAGTGCATCTGATTCGTAGATACTGTGATAAAAATTCAAATAATTCTTGAGAAAATCCATTAACTATATAGTTACTTAAAAACGTATAATAATACTTATTTCATCAATGCAGTTGACGTTGTCACACTACATTATGCTAATTGTTAGTACAATATTACATTAGTGCGTCTACATTAATAATAATAATCTATAATAAATGTACCTACCTATATTATGTAGGTATATTGGACATTGGTAATTGTTTGGATTTTTTTTTTGCGGTAACCACTAACGGCAGATGTCGGTTCGGAGTATGTTTTTTGTTAACGTCCAGTTTAAAATCCCTAAATTCGGTTAAAAAAGTATTTTAAAACCGGGTCTCAATATTTTTAAGTACACTTAAAAGTTCCAAAATCTAGAGTTTGAATAAATGAATAATTTAAACATAAAAATGTGTTGAGACTTGAGAGTGCTTGTAAAATCACTTTGTTCGCGTATTATAATACACGGCGAGTAACATACGGTTAGGTATTCAGTTAGGTATACAGATTCAAGCAGTTACGCATTTTTTTGGTTTAAAATTTAAAAATAAAAATACGTTAATTTTATCAAATATTTTATGATGGATGCTGCCTTATGAAATCTACAAAAATATAAAGTCCAATTGCACGAACTACGAAATTTGTGCAACACAGTCGTCACATCGATGTCATACGATTTCGTTCAGGTATCAGAGAAACATCGTTTGAAATCGATGTTAACTGTTAAGTACCAAATAATAACAATTGCTAGCCGTCCTGAATTTGTTATTGTTCACGTTAAACAATTATTAAGATGATCCGAGTAGATCAGCGCAATTTTCTTTTCTCTCTCAAACCACGCTACATAGATAAAACACATTTGCGTAAAATCGTTTCTTTATGATTTAACCAGAGAGTAAAATCACTCATTAATAAAAATTACAGAGGACAATATTTTAGAATGTTTGGCTTATCGGTTTTATATTTTATTATTTTTTGACTTTGAAAATAAAAAAAAAACATTTTTTATAATTTTAAATAAATATTAAATTGTTTAGACTGTTTGAAACAGTATTTAGACAAATCGATATGTACTATAGCCTCAAAAATATTCATTCTATAATTTTTGTTATGATCGAGTGATTCAGTCTGAGATTGAGATGAGAGAGAAAGATTGATAGATAGAAACAGTACAGTGCGTTGACATACACTTCAGCATATTAGAATATTATGATAATATTATAATCATATCGAAAGCCGCATCGACGAATATTGTTTGACATTTATATTTAAAATTGTAGGTATAAATAGTATAATGCATGATAATTGTGTCAAAACTTTTTTGCATTTAGATTGAGTGAGTCGAAGTTATGTTTTCTTACGAAAATTGATTCGTATCAGACTTCAATAATAATATTATAATTGTATAATAATATATTATAGACCACGCGTGTACAGATAATAATTATTGACAGTAATAATGTCACGGGAACTATTGTTTGGAGCTACAGTTTGTTTTTGAAAAACGTATTTTTATAAAATGTCGTTAATCGTAATTAGATATTTTTATGGTCGTAGTAATTTTTTTTGAACAACATTAATGTTGTCTTATTAATATTTAATATTGTGTGACGACGATAATGGTCGTTGTATTGGCCCAAAACGTCTGGCCGATCTTATAAATTTAAAAAAAATGTATGATCGACTGGGAACAATAATGTTATTTTTTATAATTGTTGTACGCTCACTTGCACAAATTTTATCTGTTTTTTTAAATAGTAAGTTCATACTAAATAGTCAATACTAAATAAAGATCAATTTTCCGTTCTCCGTGGACTTTCTGTCCGTTTGTTTTACAAGGTGTTCATTATTACTATAATCATTTATAAATGATTCATCAGTGATGTAATAATTATAAACATTTGGCCATGTTGCAGAAAACTATAAGAGCCCTTTGTCTATAAAAATAATATCCACATGGCCCCATTTACGCTACTGTACTTTTGTTAACTTATTTCTTCCAACACGATTTAAATCACATTTTTGTTTTTATGTGTAAGATTAAATCTGACACCCTACTGCCCTATTACGTCAATTGTGGTCGATGTTTTGTGGTGTATCATACTAAACGTCTCTACAGTAGTTTTGACTCTGAATATAAAGGAATATTACGAAGTCAATAACAAAATATGCTTAAAAATATTATCGACAGTAACATTGTAGTTTTTGTTTCGTGTTCATTATAAGTTATAACAGCACAAAGGGCAGAGTGTATGGAAAAAATGAATTACAATTTAAATAACGGTTTTAGCCTTATGTATGTATTGTTATAAAAAAATATAAAATCTAAGAATTACCAACAAATATTCAGATCATGAAAAAAAAAATAATGTATTAAACAATTTATAAAACCATCTTATCAATACTTAAATTTAGAAAAACTACTCAGTAGAATGCTCAAAAATTAATACATAATATTACTATTAATATTATAATATCTTAGATCAGGAGTACGGTAGTACGGCCTCCATGTAGTGGTCTTTTCCAGGGAAAAAAAGTATTTTCAAGAAAATAAAAAAGAGAAAATGTTTTAATAGATTTTGCTACAATATCTGGTACAAGCTGTGAGAGAGTATTTTCTAAATTACCTATTGTAAAATCAAAACTTCGAAGTACAACGTTTCAAGAAAGACTGGAATCCTTTTATTATTGTTTGTTGAACAAGACAATTTAATGAACATTCAGGTTGAAGAAGTAATTGATGAACTATGAGTAATGAAAGAAAACCCATAATTTATTATAGTATTATAAGTTTATAAATTATGTGTATTGACTAATGAATATTTAAAAATGAATTTGTAATTATTAAAAATTACTTAATAAATACTTGTTTTTTATTTTTAGTGTTGACAAATATACATTACCACAAATATACAGTACAGTACTCATTGGCTAAAAAATTGCTTAAAATGTTCGTTAAAATAAAAGGTATTAACAGACAATAATCAAGAAAATAGAAATATGTGCTGCACCTGAACAGGAACTCTGCGCCCGCCTATGTCTAATACACTAGCTGCAGATTGGTGGGTTACTTTACCGTGCTGTTCTGCCTGTTCGGAGACAGGAGATGCGTGACAAAATATAGTGGCTCGTGCGGGGAGGAAATAATATTTTAGTCTTGGGCGAAATCTCAGTTATCTAAGATGACGCCCACAACTGAAAATTTAATTAGCTCATTTCCCTCCTTGTTACACAATGTACTATTTTCGTGCAGATATGCTGAAAAGTGAAAATTTCATACCAAGAATTGCAATCATTTTCAGGACAATTCACAAGCGTACTAAGTACCGGGTAGGTACAAGGATTTCAAAGACGGATCATTTTTCGTGATATAACACGATCGCTTTGGCAAATAAGTTGTCGAAGTTTCCTTAAAATTATTAAGACATCTCACACAATTATACAATATACGTAAATGCGTTCTGCAGGCTCTACAATAATAACAATATTTAATATTATACTTATATCATAATAGAAGTTTCTATTATGAGAAATATTTCAACGCGCCGCCAGTAAAATATTTAATTTTATTGGTAATTTTGAACCAATAGTATGGTACTTTATTGTTATGTTTTTCGGTCGTATTATTTTTTAGTCGTCAACACCAAGTCGGGCATTGATAACATTATATGTTTACAAAAACTAAAATCATTCATTATATTTATCTGCCTTCATCGAGCATGGTAATGTCGGTTCCGAATATAATAATATTATGTAAATACCATGGTAAATACATAACTGCTACAATTAAATTGTTGATTGTGTATTTGATTTTTTTTTTATCGCCTAAACCACTACCCGCTGTTGTCACAAAACGGTGGAATTATTGTCGCCAATTACAATGGATTTTATTTGTTACAGCTCTACAAATAGAAGAATTTCTAATATTTTCTACTGTGGAATAAATAATAGTATTGTCGAACAAAAACAAACGAACGAAAACAGAGTAATAAACCGAGTTTGTAAGAGCAATAAAAAATATTAACAGCCACGCGTATCAGTTGTACGCGACGATTCGTACTACAATTTTTACCGTTTACACTACAAACATATTATAAAGAAATGGACTGGAAGCAGAGAGAGAGAGGATGAGAGAGAGAGAGAAAGAGAGAGAGAGAGAGAGAGAGAGAGAGAGAGTAATAGATAAGGTGAGAGGGAGAGAGAGGCTATGGCCAACACTGTCAGAAAAAGATTCATACAACTTAGTTCGACTATACACTCGGTGAAAAAGAAAAGGAGAAAGAAGTTTAACAACAGAGATAACACATTTTTTTATAAAAATATATCATCAAATACTTTTCCCGTCATAATATTACTATGCACAACTGCACGTCATGTATTGGCTATCCATTTCTAGAAACATCGGCACTAGGCGACCCAGGGGGCATCCGGGGCAAGGTATGAGGGACGCACACGATGATGTGTCTATAATTCACAACATTTCGGTTAAAGGCACTGGTTGAGTTCGTACGCGAAACGAAACGCGCCATCGTCCGAGTTAACGACGGCTTATTCCAAATCAGTTGTTCTTCATAGATATTATTTATGAAATGTCCTACATCCATGGATTGAATAGTTCATAAATTGATATGCGCAAACAAGCTTGCTTGGTGAATCACCCTGTATATTAGTTATTATAATAATTTTTTTTTTTGTACACCCGGTAAGTATTCGAAATAATGGAAAAGTAAAAAAAAAAATAAGGATAAACGGGAATCTTTACGCAAAACAAGTAATTGATTTAGCTATTTTGGTGTAACTGAATAACTAATAAACATAGATACTTAACATTTTCACAATAATACCATTTTCTACACATTATTCAATTTCAAAATATTTTGACGCTTTTTGAGCTATTTCTGGGCATGATACAATTTTGATTGTTTTTAGTTTGTTTAAAATACTGTAGATGAAAAATGTTTCAAAATACTTGAAAATGTAATACAAGGTTCCTCAAAAATGGTTGCTAATGGAAATTTAAAAAAATTTTGAGCGTAAATCCATAGTAGTTGGTAGTGTAAATGGACCTGTATAAATACACGTATTTTATTTACGTAATTAATCGCCTAGTGTGTAAGCTACTTAAATAATGTAAACCGAAAGACGCGATCGCACGTGCCTGTGAAAACGGCCTATACATTTAATGTAAATTGAAATTTGAAACGCGTGACTGTAAAACACCTAAATGGCAACAAAAAATAGTCTAATACCAACGGTAGATATAAACAAAGCCTATAATACATATCTGATACTTTATAGTATACTTACTGTGTATTATACGATATAACATGTAAAGTCCTTACCCCCCCCCCCCTCTCCACCCACACAAACTTGAGCTAGAGGTTCGGCTTTTCTAGCAAACGCCTCTAGTCCGTTCGATCTGAGCACGTAGACAACCCAATTTTCGGATTTCCCACACGTTTATTGAAGCACACGTGCAAAAACAATTTTCTAAAATAAATTTATATTATTTAATGTGTAGGTTCGTGTCCCTATAGTAATATACTTAATATTATATCCATCTACACGAGATATTTTATTATGTAAAACACTCAAGTCCTAAATCCCTTATTTATACGAAAACATTTCGGTTGAAATCCTATACGCAATAACAAAAAAACAATTGAATCAATAATAGATTGCGAAATAATAGTAATTCCGTCTGCAGTACCCCGGTTTATTTTATACGCCAGTGACAATTAATAGCGGCCCTGCGCAATTGTTTCAGGAAATACATAATATTAAACATCTGTATCAAGTTTTGTGATGTTTTTTACATAATAAATTACAACAACGAATTAGTTTCAGACTTTAAATTACAAAGTACAATATTATTCATTTTTGCTATTTTGTATATGTTATTTATTTTTAATCGTCCCTACAAAATACTGTGAAACAATTTTTAGGTAATATTTTGAAAATAAATAATACGAACATATTATCATTATAAACTTTTTGGAAACGTACTTTTATAGCTCAAACGTAAAATAATAAATTATTATTTTTCGTATAATTTATTGTTTTAACCGTACCAAGGTGTATTTTTATACCACGCATGTATTTTAGACACATCCAACCGGGAAGGAGCGATTTTATGACGTCCCTCGTAAAACGCGTCTTAGATTTAATTACGGAAGTATTTAAATCCGTTCGATAACAGTTTTTAGACCACACAAATAAACTGTTCAAAACTCTATATTATTTTTTAACACGATAAATAGACATCAGATTTTTTTATTTGCACGGTCCTTTAAAATATAATCTATTGCGTGTTTGATTATAATTGATAATAGGCAATAGTCAGCCTAGAAACAGTGTTGTCTAATATACCTTCCACCGGTACAATGATGCAAATCGTATATTATAGGTACCAGAGTGGATTGAAGAATCCACCTCGCTGTATAGGAGACTTAATCATTTTAAGAAATCCAATGAATAAATCTAGATGACACAATAATAATATTACTGTGTCTACTCTATAATATTACTATGTGTCGGAATTGTGAGACGGACTTCGGAGTCACTCTATAGTATGATTTTTTTGTCAATGGGTATACTTTCGAAAAACACAGTTTTTATTTTAAAACTAATTTATATATAATAATTATTATCTACCAATGCGTCTGCCAAACTGGTGTGAAAAAAAACGCACCAGGATGTTTGCACCATAATAATATCATCGGAACGGTTCGTTATCCCGGTGCGGAATAATTTCTGTATATTGTGCAAATACACTATTTATACAGACATTATCATCGAAATACGTATTATTGTGTAAAATATAATAAATCGTTGTTATTAAAACGGTTATTTTGCAACGGATAAAAATGTTACGTACCGACGTCGATGGTCATATTGTTTTTTAATAATAATTAATAACACATTTTTTATTATTTGACGAGAACTTTGATAAAACCCATGATTTTTACAGGCACTGTTTATGCCACGTACTATGAGAACTTGAGTGGTAAATTAATTCTGCACTCCAGTATTATATTGTTATTTATTCATAGTGTTCCAAGAACCTACTAAATTTACATTTTACTAGTAACAACATTTATTTCGAATTTCTAGTTGTTCATTAGTCGTGTAAAATATAAGATAATACATTAAATGCCATAAATTGTTGAAAATAATTTTTTTTAATTACTTTTAACTTGTTCTTCGCAATTAGTTATAACTTATAATAATACACAATTATACGTTTCAAGTTCGCTTATTGTAGAAGTATTTTAAATAGATTTAGATTATCCAAAATATTAAAGGTACCAAATTCTTTCAAAATTGTATATCAGTTCGGAATTATAGTTTATTGATTTTTATTAAAATACGTTTAGCAAAAGGGAATTTAGCACGCTTGCAGAGTGAGCTTTCCTAACTTGATTTATGTCCGTTAAATTATATATACCTACAAACCTGAAACACCGATACATACAACTACATAAGTTCTGTTTTAAGGCAATTATTTTTGTGCATAACTATCATGTCACTAAAAAGATATAACACTATAAAGACCTATTCAGTGTACACTGCTATTAAATTAAATTATAATTTGAGATTTTAATTCCTAGAACAAAAATGTATACCACACATTAATGATGAATATTTAAATTAAAATTTTAAAAGTGAGTATATTAAATAGATACTGCATTTTTGAATTTTCAATTTACGGACTAAAGTACCTGACAAACAAATTTTGTAGCTGAACACTACTATGTATTTTTTATTTCGGTCCATTACATTTTGTATACCTACATACACACCTAATACCTCGTTCGACAAAATACATTCAACTACCAGATATTTTTTTTTTGTAAATACCAATAACATGTCACTAAAGAAATATACAATACTTCGCCCGTGATTGGTTGTTTATTTTAATTTCGAACGATGATATGTATATTTTTTATTTAAATTTTATCGTTTAATGTGATCGGCAAGTGAATATAAAAAAACGGTTAATGAAAACGTTTTTAAATGTTTTTAGCGGTATTAATAATAAATTAATTTTTATAGCACTTCATTACCCGTAAAAAACGCAAATCTTAAAAAAAATATGATTGTTCAACTACTTTTAGATGTAACATGCTGCAGCCTGCAGTAAGCGCAACTCAGCCACCATAGTAGGCAATCCGACTACGTCGGATCGCGAATAAAGAACATCTCTTTCACCAATCACCCTGGTAGGCAATTTTCAATAATTCGATTTGATGCAAGCTTGTACTTGGTCTGCCCAAAAAACCAATGGAAACCGATAATAAATAAACACAAATGATTTCTACTGTTGACTATAACTAATGGGAACAATTAATAAATAAAAATAAAATTTCCAATGTAAACTTCAATGTCCCTGTTTGAGCACCTCTTTAAAATGCGAACTTTGGAAAATCCTTTCTTATTGCACGGTGAAAATATGAGAAGAATCTCCATTCCAAATTTCAAGTTCGCACGTTGCGCAGTTATTGAGTTACAGCGATCAGTGACTAAGTGGTATTTTGATTTTATATTTATAGATTATCGACCTTTTTAGTACACACTAATAATTAAATTATAATTTATGATTTTAATTCCTAAAACCAAAATACATAATATCACACAATTATTAAATATTTAAATTACAATTTTACTAGTGAGTATCAAATAGACATAAGATACAGCGTTCTGGAATTTACGGACTTAATAGACAAATTATGTATAGCTAAACACTGCTTCTCTTGCCACCGGTGTAATAATAAAAAAAAATTACACCTATATACATCTTACTTGCATTAAACATTAGGAAGTATAATACGATGTACCATAATCCATAAACCATATACCATGTTAAAAAAGATCGTTTCAAAAAAGGAAAGGAAATAAAATGTTCCAAACAAATGTATAATAATTGTTGATTTATTTTTAATCATAATATAAAATGTTTATGAGTCCATTTTATGTAACTCTTCATTTTTTTTTACCGCTAGCGTCGAAGTTAGGATCCATCTGTTTCGCATGGTTGTCCAGGTCGGCTTTGTCACCCTTTCCCTGGTAGGCATGTGGTCTCCCCGGACCAGTTTTAGAGTCATATTTATTACATTGATTTGTTTTATTAGCCTGTTCAGCTGTTTGGCGATCCATCTCTGAAACAATTGAAAATCACTATTTGTAACAATGTATATATATTAGATTATTTATTTATTTTTAAGTTATAAAAATAAAAAAATAATAAAAATCTATTACACAATATTATAAAACTTGTGACTTGATAAAATAAAAGTAAATTTAATATAGTAAACAGCATTTTTATGTACATATTATGTAATTAGATCAATGTAAATATCTAATTATATAATAAATACTATTAATAATAAAATTAGAAATATGATAATATATTTCCGATAAATTACCCATTGATTGAAATTTCTATTTTGTTCGTTTCGGTGTAAGATAAAATATAATATAAATTTAAAAGTATAATAATTTAAAGGCTGTACCCATATTAATTCATCAAAATCAAAATCATAATTTTTAATCTTGAGTACCACACATCGTAAAATGTATGCGAAAAAATATTTCCTATCATGCACAGAATGTAAAAGCTAAAATATTTTTTAAAAGAACAAACATTTTTTCTTTTAATTATGAACTTATTCGTATTCTGAATTTTGAAATTTTGAAATATGATCAAAGAAAATTGTTTTTAAATTTTGAATGTTTTTTCACTACGTCTATATGTGATGGATTCCACACTAGACTTACAAATAAAGGTACCTATATATCTCATGAAAAACCAACCAACAGAATGTACTTCATGTGAAACTGACAGTGAAACGTAACAATTAACAATATAATATGATTAGTGAACACGAACACATAAGAAAATCTTATCTCCCTTAACCATCCCTAGGTACTTATGCCTGTAAAACATAATAATAAAATATAATGCCGTCAAAGCATAAATTTATTAATAAAAAATAAAAATCCAGATCAATTGTTAATATCATACTAACATATAGTATTATTATGATGTTAGCCATGAACAATGAAAAACTAAAATATAATCAATTTAATAATATAGCTATACCTACATAATTAATATAAAAACATCTATAAAATGTTCCCAAACTAATAAAAAAAAGTATTGCAAAAACTTACTTATAAAAATGACTTGACGTGGTTTGTAACAGAAAACTGCAATTTCAACAAGAGTGGAGACGACAACGATGATCGATCGGACTCGGAAACATTGACGACCAACAGAGTCTCCGCACTCATATTTATTCCAAAATGATTTACTCCCTCTTAAAATTAAATATTTGCCAACTCAAAATTATTATCACTAATAAAATGTATATGCGTTATTTTTAATGTAATAATGTGTAACATTCGTTTGTGTTTATCTTTATTTAAATAATATGTTATTTATATTTTGTAGAATATATGAGCCACACCCATCACGATCAAACATAGTGCCGTCGTATTTCAAGTACAATGAAGTCGTAAACATGATCATAAGCACCCATAAGTAGAACCACGATGTAGAGAAGATAAGGTAACAAACCCCCGTATCTTTCAATGGTACAATATTGTTGCCAAAAATCGCGGCAGTTTGGTAGTTCAGAATTTAACACCAGAGTACGCCACCCTTTGCTGGAAGACCGACTTTTATACGAGTCGTAATGGAGATTTACATTTGAATTTTATTTAAATGTATTAATTGTTGTTCAAACTTCAAATGTCAATAGTCCACATGCCAACATAATGTATTATATGTTATATTGTATAGATTATTAAAATAAACTAATGTTTTGGAATCATGTACCAATTATTATGTAAAAATTGTACTAATATTATATGGTATGTAGCCACATAACACAAATTTATTGATTTAAATAAAATGCATATTTATATGTTTATTTATTCATTGACACATATATGTACAAAAATGAAATTAGTAATATCTACATACAATAAGTATAAGGTACGAGTTTAAACTGTTAATAAAAGCTCAAATATACTACTATACCAACTGACTCAAGTACACCCGAATAAAAATCATAATTATATTTATACCTATATGATATATAATAACAAAAAAAATTAAATATTTATCATGGTGTAGAGAAAATATAATATCTACAATAGAAAATAGAATAGTTAAAATTGTTAAAATAGTAAAAAAGATAAATGCTTAATAGGTAGGTACATAGAAATGAAAATCATTAAAAAAAAAAAAAATTACATTTAAGTTATAAAAATATTATAACATTTTATTTACAATCCAGAATGTATTTTGTATATGATGCAGAGAACACCAATCGAGAAAAAAATAAAAGAAAAAAATTTAGCGAAGCAGTCTAAACTCATATAACCTTGTACCTAAAGTTGTTAAAATATAATACTTATATAATAAAACTTCCTTAATTTAAACTATTTTAAATGTTACCCAATTGAATAGAATAATTACTTAAAAATAATTCTTACGTGGTTAATATTTTAAATTTTGAAGTACTAGTATCAAAAACGACAAAAATGTATAAAATGTTTGATATTTTAAATTAAAAACAATGTATTCACAATATAAAAACCGGCCTTCGGGCGAATGGTGGCGCTACCTGCACGAGAGATTTGTACTACCAAACTGCCGAAGAAAATTTGCGACCGGAATATTTACAAGTGGTGTCACCTTATCTTCTCTACATTGTGAGTAGAACCATTGATTATATAATCAATGCCAGCAAGTATATTTTATAATATTATTGTGAATAATGTTATTTATATATTTACGCGGAACCTTGTTTTAAATTTCCAATCCTTAACTATAAATTTTGAACATTTTATAAATTTTTAACTACAAAATAATTATTAAATTTTAAGTTTGGAAAATGTTGTCAAAATTCAAACTTTAAATGCTTATGAAAAAAAAATTGTGCCTAGGTATTTATAATATTTTTCAAGTGCTATTGTAACAATATATCAGGAACCTTGCATTAAATTGTCACGCTTTTTTACCCAACAAATAAAATTTTTTTGATATTTAAAAAAAAAACTAAAAAAATTGAAAACTGAAAATGTTCCTAAACAGTTCGAAACAAATCAAAATATTTCGAACATTTTGAACATTTTATCTTGTATAGAAAATGCAAATATAAACAATTGAAAATTTCATGTATATACGTTCATTTATTTTAGAGTAACACTAAAAACCAAAATCGATTTTCTCGAAATATATGATTTTTATGTTGTTTTTCCCGGCGCTTTTGAAAACTATCGAGACCTCTCGAATGCACTAAATAGATTCACTTTTCCATCGAACAAGATACGAAGAAAATCGAAGAAGTTTTATTGCCCCAAAGCGTGATGACAGACTCGAAAATAAATAAAAAAAAAAACTCAACATTGTAAAATCAATACATTCATCGTTCCACTCAGAATCTAAAACTATTTTAATAAATGCAATGATATCATGTTTAAAGCAGATAATATAATAATAAAATTATATATTTACTGTTGGAATTGTGATTTGTGAGTCGCCGCGAGGATAGTTTTTTTGTAAAGAGTACTTCCAAAGACGGCTAACAATGCGTTCGTTACGGTATTTTATTATTTTATAACTAATTATTTACCATTGCGACAGTATGTTCATATATTATGGTGTGAAATAGACATACAGTGACGAAGGGTACAGGAAAAAAACAAGATAAGTCATTTATTTTTTTATTCCGAGAAATACGTGTTTTTAATTTTAAACTATGGCTGTATTCCCTGTATGCCTAAACTTCCGGAGGTTATAACTCTAGATTAATCTGATTTTTTAACCCTGGTACGACCGATTAAATGATAGGTTACGTCAGTACAAATAATTTGACATCGAAATCGCCATTTTTGATAAAAGGTGACTTTTCTGGTTTTTTTTCCTGTAAGTACCCAAATTTTATTATTACATAATATTAAATAGACGTATAACACGATTGCGCACTTTTTACCTTTCTATATTTGAGAAAACCCAATACGATTGCGCACCTTTTACCTTTAATATTTGAGCAAACGCAACAACAGACAAAAGGTCGAAATTGAAAATGCGCAGTGTTTTTTAAAATAATTGGAGAAAAAAAAATGAAAATTAATCTTGGATTATTAAAATTTTTTTTTCTATAAATGTCAATAAAAGATTATTTATCCGGTCAAAAAGCTTAAAAATATAATACGTAAGTTTTAATTATAGCTAAAAATATAGGCATCATGGTTATTTTTTAAAAGCATTTTAAGTTCAAATTTCGTCAAAACCACAGTTAATTTGTAGTAAAAAACTTATAAAATATTAAATGTGCAGTATAGCTAAGGCTAAACAATTTAATACTGCAAAGTCCATTCATACAAGTAGTACATACTTTTACCGAAAAATTACAGATAATTTTAGGAGAATTGGTATGCTAATGCAATGTTTTTTTCAAAAATGAATTCATTCTGGTAAAACGCATATGAAATTTACGTCTTGCTTACTCGTCAATGCATTGATGAAATAAGAATTATTATACTTTTTAAGTATTATATAGTTAATGGATTTTCTCAAGAATTATTTGAATTTTTATCACAGTATCTACGAATCGGATGCACTTGGCATCAATCGAAATTTATTAATCAGAAACTGTTTATGATGCGTTGTTGAAATAATGGTAATAAACTAATTCCGTACTCCAGTATTATGATATTATCCATATAGTGTTCCTAGTACCTTCTAGATTTACATTTTACCCGTAACAACATTTATTTTTAATTTCTAGTCGTTCATCAGACGTATAAATAATACGTAACATTAATTGATTAAAATTATTATTAACCATTGTTCTTTGCCATGTAAATTATAATAATACTTCACTTATACCTACGTTTCCAGTTCAGTTCACGATATTTAGATATTATATATATTTTATTTATTTCTATCTTATGTATTGTACTATTGTATATACCTATAAAAATCAAAAACTACGGTCCACGATTGACAAAATACTTGTAACTGCTGTTTCAAGTTAATCGTTGTACATAATACACATCTCACTAAATAAACAATATACTATATCGACCTGATTTAGTATACATAATTTATGATTTTAATTCTTAAAACCAAAATGTATATCTTTATGTGTATATTTATACAACGATCAAATATTTAAATTACAATTTTACAGGTGAGTATTAAATAGATCCTGCATCCTTGAATTTTCAATTTATGGACTTAAGTACACGATAAACAAATGTTGTGGTTAAACACTGCTTCTCTTGCCATCAGTATAATAATAAACAAAAAATTACTCAGAAATACATCTTACTACGTATACTTAAACATTAAGAAGTATAATACGATGTACCATATAGTGCTTAACCATATACCATGTTAAAAAATATCGTTCAGTAATAGAAACGGGAAAAATGCTCCAAATAAACAATAAACATTTATAATTATTGTTGATTTATTTTTGATAAAAACATAAAATGTTTACAAGTCCATAGTATGTAACCTGTTCATTTTTTTTGAACATAACGTTCATTGTTTGGATTGAGTTGGTTACTATGGTTGTTGACGTTTGCCGTCTGCTGGGATCCTTGGTATGCAGCTGGACGACCCGGACCCGTCGACTTGTGATTAGGGTTACACTGTTTTTCGTAATTTTGTTGACTGTTTGTTTGGCGATCCATCTCTGAAACAGTTAAAAATCATTATTTGTAATCATGCAGATAGGTATATTAGTTTATTTCATTGTCATTAAAAAAAAATGTATAATAACACTTCATTACAAAACATTATAAAATCAATGGCTTGATAATATTCAAGTAAATTGTCAATCATACATAAATCAATGTAAATATCTAAATATACTATTAATGATGAAATTAACAATAGGACATATTATTTTAAAACTTAAAAACATTTATCGAAATATTTAATTTGTTCATTTCAATATAAGATAAAATCAAAAATATAAATATTACTTAAAAGTATAATAATTTAAAATCTGTAAATCAAGTCATCAAAATCATAATTTGCAAAGCCAAGTACCACACATGGAAAGAAAGGATGAAAAAAAGAGATTTCACATCACTGGAGGTAAAAATCTTAAATGATTTCAAAACACGAATACTGTTTTGATTTAATGTGTTCGACTCTATGTGGTCCAAGTATAAAATATTTTAACGATACAAATAATTAAAAAACCTAGTGACTACCGTCAAAAATTATTAAGTGCAATGCAATAACTTACTTAAAGAATGTAAGACTGAAGACAAATTCGACGAAACTTTAAAGATGATGAACTGTGCAGTGGCAACGATTTATTGACATATGACAATCGAGCAGTCGCTGCTCTCCTATTTATATCAAACCAATTTCCCTCACTTTGAACGCAGTATTTTCACTGTTTTTAATTTGAAAATAATTATCAATTATTTTAAATAATATTATATAATAGCTGGTATTATATTATTATGTTATTAAAACATTAAGTGAATTCTATGGAGTTCTATTGAGCCGATTTTCATGATTATATTTTTAAACAAAAGCGTTAAATTTAAGCCAAAAACTGTGAATAAAAATTACGATAGTATTTATTGGATTTTCTCATACCATATTTTAGTAAAAAAAGTTTCGTGCGATAAGCATGTCGAGATATATGGAAAAAAATATTTCTTATATAATTATTGAACAATAATAGTATCTTTATTATTTGTTTCATTGCATGTATTTATATAATATTTAACTGTTTATTATAATATACTCAGTTTCGTAGACACATAAATCCGATGTAAAAGATTATACATTTTTTAGTATAATTTATGATATAATATGTAATTTAGGTATTAATAGCCCATATATGGTGAACGTGTAAAGCATAAATAACAGGAAGCCTAGATCAAAGGTAAAAACAAGTTGATTATGAAATATTGGAACGAATTTAGCGAAGTTGTATGAATTTTTATTTTTCAAAATGCCGATCGTTGTTTCTCGCACAGCGATCACTATACACCGAGGTCTGTTTTTGTGCATAGGTAATAGGCAATAAACTTGATGGTGGATGAAAACAAAAAAAGAAAGCTTTGAATACATAAAAATGGCAGTTGATATTATGAATTTTACTCAACTTAATATTTCCTAAATATCTAAAGAAAAAATAATTGTTCTTTAATACGCTAAAATTAATTTAATAAATGCTATGACGTACTGATGATTTAACTATTTATATAAACGTATAAAAAAATTTTATAATTTCGGTATGGACTATACAGTATTGTAAGGCCAACATGATGATTGACAAGACACTGTATAATATATTAATGAAATAATATTTTTATGAATACTTTTTCGTGTTCGATGAGCAACATTCTTATCATATCCTATAGCGACAAACAGGGGAGTATTTATGGAGAAGGCAGAGGGCACATACAAACAATTCAAGTTATAACTCATATTTTCCATCTCAAATTAATATAATAAAAAACTATAAAATACGGTGAATGGTTGGGTGCCCCCCCCCCCCTTTGGATACGCCACTGTCGACGACTCAGATAGACAGATAATATTGTATTAACGACTGGAAAATAAATGTCCACTATTGATCCAAAAATTAAAAACAATGCTATAGTTTTTCCAATTAAACAGTAATACATGAATAATATACTTTATGCTATGTATTTGAGTGTTATAAATATAATAATTATTAAAATTGGATTATTTCACAACAGTAAGGAATATAAAGAAATTAACTTACATTTAGACTTAGATCATATCACAGTCATACATGGACATTAAACATCAATAATCAATAATACGAATAAATCAATAACCGTCCAATTACAAAGACATAAAGTACATAACGATTTTATATGAAACACACATGAAAATTCAGATAATGCACAACAAAAGTGAGGACTCGTCTTCTCATTAATATTGTTATTGTCACTGTATATCTTGTTATTGTCGTATTTTTGTTTAACGGCAGCGAAATATCAATACTTAATTTCTTTATAATATTCATCATTATCGTGAAATAATTTAATTGCCTTAATGTATAACACCCAAATTATACTCGTACTGTAAATATCAATTGTCTTACAATTTATTAATATTGTAAAATATATTATTTATATATTACAAAACTAGGTAGAAGTATTTTTATTTTCATTAGGATTCTCTCGCATACAATGTGTAATAGTACAGTACAATAAAATTGTATTGTGACATATTTTTAGAATTTATTTTAATAATGTTGACAAAAAATACACATATTATAAAAACGTATTATTGATCTTGGTAAAATTAATCATGTAGTGTTAGGCCCAAAACTGTGATTAACAGATCACAGAATACAGATGATGAAACAAAGATTGCCTCTATAATTTAAAACGTAAACGTTATACTTGAATTTCATTAATTATGATTTTAATCTTAGATGTAGAGTGTAGACATTGTATACTAAAATTTAATTGCCAAAGAAGTAAGAACTAATAAGTAATAAGTAATAATACTTATATACCTAGACAATAAAAAACTTAAAAGCAAGTTCAACGATGAAAAAATGTCCATCACGTAATAATAAAAAACACAAATCGTAAGTTTCAAGCCCAGAAATTGTTAAGTTACATATAGAAGTAATGATAAGACCAAATAAATACAATTTGTGTTACCTATATAACGGCATTGTTTTAAGTTAAATGTTAAAATCAATGGAATTATTTTACTGTTGACCATATTATAGTGCTAACTAGAGTCTATGCCACATTCTTCCACCAGTTCTAATGTTAAATATCGAAACATTTTTACTGTTAAATGTAACGTGAGACACAAAAAAATAAATATATTATAGTAGTACAATCAATCATCGGTGTATTTAGATAATGAACATTTATAAAAAGTATATAAAAATTAATAAACCATATTATAAGCAATTGCGAATTTCAATAACATTAAATAATAAAAATTAATGTGCAACAGGTCCAACCGTTTACGAGCGCCAGTAGTTCTCCGTCGGAAGTCGAACCATTATTTTATCCATCTTTTAATACGCTATCTTTTATCAATCGCTTATTCACATCTGACCGTACATAATATAATACCTATAATAATATATATACCTTATTATAGTAATATTGCCTCGCGCCTACACAGCCTACATCGGCTAGCACATAACTAACATTTGTAGTTAAAGTTAGGGTTATCCATAATATAATAATACGAGTGATGTATTGATTAATGTTTATACAATGTTTATACGCATCAATTATAAAAACCGATAACAAATTATATTGAATATCATTATATTGTGATAGTCGTTGGTAATACAGTACACTCGGCTTTATGGAGCTATAGATTAATTAGGACGAGCTCTCAATCTGGAAATTTAAACATTTGTATCTATATCTATTATCTTTAGCCCCCGTGTCCCCTATTAACACTTTGAAGGCTGTGCCAAAAATTGCAAAACTGACCATTCTGACCGGGACATTATTTTGTGTGTATCATTACCAATACACACGGCACAAATAAACATATTAGTTGTGTATTAAAATTGATACACATGGCACTCAAAGGCTCTATATCAGTTTTATTTACGATGACACACTATTAATTTAGATCCACATATATGGTGACACTCTTACACAATTAACGGACTTTTGAAAAAGTATAACAAATATCAACCTATACGTAAATTGAGAATGAGACTATTTTTTTCACAAATTTTAATTATCTGTAGTTTTAACACCATGATATTGTCATATATTTATATTTTTAACATGTACAATATAAATGAAAAATTTTTTGGCTACACGCATTACGCATTTACACGAAACACTAGTGTGTCTGGAACACTGTCTGGTTAGGAACCACTGCTCTGTATTATATTGTACTGACTTTTGTTTTACACATATATAACGATGAAATGTTATGTATTAACTGTTGGCTGTTCGCAACGCCACCAGCAGAAATTTTTCTTGGATGGGCCAGCAAAAAAATAATACACTTACCATCATTTTTTTTATATATTATATCGTAAAAAAAAATTTACAATTTTGTGTCACCTTATCAGTTATCGGTTCTCCTTATAGCCCTCCAAGACTGCTATATACACTGCAAATAAATGCAATAAAATGCTATAAAAATCAGGTACTTTCTAAATGAGCGGGGGCCGTGCCTCCCCCCCCATTCGGCTGGCCTTGGCTGTTAGTGGCATAGATATAGACATATTACAGTTGCAATGCAACAATATCTACCAAAAAATGTTTTCCTCATTAAAATGCTTTTGAATGAAGAACCACGCTTTTACAATATCTACGGCCACTTTAGCATAATTTTGACTGAATTTGGAGAGAGATTTTTAGTTTTTTTTTATTTACGAAAATACAAGCAATACCAATAACATCAATACACTTTAATTATTTAAATACATCAATTTAAAAAATAAAAAACCATTAGATATTTAGTGCATATATTGTATTATGACCATTGATCATCGCCTTTTAGTTTGCTATTGTCGTCTGCTCCAAGGGAAAGAACTAGAGAGCCTTCATATATTACAATCTTTATTATCTAGGCTCTCTAAAAAACTGTATACCATACATCAAATAAATGAAGATTTTTAAAATAGGAACGCAATAAAATATGCGGATGTTTGTATCCAAATGAATAAAAAATGAATAATGTTTATTTTTTTTTTAATGCAAACATTTTAAACATGCATTGTATATATTCATTTTCTTAGGTTAAGATTATTGTTTGGATTTATCTGGCTTCCATGGTTGTTTAAATTTGGACGATCTGTGGAGCCCAAGGGCTGGTACGCGTGTGGGCATTCCGGTCCATCTTTTAGATGGTTTGGACTGATTTGTCTTAAATTATTCTAACTTTTGTGATCCGTTACTGAAACACTTAAACACTTAACTTAACTGTTATTATTTATATAATATTTACACTTATTTTCTAGTAACAAAAATTTAGGTGATAAGTTAATCAGAATAGTATAGTGTATTGTAGTTATAATTTAACTATAGTAAATATTGTAAACAGTAAAATTGTATAAACAAAAAATGGTAAACTGTTTTACGTACAGCAGATTAATGTATACATTTTTTAAATAATAATTGTTATTAACACATTGTTGTTTGGCTCAAGAATATTTGACTGACACTTTTGGTTAAATACTTTATTCTGTTTGGTATTTTTTTTTTTTTTTTTTTTGTTAGATGTGATTAATTCATAAAATATAATTTTTGTAGGACTATGAAAATTAATAACATAATCTGTAAGACCCTCGTCACAGTCACCTGTATTGTACATATTACACACGGTAAAATAGGAAACAAACTAAATTCAATTTTCCATTACACGCGGGACAATTCAAATTATTTTTAAGAACACAAAATATACTGTTTTGTTTTAATTTTGTTGTTGTCCTGGCATATTATTTCAATGACATAATGAATTAAAAAAATTAGTAATTGAATATTAAAAATCTTATGCAATTACTTAGGTACTTGCAAAAATAAGCTTGAACTGAAAACATAGTTCCAATAAGAGACCGAAGACGTCAATAATATTATAACAAAAAGAAAAAAAGACGATGAACAGCAGTCAACAGAGAAAACTAGGAGACTCTTACAAATTACAATGAAGCACCTGCTGCTCACCTTTTTATATCAAACAAATTTATCCACCCTTCGAAGTTCGAACACAGTTTTTGTTTACTGTTTTAACAGTTGTGCGTGTACGAGAAGAGTTTATCAATATTATGATTATTTGTTACCGATATTTCGTTATTGTTTTCTTTAATTATTATATTATTATATGTTATATTATGTAAAAATAATATACATAAACATACCTAATATTGAACAATTATATCATTACTGCTTTGTATAAGTATAAAACTAATGTAGGTATTCGTTCATTTATTTTATTCTTAATTAACTCGGATCAGGTCTCGCGTCTCCGGAAATCAATAACACTGCTATTTTTCTTCATTTTGTCTATGTAATAATTTTTATATCAAACCATTGTATTTATTTATATTTATATAATTAATTAATTATATAGGGACCAAATTAAAAAATATAAATTGAGGAATAAATAGAGTATTAATACAAAAAATATGGAAGATGAGGAAAATCACGGAAACTGAATAGTAAATACTGATAACCTGCTTTTGGCCCGTTTCACACAAGCCACATTGAGTGCCACCGCTCACCAAAGGCCACGAGACCTTTAGTACGGGACTAACTTCATCTGAATATGATATTTAATAAGACTAATAACTTCAATAATAAGTATTATACTAATAAGTCAAGGGGTGATGGTTATTCAAAAAATTAATTTCCTGAAAAATATTTCACTTTGCCAAGCCACGCCATTGATTATGTGTGATGCATGTTATTATTCTGTGGTTATTTTGGAAAAAAAACATGGTTAGTTCCCTTTATTTGTCATATGTCGGGCCAACTATACTGGTAGTTACATATTAATATTTTCTATGATTAACTTAATTATTTAAATACATATTATAAATATTTAATAATATATTATATATAAGACATTATACGTATATTATGTTTATACGTGACTGTAATTTATTTTTACAGTATTTATAGAGATCTATCTAGATATTTTTTTTCGCCACTAAAATAAGATTATCTGCTACTAATCCAACTAACTATAATATAAGACTTTACCCACCACATATGGTTGTTAAACATTAAAAATATTTGTTATACAATAAGTTTAAATAAATTGTATTATTTTACATTTATACATAGATAATATTATTATGTGTATCATAATAATATAATAAACTTGCATTAACTTTATTTGAACTGTGTTAAATTGTATTTATTAGTTATAACTTATTGTTAACAGTACCTATAGAAAGCAATAACTACAAAAAAACTAAATATTTAAATGTCTACTCTTGGTTGTTAATAGGTATCCCAAATTTGGTACATTTAGTGAAACGAAAAGTCGATAACAATTACAAGTTATTACAATATTATATCAAAGTTGAGTAAATTAAGTTCCTGACTACATTATTTTTATTGACATAATTACACATATTGTTGTATAATATCTAATATGTTATCCATTTTTACTTGCAAGTATCGAGAAATTAATTATAAATTTTAGTGTTCTTATAATATGTTGTATAATAATAATAATATTTTATATTGTATAAACACTGTGTTGATTTTTTTAAGGAAAAAAACCTACACCATTCTTAACAGACCTTTCTGGCTTATAAGTTATAATATATTATTATAATACAGTAGAATTCTATAAATAACAACATTAAAAACTCTATAACACTATAGGAACTGTAAGTATTTTTATATTTATAGTCAATATTAAAACGTACATAAAAAAATAATTTGAATTTTAGAATAATGGAACTCCACAGACGACAATAATTTGTAATCACTTTTATTTAGTCACTTATTTTTATGCGGAGTTCACTATAATATAATATTATTATGTATTATGTTTGGGAAACTACCAGTAAACAAAACTACAGTTATTCCCGACAGCCTATTACTATGAGAAGCTATAATCTGGTAGCGCATGTAAAAAATACTACAAATAAAATTGATTTCATACATACAACTTGTACATAAATATTGTACTGAAATGATAATATTTCATAATATGTACGGTAGTCGTCGATAAGATTATTTTAAGTTTTTACAAGGTTTTCGACGGAGGAATAGCAGGTTACACGAACAATTAATTCACTTATATCATGTTTAAATTAGGCATAATATTAAAAATGTAAACGTGAAAATAAAAAATGTGTAAACGCAGGCTGATATTTTCAAGAATGCATACAGAGTAATATTATTTTAGTATCATATAAGATAATTCATAGATAATATGATTGTTCTTACATTTTTACATTTTTGAGAAACTTGTCAACCAACCTCCTCGTGGTGTTTTTTGAGTTAGGCTAATAGACTGAATATTTGACTAAATATTGAAAATAATATATTATAATGACCCGGGATAGTTGAATTACACATATTGCCTAAAAATAAATGGTCGAATTTCACTTGGGTTCAAAAAAGGTAATGGGCGAACTGCACTCGTTCAAAAAAAGAAATTAAAATTTAAGGTCACTATAGACATTCACGTATATTATTATAATAATATTTGTCGATTTAAAAAAAAATAAAAAAATAATATATTATATATGATTACTACAAAAATTATTTAAATTAGTTTAAAAAAAGTTATAATAATGACAATAATAATATTTGATGATTTAATATATATTATATAATATTATATTAACATAACGGACAATGGTGTGTATAAAACAATCATTTTTAACTACGCATTAAAATCATTGGCAATCCTAAATCTGTAAGTGGGAAGGGGAATGAGTGTTTTATAAACGTTTAACCACTTCAAATGCATGATATTTTTGTTGGAATACCTTTTTTTGAGCCCAAGTGCAATTCGACCATACCCTAATGACCAGGGAATCAACTCGTACGCAGCCGTAATATTATACATATATATATATATATGTAGTTAAATAATCAAATTTACAATTTTAAAAAAAGCCAACTATTTGTTTGTGCAGTAGGTATCGTTTTAATTAATTTTTTTCTATATCACTTTTACGATAAAAGTTATACAAGTTTGAAAATTGTTAATTTCATGTTTTTCTAACTTACAATAACATTTTTTGTTAAAGTTTTAATGAAAAATATGCACCGACAGTTTTCATGTTTTTTGGTTAGGAACCTTATTCTTAGTACTTTGCGACGCAAGCACGTTTTTTTTTTATATGATCTTGTAATTACACAAAAAGTAGGTACCAAATTATTGATTCACTTGTAACTTTTAAGGCTATTACTTAAAAATTTATAATATATATTTTATTTTTCTCAAAATGTCATTAAAATTATCAAAATTAAACCTTCATCGAACCACTGAAAAGAGGGCGCGTGGCTTTCTCTCTTAATGTATTTTCACACAATGATGCGGAAAATGTAAAAGTTTGTAATTTTTTTGAATAAACATTTAGAAACACTAGTATTAATTTCACGAACACGTGGTATTATAATACCTGTAGGTTTTTAGAATTAATATATTTTAATTTCGTTTGAATTGTATCATTGGCACGTGTACAAACAATATAAGGCGTACGTTTGTAATTTACTCGGATGAAGAGTAGGTCATTTTCAATTGTAATTATGGCAAAATTGGATCACGGTAAAAGGGAGCAGTGGAGTGTTGTTGGATAGTGAACCGAGTCGAATGATTTGAATGATTTGATTTAGGTGATTCAAGCGAAGAGAAAATGCCTATTTCTAGACTCATTTACGCCAACAAAACGTAATTGCGTTCAATCTGAATAATAATGATTATAATAAAATTAATAACATCGTGAATGCGGATATAAAGAGAAAAAAACTAGCAATATTATTATAAATATTATAGTATATATTTTGTAGGATCGATGATACGCGGTAAATATTATAATTTTCAATAAATAAAAACAGGTGTACCTATATAGTACTTACAACAATTGCATTTTAATTTTGTAGTTTTAATGCAACTTCTCGATGACGATCGATAATGAATTTAGCTTTGATCCCGTATAGTGTAAACATAGATAGTATAATATAATCATGTATAAGTCTTAAGAATGAAAATGTACAATAAAAGAGGGTTATATATATTATAATATAGTGTTTGAAGAAAGTGTACACCTAATAATTTAATAAAATTACAATTCAGTTAAGTCATTTCGTTACGTATTCTTACTTGGACCGCAGGGTTGCGGGGACTGAATAATTAAAAATAATAATATAGTTAAACGAAATCCGTGCGTGAATGTTAAAACAATAATAATATAAAGTCTACAACAATTACCATAATATTATACAATATAATATTAATATTTATGCGTACCGCGGTATATAATAATAATAATAATTTAACGTTAACGACGCATAATTTAGAAACGGTAATTTTTTACCGCAGTTGTAGACGTTGAACACAAACTAATTAAACTGATTAAAATATCGTAGAAATGCGTCGTAGTTTCTGGTGGTGCGAATGTAAAAATGATGCGATGACATTATTTAATAACAATAAAATTGCGGAAAACAAAAGTAGCGACGTATACAGCATCTTATTATTATGAATCTAAGTGTTTCGTCGCACTCGTAAAATAAGTTATTCTACCCCAAAGACGTCATGAGATTCAAACGGTTTTTTCGCGTGACGTAAACACACCACCGATATACGCGTCGGTAATCCAATACATGGTATTATTATTATTTCAAGTTATAACGAAATAAAATTCAGCGCGCAGGCAAGAGCGACCGAATAGCGACGTATCGCGCGGAAAAAGGGGATTTACCGTGACGAATATTTCGCGTATCTGTCGAGGGATGACGAAATAATGACAAAACGGTATACCGAGATATAACGGTGGATTTTTTCCACAGTGTGGGTGGCATGGCGTCTGCAGGGTCTTGGCCATGTATATAATAATATTATTATATTATAGTATGACGTCGTCCCATATTAGGGTGGGGTGGGGGGTGGGGGGGTGGACAGTGGACACGATTTCGGGATCTGCGTCCAGCTTTTTAAACGCCAATCCACCCGTCTTTGTCCGGGTTCAAAATATTGATTTATTTTATTTGTACGATAAAAATAAGTATTTCATTATCTTTACGGTCCATTGACGTAGTTAAAAAATGTACACCTCGCGATGATACCTGCAACTCTCAATATTCAATCATCAATTGTAATAACTTAATATGTATTATTGTACGTACAAATTGTTATGTAGGTAGGTACTACAATATGTTTTGTGAAAAATAGTACCGGTTCTAAAGTTATTGTGCCATTAAATATTAATATAATAATATCGTATAAAAATAAAATAACTTAAGCGTTTTATAATAAATTGGTTCCTGCAATAGTGTCCTTTTTTGGACGGAATAATTAACGATCGTTATAAATGTACAGCAGCTAGACTACTGAGTTGTAGTCTTTATTTGGATAATTTGACAGTTTATCATTTAAGTGTTATTATTTGTTACTCGGTGATATTAGATAATATCTAATAACTGTAGATTTATGGTTACATATCATTGACATGGTTGGTATCTACGTGAAAATCATATAAAAACAGGAACGAGTAAAGAATATTTTTTCGGTAGGAGGATAGAACCGTTTTACATAATGCAGAACAATGTAGGTATATAATATATAGGTACGTAGTTGTTAGTTTATTATTATTTATCACTAATCTACCTAAAACTCCTTCTGCCGATCTCAATTAATACTTAAATAATAATTTGATAGTAAACTAACATACATTTACGATTTACATACGAATAAAAACTATTTTACGACGGATTTAGTGGATTTACATTTAAGACTTGCTACTTACAGGTAGGCTGAATTAAATTTTTATCCACGTAGGGTTCTCGGTTCAAAATGAAAAAGAATAACGGGCAGACCTCTGTTTTTGCCGTTCTGGCTGTATCGCCGGCAAAATGACCGTAATTTCTCAGTAAAACGCGTCCCGTGAGACCACCGGTAAAAAAGATGTTTTCGCCAGTCGTATTTTTTTTTCAGAAAGTAACGAAAGCCACGACTATGTTGGGTAAGTTTTTATTTCGAACTGAGCCGTCGGAAAATCTACGACATTTGTACATTTAAACCTTCCCTCCTAGATCGAGCACCTTCTCCACCCTTATAACCAGCCACCGTAGCCTAAGGCCCAAAGTTTTCACCCCTTAAATATCTATCAACCGAAAATCTAAAACCGCGATGAATATGTATTTTTCACTTTGGGTCCTTAGCACGTTTCGAAAGTTCTCCGTCTGCTTTTACATTGCGTACGAATTTATCATAATAGTATAAAACGGATGGAACCGTGATCATTGTAATAGGTAATATCAATCATTTTCCGCATGATTGTCCCAGTGACGAAAGTCGATGAATCATTAAGTATAACTGAAACAAACATAGAACTGTGAGGATTGATTATATTATATAATATTAATTTAATTTAAACTCTAAAATTCTATATTTATTTATTTTGGGTAGTTTTTAAAAGCGGCAGGAAAACCAAGAAATAAATGAAAAAAAAAAGTGATTTTAAACTAAAAAAATTTAATCAAAACCAATTTTTGAAAATATCTATTTTATTTTTTGGTTTAACTCAAAACAAAAACTTATAACCATAGGTACTTAAAATGTTCACCAAATATTTATTATAAAAACATTTACGAAATATTTTGACTCTTATTTTTGGGATATTTATATTTTATGATTTTGTTGGGCCTTGAGACATTTTTTGATTTTTGTAAATTGTTTTTGAATTATAAAAACTTTTTCATTTAATAAAATAGCTTGAAAATGTAATGTAAGGTTCTTTATAATTCATAAATCTCTGTAATAGCAGTTCAAGATAGGCATAGATTATTTTTTATATGCATTTAAATTCAAATGTTGCCATAATTCATCAATATCCCAACAATTTTCAAAGTAGTTAATACTGTAATCAAAAATCTAAAAAATTCATATGCAATTATTTCTACATAAAACATTTTAAATTCGGATGAAATTAGATATTTAAACGAAGAATAATTATAATAATATTACTTTGCTGTAATTAAATTTAAATTATAAATTTTACTTTATTTTACTATGCTTATTAATTTTATAGCATGATTATACCATACGCAATGATATTTTGAAAATATTTAGATTCAAAAAAAGTACGTCGCTAAAATATGTAATAAAATAATATATTAATGCATTACATATAAAAAATTATTTCTCATTAATTTAACTGTCGTATGAATATCCGTATATTATTTATAATTTTTTATTTTATATCACAACTGAAGTTGAATATTATCTAAAATGTATGGTCGTAAATATTTAAGTATGTTTTTCCTGATAATATCATCTTATTTTTTATTTTAATTGATTTAATTTGCTAAAAATTCCAAGTTTAAGAACTTAAATTTTTTTCTGAAAATGGTGGCACATATAAAGGGGGAGCAGTTGCTCAAAATCCAGCCCGGCGCTTGTTGTGTGACGTACCTGTGTATGATATTATGTAATATAGTTATGTACGTTGCGTTCGAAGTGCTCAGACCAACAGCGACGGTTTTTGGCGCCCAGCTAGACCAGGCCAACGAGTCACCGGACCGACGCACTTCGGTCCCTGTCTCCCTGACACTGCGGCCGAAAGCTTACGCCTGAGGACCATCGCGTCATTGTACGAGTTTCGGGATGGTTCCAGCGCCCTGCGTCACTTTTACATAAAACACTATATTATAAAAACCAAACTTAAAAAAAGTTAAAGACTTATCGGATACAATTATTGAAATTGTCGAAATAATATTGCAATATAAACAAACTAATTCTATTTAACATTTACACAGTATACAGACACAATAGTCGTCAGCAATAAACAATATTATAATCACCAGCTGCCTATGATAATAATAATATTTGTAGCCAGCACAGTATAGGTGCACAATATATTACACAATATAATAATATATTTATGTATGTACAAGCAAACACGGTATAATATCAATTTTATATACGACATAGAGTTCATACATAATAATATAATAATAATAATTAATAACGTCATTGAAGTAGGTATTTTTTTGTAGGTATACATATACACAATAGTATGTGTAACAATGGCGGGAAGTGAACTATTTCGCCCAAGACTGAAATTGCCTTCCCACACGAGCCTCACATACTATTTTTGTCACGCCTCTGCGTTCATCAATCACGACAAAGGTAATGATGGTAATGCAGTAATGCACTATGCACTATGCAACAACCAGACTACAATTCTACGAAAACAATATCATGAAAGAAAATTGTTTACGCGTCATGCAGGGAGATTATAATATGAATATAAAATGTAGGTAACCTAATGTCTAGTAAGGGCCGTGATAAAGATTTCAGTATTGCCCCAACAACTTATTCGGGAGGCGGTAATTTTTTTTTCATCCTCGATGATTTTTTATCAGTGTACAGTCATTTTTCTCGTTTATTTTCGAAATGATTTATTTTACACCACATAATGCGATTTATTTACAACACCATCTATGTAATATCTATTTATTTATTTAAATTATTTCTCAATGTATCGAATAATTATAATATATTAATAGGTAGGTATACATCATTATTACAACAATAGGCAGTGGCGTATCCAGGGG
Organism: Sitobion miscanthi; assembly: GCA_008086715.1. Classification (NCBI taxonomy): domain Eukaryota; kingdom Metazoa; phylum Arthropoda; class Insecta; order Hemiptera; family Aphididae; genus Sitobion; species Sitobion miscanthi. Next base: position 22,455,196 of record CM017800.1, read on the forward strand.
GGAAGGGGTTGTAACCCCCGAAAATTGTTAAATGATAACAACGTTATTATTAATAAATTATTTTCAGATAAAATTCGTCAAAAATGAATTATTACCCCTCCCGAAAAAAAATACTGGATACGCCAATGATAATATAGGTACAAATCTACCGATTCATACGCCGGCCTCAAACCGTTCGGTATATCATAATATTATCAATTATGTATATAGATTAATATTCATTTAAAACATTATAGGCAGACATACGCTATAAAAAAATGTTTATAGTAATAAATAATAATACTATTATTTTACTAATTTTTATAGCGTCTGCATCGTTCGGAATAATATGTCTATCGTCAATTCGCTGAACTTGACCTACAATTGACATTTGCATTGTTATAATAAATTGTTGATGCTTGCATTAGGTCATATTTGTACAATATTATTATTTATTATGCATCATGTCCATGCGTTTATAGTATATGTATAATATTATTCGATGTTTTTTCCACCTGTTCCAATACGTTTCCTTATGAGTATATTATGATTTCTTGCAACGAGAGATTCACCATCATGATTCGTGGATTTTTCCACCGGAGTGTCGTAGTCAGTGCTGTTATCCTGTAAACATAATTGGTAGGTACCTATAACATTAAAATATAATATATAGAACTGTAAAAGTTTCTTTTTATTGCATATGTGCGTGTCAAACGAGTATAAGGAAAACGAATCATGCGTTAACGCTTTTGTACGTCGTATGGTATCATTTGCGGTGTAGCGAACACGAAAATACGCGAAAATATATTGAATGTTGGCTGTTGAGGGAAATTTAACGGTTAGGAAAGAGGCCGACGACACGTACAACTGCAGCCAATATTCACATACCTAAAATGCATAGGCATGCGCAAGGGGTATTGTCTCCAAGAACTCGAAGAAAAAGCTCATTATATTTTATCCCCTTGACTCCCTTAACACCCTTGAAGCCTGAAGAGCTCTTTTTCTTGGAGACTTTGATATTAGCTTATATTTTAAAATGTCTTCGGAATAGTTTTACGTCTCGTCGATTTATATTATTTTCAAATTGGTTATCAGAGAAACGCGTTATTATATATCAGTGATTATATTAATATCATTTTAATTTTGGCACCTATATTTTGATAGTTCTTTTTTGTTATGTTATATTATTATTATCTATATTTTGAATAATATTATAACGATTATTGTTAAAGTTTCGATAAAACTTTGTAAATGTTTTTGTCGAAGATTAAATATATTATATTAAAATATATAATCCAATCATTAAATCAGCATATTGTTTTGTTTCTTATTTCATTTGACATAAATATTACTATAGTGTGTAGTCGTAGTGTACTAAGTCTCATTTTTTTTTTCACGTACCGCACAATAATTAATTAATGTCGTGTATTGCCAGTCAGTCGCACACCACTATCCACCAACTAATCCAACTTCATTCATTCAGAATGATAAATCGTCAAAATATTATGATCATTTTTAATGCATCTGTTCAATTATTAATTCAGTTCTCGTACTACCTCGTGGTCTGCCGAGTGCCATCACATGTAGCCACGTAGGTTATGCGTAACACGGACTGTTTGAGTCGGTTGAGAACCTCACTGGTATAGACAATAAAATACGTATCGACAATGCCTGCATTTAAACTGTAAATACGAATTAATACTAAACAGTAAATGAAGAAGTTAAGTCATACTCGCAATGGTATACTATTCAACATTTTATTATTTTATATTTTTATTGAAATTAATTTAGATCTCTTTTTGGGAGTTTCTAATCCCTCCCAAAGTTTTGTCAATTGGCAATGACGTATTTCGCCGACCATTCCTAAAACCTAATAACATTTTATTTCGGAGCACTAAACAAACGAATGTTAATGTTTTCCACTTTCGTATTAGTCACAACCTTTTTCCAACACGTCATTCATCCTGCCCGTCACAATTCACGTCCTGCACCTGAAACTCCAACGAGCTTAAGACTATAAGTTAATTTCAGGTCGTCAATCGTCGCAGTGACGCACGCACAGATTTCTTTAAAATATACTTATCACCATTTCAAAACTCGATTAATATAATCGTATTTATGGTATAAATACTATTGTCGAGTTCGAATATTATAACGAAAAAGGCGAGTTTCGTTCGTTTCGTTCATCCGCCTGCAAACTATTCGCCTATAGTTTTTAAGGCCCTTAATAAACGAAAACTATTAACTATTATACTATACTATAGTATTATAGTACTATTTATAATACTATACTATTATACTATATTATACTCATCGGAAGACGAAAAAAATCTGCATCGAATATTTTACATAAAATAAAACCTTGTTTTGAATCAACAACCTTCTAATATTATATGGTGCAAAGCGCATGCTATTACATTTCCGGTTAAATCATGCCTTAATATGTTTGCGAAGAACACAATGGCTCGACAGTACAGAGTAGTGGTTAGGCGAGAGGTCCATACCTGTATAACCCATGGTATTAAAATTTTGCGAAATCGCAAAATGCAAATCAATCATCAATTTTCTTCGAGCAGAGAAACAACCAAAAATCAACGTCCGTTCGAAATTTATTATTAATACACACCCGATGTCGAGAGCGACCGCTATGTTTCGAGCCATAACGGTTTGGTTTTGACCGTTTTTCCAGTCGATAATTAGTTTGGGCAATTATTTTTCACCAGTATCAATGGTACTCAGGTACTCTTTAATAGTTTTAAGCTTTTTCCCAATAAACATTTAAAATAAAATTTAAATATACTATTACAATTAATATTTTTAAAAATTTCAATCCGTGTTTCATTATTCATTAGGAAGGTATTCTACCTAATAGTCGACTCAGTGGCTTACTGAACAATTTGTAAACTTGATGCAAGACAAGAAATTAACTTTCTTCGGCACGACGCTGATACTCGCATAATACTATTAAAAGTTCTTACACCTCACATAATATTATCTACATAATATCTATATTATGTGCATCGCGAATATTTGCAGCGGAGCTGTGACACAATAAAACAGGAAATAGTGATGATGGGGATCCATATATATTATTTTATTCTAAACGTAAAATTATTAATTTCAGTTGTCTATTCATAATAATATTATAAGATTTTTTGTCTAAATTAAATATTAAAATATTTTCTTTCCATGTTCAATTGGCAATTTGAGAGCCACCAAAACGTTATAAAGAGACTAAGCTACTAAAGAGCCGTGGAATGAAAAAGTTTAAATACCTCTGATCTATATAATAACTTACGAGAGATTGTGATATTTATATTATGATATCTTATATTTTAGATAAAAAACGTATAGCAAACGTTTATGAATGAACATTCATAGCATAACATTATATCGAAATCGTCTGTCAAAACCACAGTTAAATAATGCAGTAACTAGTAAGTACACTTAGTAAAAAATAAAATTATTGATTCAATTACACAAGTATGTTTGTTGAAACGTTGAATTGAATGAAGCTAGGTATTATTTATTACAACAACAACTAAAAACTACTATAATATAAGGCCACGATCCAATTTTGGGTGACGAATAATTTTGAATGGGTTGCCAAAAAATTTGTTAAGAAAGATATTATTAATATAAGTAAAAAATAAAACTAATTAATTAAGACTTAAGAACAATAGTTTCTTTTAGTTATGACCATAGGCGTGCGCAGACTTTTGGTTCCGGGGGTGCATACTAAACATTAGGGCCCACAATAATTTTGAAAATAATTATAGATACAGACAAATGATTTAAAGATATTAAATGCAATAAAAATATAAAACTAAACTATAAAATAAAATATGAAAAATATAGGTACCTGCAGACTTTTCAGACGAATATATGAACATATCATTATCCTCAAGTTCAAGTAGTACAGTATTGATGATATTTTCAATGAACGACTCATCTGGCTCTTTTTTGATGAAAAAACTAAGTTTTTTTTGTTTTGAATCCTTGGCAACTTTCATTAACTTTAATTTTTCGTTGGTTTTGCGCTTTTGGTATCCGTTTTTTATTGTTTTATAACTCATTTTAAATTATAATTTATAAGTAAATAGCTTCATTAAAGTTAAAACTAAGCGCCTAATTTAGGTAGCACAAACAATACAAATACAACACTCATTACTCAAGACTCAACAATACAACCAAACGTTAAAATATCGGCACCGAAAATGTATAGTAAGAATTGATTATTGAGAATATACTGTGAACAACGAATACTGCCGACAGTGCCGACTGCCCACAAGCATAAACGTAAACCGTTGTATGTAATTTTTTCATTGGATGTTAAAAATAGACTATCGTGTATTGACGTTCAAATATCATAACAGCCTGTAAACCAACATGATGCTAGATCCATTTTTACCCGTATTCGGAAAACGTTTACTATCACAGTGACACATTGGCGGGGTACGCTACGCGGGGTCGGCTTGTTTACCACGCCACATATCTATGTACCCCGTTATCAGTAGATATTTATATATTATTATAAAACACATGATTCTGTTCGATAAAAGTATAGAACTTCTTGTCTTTTCGAAGAAATAAAACCACTACTGTTTTATAATAATTGGATTTTTCAAGATTTAAAATGTACGCTTAATTAATAATTAGGGCCCTTGTCGTTTTTGGTGAAGGGTCGCACGCTTATGGTTATGACTTATGGTAAAAGAAAAAATTAAGACGGCGTGGGATGGTGGGTGGCCCACCATTGAAAATTATTTTCAAAAAGGTCCCATGAAAAATTGGGTAGGATCGTCGACACACAATTGTTGAGAACCGCTGATCTAGTATAGATAAGTTAAAAGTATTAACGACACTATCTACTAAAAGTTTACGACTTGTAACTAATTTTATTATGGTGTACCTATAATATAGCAGTATAGCACAAAATATTTTTTAAGTTAATAATCCAATTTGTGAAAGCTGTTGTTTTGTACTATAGAAATATACAAAAATTTAACTGTAGAGTCTATTCAAATTGTATATTAGCCGAAGTATATTTTTTAAATAATTTCAAAGAATTTAAAAGTCTATTACTTAAGTTCATCCGATATGTTATTTCATTTTTTGACAATTTAATATTAATACAGGTAGGTACCGTATTGTAATAATATTATGTTTTACTATATTATTATCTTATTTTTTCACAGCTATATATAGCTTTAGCAATAGTCCAACTATTTTGAATTTTTTTGGTAATTTCGCTATTGTCACTTATTGTTGAAAATAAGAATATTATTATATACCTTATTTCTACTAAACATTCAACTATAAAAACAAAATAGTGTTCCTATTAAAATATCGTTATTATTATTTTCACATAACCGACCGAGTCTTAAAAATAATTAAAGTTACAAATACGAAAAACTACAAATACGAGATTTAATAATTCCCTACTCGATAACTGTGTGTATAAAAAAAATAAATACCTAACTAATATTATGATCAATTATGCACTTTTACAAAATAATAATAATAAGCTGGATTAAATGACTCATAAAAACGGAATGGCACGATAAATTATTAAATCATTAGAAAAAAAAAATGTTAATTCCTATTCACTGTAGTTATAAATACAAACGATGGTTGTTCTCAGTAATATTACAAGTTACAATAATTATACATTATGAATATTTATAAAAATAATAAAATATTATAAAGGATGATCCCGGGACAGCCCCGTACAATTATTAGCGTAGGGTGAGGGGACATTGGTAAAACAAAAAAAAATAACAATGAAAACGAACATTGTGCGAACATTAAATTATCCTAAATAGAACTGGGTGTGCACGCGGCACCGGCTATTTACGAATTATTATAATATAACCTTCGACAATCGACTACAACTGTGGAAAATAACGGCTATAACAGTATAATAATTTTCGTGTTTTGTGCAGTTTTCCGATAATGATCGGAGGAGGGTTGTGTCGTTGTTAGCAGTAGTTGTTTAATCTTTAATAGTTTAATGTTTATTTTCAATTTGGAAGCGTCACGTCATCGCGTTGGAAAAACGATATCGAGGCTATACTACGTTTACGAACGAAACTGCGCTTTGTAATATTATATAGTTATACAATATTGTGTACCGTGACGGGTGAAAAACATTTTATAAACCAAGCGTGGTCGGCGTTTTAGCAATTTTAAAATGTCTATTAATTCGCCATCCGTTTTCATAATAATATTATTATTTTTTTTTCGACTTCTCTACCATCGAGTATAAACCATATTTCATATTATAAACAACACTAAAAATAAGCCATACGCACAGATTGTATTATACATTTAAACGTTTATATTATTGTTATCGTTGTACGATGCACCCGAGAAAATACTTTTTAGACGCAAAAATTTCATATCCGTAAAACCGATCGCGTCTGTCTGTCGACCCGAAATAGATTGAAATAAATTCAATTACATTGTTATAAAGCAACTAAAATAAAGAAAAAACAGTTTCTTCCCTTGACGCGGCCTATTTTCCGTTGATAAATTGTATAAAATGTATAAGAATGCGATTTATCTTTTTTAAACGAAATAGACATTTTAGCGAAAGAGTCGACTTCGAATGAGATGGATCTTTGTAGCAATTGCACAGACGGAACAGCAACAAGTTTTTTCGTGTCGTCACGTCAAATAGTTGAATGTGTAAATAGTGTAAATACGTGACGGTGGTTACGCCGGGAAAATGGTTATTTCCTAAATACATTTTTAATACTGCATATATTATTATCTGTACCTATATTAATTTCCCTATTTTTTTTTCTCAATTCATACTTTACTTACTCGATATTGTGGGCCGTATCGGCGTTTTTTTTTTTCAAAGCGTTTTATAATACATAACGCGTCTACATAAGCCATAAAAGTGTTCCAAACTATAGGTATATTATGATAAAGTTGGCAGTGGCCACATGAAGACTATAAGGGCGTTTTGCACTTAGTACTGGACACATAAATCATTTTTTAAATTTTTTTAGTTTTATTTGCTTTGTATAGATATTTTAATAATAACTATTATTATATCATTTATTTTTTATTGGTAATCGATACTCGAGAAAGGAAATTTAAAATATGTATTTTATCATCTCTTAATATAGGAGCCTACCTAAACCAAACAAACAATATTATTTTATTTGTTTCATATAATTTAAATACAAACTATAAAGGAAATAAAAAATTAATGTTATAAACCTATTAATTTGTTTTTAAAACATGTAGTAAAAGTAAAATGTAAATAAAACAAAAAACCTTATATACTCATTACTTAGTTTAAAACCTACATGTTTACATAGGTAGGCTATGTAGCCAATAAATTATAATATTCTGTTTATACTATTGGTAACTTTTCCACATTCTCGATACGAATATATTTAATTAAATTGTTTAATAGTGGCGGCCAAGATTCATGACATAATATCATCATGTTTTACCATGTATAATACATATGTTTATTCATATCATTTGGTTAGGAGATCTTTAACAGTTAATACTAATTATGTAGAACGGGATAAATAAAAATATTAATAATACCTATAGAATGACAGAATAAATTCAAACTGTTGCCTGAAGAATTTAAAAATAATTTTTATGATGTTTCGGACTTCTACGAGGGCTGAATATGCCGATAAGTTATGTTATTTGTTATATCAAAAAACTCTCATTTCAAAATAGAAGATGATCCGATAGATAATAAACGAGAAATACTATAAACTAGTAACTATACCAAGATAATCTACAAGTATATAACATTTTACGTTAAAAGTAAAAACTGAGAAGTTACGCAGCTGCTACTCGTGAAAGTATTTCGAAAGGTAGAAAGTTGTTAAAAAGATAACATAAAATAGTGAACATTTTAAACGCTTTTTTTACTTTTAAACACTGTACTCAAGTAAATAATGTTTCGTGCTTTTCTCGGATATTTAAATGCAATTTTGATTAAGTAAAAAACTGAATACAAAACGAGACACGCAAAACATGCATTATTTTTTTTAACGGTAATTCGTCCAAACAGAGAAATACCAAGAATATGGTTATACATTTTATGATAAATCCATATTCTTTCGTATAGAAAACAAATCACAAAGTGCCAAACAAAACGACTAGACATAAAACACGGGTGTCATGGAAAAAATGATTTTATTTTTATTTTATTGGTTTTGGTCATTATTCTGCGTGTTTGATCAGTCACAGAACGGACTACATGCCATTAGCTTATTAAGAGTATTGACGATGATCGTGAAGCTTGTATTAACTTTCGTAATTCTAAATAATAGACTCAATAAGAATAATATTACTAATTTACCGTTCCACCTTTTGACCTTTTGACTCTATGGCTTATTTTGAACTTTGATTTTCTAGGTCTCAAGCAGTCTAGCACCAGAATAGTGTAACTATTAATTTATTCCGAGTTACGACAATTCGCATGCTATATCTAAAATGAAAAAAGGTGGTCCTAAATATCAATTTTTTTTGAAGTATTAATAACAATATAACGAACAAACTTCGGACTGTGGTCTGTGGATGTACACTGCGTTCATATCACCAAGATAACGAAGGAAACATTTTGATATTTGGGTCTGTGGTGGATTACTTCCATTTCAGTTCTATGGATTAAAATAATACGAAATTTAATTTTATGTAACAAAAAATACAATTTTAATTTCAACAAAATACGATGTACGTATATTAATATACCCACGCGTATTCTATATCAAATTATAGTCGAAAGTAAAATCCAGAATTGTTATCTTTTATCTGACGGCTGGTACAAATATAATAATTAATAATAAGTAAACTGTCAAGTTAAACTGGTTATTTACTTATTCAGAGCTATTTACAATAACTATTAGAATTAAGTATTAATTTTGTGTTGATTTGCTTTTTATATTCCGTGTATCTTTTCCAAAATACGGAGTGGAGATCGTTGTGAGAATAATTTTATTATTAGTGTTTTTAACCACATCCCATATTATGCGGAAACGAGAGAAGGGGCTAAGCTCTCCAAATGTTTTTGTGTTACGTAATATTTTTTTATGATTATCAATTAGTTAATGACTATTGATAATTATAGTCTATAGACACTTATAGATAATATTTATATCATATAAGTTGTGTCTACATAGTAAAGCGAAAAATTGTTTATTTGTTTTTTGTATTCTCGAATTGTTCGTGATTTTATTTTTATATATTTATTAGAAGGTTCCTCGTAGTATACTTGGTATATTTGTGGTAAAAATGACTTTAAATTGGGAGATATAAAATAATATTTATCTAAAGTTGTTTATACAATTATATATTTCTATATAAGTTATTACAAGTTGCAATAACTGCACCATCAATCAGTTTGGTTACATTTTAACGTAGTTTTTATATAATAATAATATTATATAAGCGACCGTGGCATGGCTCAGAATTTCAATGGTTCAAACTCGTTTCAACTTCCTGGGTCTATCGTCTTCATTCCTCAATATTGAAATCAGTTTTATTAAAAAGTATTGATGTTTGATAATGAAGACATAGTTATAAAATTTGATACAAACATTAAAGAAATATACTTGCAGTAATAATTGTTTTGTGATATTTTCAAAATTATAACAAATATTTTTGAATATTATAATTCATGTAAATAAATAATAATAATCTTTATTTATTATGTAAATATTTGTTTCTAATTAGTTGTTGAAATAATATAAATATGTTATCTGTAGAATATAGTAACAACACAAAATAATACAATAAAAAATTAGTTACATTATATTATTAATTAAATTATTTTTTCATAAACGAATAAGGGAAGTGGGGTGACGCAGCTTGTTAAAAAAATTAGCCCCTCAAAATCGTAATGGATTTCCGCTTATGCCATACGCGTGATAATAATACACTTAATTTATGTCCTAAAAGATTTAAACGACTATGATGATAATTAATATGCACGTCGTGTCGCCATCACACACATTTAACAGTGCATTTATTATTATTACTGTCTATGCCTATAGTTTAGTTTTCATAATGGTTCATCTTTTTTAATTTATTTAGTGTGTAGTGTATAGGTATAAATGTATAAATATACTACAAATACCTATCTACTGTTATATTTTTTAATACGTATAGGTAACATAATCACTGTCCATTTATTTATTAACGTAAGTACCTAAACTTATCATCGTTAAGTAGGTACTATAAAGGTATGAACTTAAAATGCATACCTATTTTCAACGATGCGTCGTACTTTTAATACCTAGGTACTTTAAACCTTTTACATTTCATGTCAACAATCTTGCATACTATACATTTTTTGCAACGCAGTTAAATTCAAATTACGGAAACATTGGACAATTTGACAATTTTCTGTCGTTGTGTATATTTTAGCTTCAATTTCATAATAGCACTTATAGCTGTATCTATAAAACAATGTTATATAACATATTTATGTATGGGGAGGACGAGTAGTGTGACTATACATATTATATTCCAGAACAAAATTAGCTTTACATAATATTACAATCGGGGTTTTTTTTTAAATTCATATTCTTTTTTAAACGACAATAATTGTCTTGCAATATTTTTCACGTTATTAAATGTATTAAAATTGTTAAGTTTATGAGGTTTAAAACGATGATACAATGTTGACTTGCGTCGAATTTAGCGAAACAATTGTTTTTTTATATAGCCTATATATTATTAGCTGTATCCGGTTATTCAATATACCTATTATTACCTTTTTAAAACAGAAAAATTGCTTGATTTTAAACCCATAAATTTACTTTCATTGGTAGAATACCATATTGTAGATTAATATATTATATTATCGAACGAATAGGTACGTAATTATAGTTATTCATTTAAAGTGTAAAAAAGTAAATTCGAGGGCGGTCGATGAGGTAAAAATCATAATACTAATGGAAATAAATTGACTTCCTCGCCTATACACAATTCACGCCAATACTTTTAATGGTTATAGTTTGTAAAGCATTCTTCCGGTATTGGATTAGTATGCACCCAAATAATGTGTAGAAAAATATTGATTTTGCTTCCTAATGCAAAAGGAGAAACCAAATATAAAAAAAAAAATTCTCCATTTTTAAATTAAATATTCTGAATACTTCGAAATATTGATGATTTACCCTAAATACACCATTATCATTAATAATAATTATTATAAAATCGAAAAATTGAATTTCAAAAAAAAAAATATATTATGTAAATACCTCCAAACTATATCTCATTCACATTATTATATCCAAATCTATGTAATCTACGTAAATAAATAACTTGAACAGTTCGGGTACTTCATAAAATAAATATTCCCAGTGGTGGGTAAATTAGTTGCTCGATTCCTCCAATCGAGCTTGGAGGGCTAAGAATCCCAACATTATTACGAAGCCATCTGAAAAAAAAATAATACACAACGTATTACAATCGTTAAATTAAGGTTAAACCACCGAATTCTGCCGGTAAAATCAGTGGGTTAGGCGTAACCGAAGTTTAAACTATGATTGCAAAACAGGCCCTTAATATAACAAAGTTGTTTCTAAAATAAAACTATAAATGCCATTTATTATTAGTATTTTGTATAATCGTTTGTATAAACGAACATTATACAAGACGTATTACAATAATTAGTAGGCCATAAACAACAGAGAAAAATAAATTAAAATCAAGTGTACCACTTGTTGCTCCCACCGTAGGCCGATATTATCTAGACAAGAATTCAACCATGAATCGTGTGGTTAGAACGAAAAAAGTTGTTTACTTGATGTCATGGTATAATAATCGCGTATTGTAATATAATATTATGATTTATATTTTTATACCGTCGATATCTTGAGTATTATTTTAGACTCCCACAGTCCCTGCACTGCAGAATATAATGTGAAATACTGTATAATAAACAATAGTTATTATATTGTTGATGGCGAGAATCGCAGATATGGAATAAATCAAGTCGTAAAAATTATTATTATTATTATTATTATTATTATTATATTATCTACAACAAAACTATAGTACAGTCCTGTACAAATTATACAACATAATAAGTTTATTATTGTGATATTTTGTAATTGTTTAAACAGTTCAACGTTGAATTGTTTATATAATGACAAAATAAACTTCATTACCGAATTCTGTGAAAATGTTTAACACGATGAACAATATTTTCGAAATTATCAGTTTGTTTTTTTTCATGATTTATTTTTATTTCAAATATACAATCTATAGTTTATACAATGAAATTCATAATTTAATAGTACAGTACAGACATTAAATATATTTTGTTGAAAGAACCACCACCCTTTAACGCCACGTTTAACTTGTTTAATTTTTTTTCTGTAAACGTGTCAAATAAATTATTATTGTACATTTTTAAATTAATTTTCGTTATAAAGTTGATATAATTAGTTAAACGAAATGTCACGATACCTCTTCCTTTTTTAGACTTCATCGAGGCGGATTTTCCCGGCAGTGGTAAGATGATTAATTATATTATAATGGTTAGGAAGATAACGGAAGTCTCCTATGAAAGCGCGTACAAAAGATGCGTGTTTCTTCTCCAATACCAGCTATAGTTTTGAAATTATAAAACAATTTTTTTTATTTCAAGTAGAAACCTACGCATAAGGGATAAATAACTTTGATTTATGTAGAATAACGAAAAGTCCATTTATATTAATAAATATAATAACACATTTTTTCTTTGCGTATCTCATAAAGTGTCTACCAGTGTCAACTGCACATTATTTTTTAAATAACACAAAATGTGTCCCGCCCCTGACACTAAAAAAGTATATATTATACAGAATACAAATATTAAGTTATAATGTAAAATGTGTATGTCAGAATAATGTGTCTACTCTCTAAAGTATCGTTACATGTTATTCGTTATTAGTTTACAACTTATGGCTTATCCTAATTTATTATTATGATAAATAATTATAAATGATGACAGTTCATAACGTATAGGTACCTACATTTTAAATAGTATTTAGCTATGTCAAATTATAATAAAAATCCCACACGGAATAAAAGTATTTTGTGCAAAGTATGATATAAATTTTCAAATATTTTCAGAAAGTATTCGGAACGTTTAAGAATATTTTGAAAATATTGTCATATCACTTTGCGGCGGGAGAAAACCTTTTTTTCTCCATAATATGTATTTATATTGTATTTTCAATGGTGATTTGATAATAATTAATAGATAAATTAATATAATACACGAGACTAAATTATAAAATTGTCTTTAAAATAATTATAAACTCAATATAGGTACTTAATTAACAATAACTAATAACAATATCAACAATAAATAAATTATGATTTATTTAAAAAAAATATGAAATATCGAAAAGAGATTATTCCATAGTTATGGAAGTATGCGACAATAAATTAGACTAAAACATAACATTTTTTATCGTTAAATACATACATATTTATCAAATGGGAGGGCTATATTTTGTTGGACAATAATTGGTTGTGACGTAAAAACTCGGAAAATATTTTTTTAGTGCAGTTTATCAAACATTTGACCGTCGTAAAAATATTGATGAAAAGAGCGAACTACTATAGAACGGCGCACGGACAGCGAACACAGGGGCGCGCTCACGGGGGTGGACGAGTGTGTCATATCCCCCCCCCACCATTCGGCTTATTTTTCTAATATAAAGTACATGATAAAGCAACGAGACTGCTGATTTACTGCTATATAACGCGGTCAGAGAATAGTCAACAATTATTCACGTCTTTGCTTTCAAAAAAGCCGAACACACCAATGGTCAATGGACCACATCGGTACAATTTGGACGGGGAGATAATAATATGAAACGCGTATAGAATATTATGCTTTTTGGTAAATTGGTTATGTTGAAGCAACCATATTTTATATAGGTACCTATATAATATTATACCCGTAGTTACTTACGTTATTGCATATACAGCTTAATATGATTGTCTTTACATATGTGTGCGTTATGTGTTCACTGCTCAGCTTTTGCGACTTTGAGTAATACTCCGCGCACTACCCATCGTATCTACGTCATATTATGATCTGAAAAAAAAATGCGCTCTGACATTAAAAAATCAAATTGCATTGAGATCTTTTTTTCTGTCTAATGGGCGGCGGCGGCGTGGGGTTTGCGTTCAGAAACTAGAAAGCAACGTATTACGTCCGTAATTTAATAATGCGTAGGTACATAATTCTCGTTAAGTATATACAACGGTGAGGTTCATATTATATAGGTACCATAATATACATTTATAGAACTTACTTTAAATTTCAATACGTTCGTAATTTCATTAACTAACATACTAACTGTATAACTCTCCACAATTCAGTCTTTGCCTATATGTATGCTATACGAGTTTATATTATGATAATATTATTATTGGGGGACGGAGTGGCCGAGCGGACTAAGGCGTCGGTTGCGCCGCGCACCAACGCCGGTTCAAAATCTCGGCTAAGGGCTGCATTTTTTGACAACCATCGAGTGCCACCATCCCACACCCGGACATGGCAGATACCAACGGGTGCCCATTAAAAAATCTGCCAAACTAACAAACATATATGTGTGGTTTTACAGTACCCTACCCCACAGTTGAAAACCACTCAATGACCTAAGTTGCTGCGGGTTAATTAATAAAAAATTAAAAAAATAAATATTATTATTATATTAAAATTTATTCGTTTGGCACGACGCGACGGCGGGGAATGAATGAAATCGATCAATTTCGTCGGCAAGGTAAATATTAAAAAGAATAATAATAAGATAATATTATTAACGTTATTATTGTGTTGTATGTACCACCAACTGCGTTTTCGTCGAAGTCGTCATCGCATCGAGAAGTACAACGGACGTCATCGCGGAATATTACAAAATATACGGAATTACGTAATTTAGGGTTCCATAAAAATAATAATTATAATCCGCAATAAAAAAAACACATTTCGGGTTACAAAAAATAAATTATAAAACCATTAACTATGAATATATTTTATAATCAAGGGTAAAACTAAATTGAAAAAAAATGTCAATGCGTATATAGGGACTGTATACGTTTTTGTATCTATACGATATATGCAATTATAATTTATAAATAATATGTATTTTATATTTTTCTAGATAATATTAATATATAGGTGGGTACATAATATTTTCTGTTAGCATCGTATGTATCCATATAATATTTCCTGTGATATGGTCATACGGACAATCCCCACAGTCTAAACATCGTGTGTTTAATTTAAACGTTATACCAGCGAGTATTCATAACTAATATTATATATTTTTTTTTTATTCAATATTATAAAATACCCGCTGCGACATAGCCACATAGGCCATCGGGAAACAAGTTATCATCTTACATAGCAGACTTAATTCTAATTATTGAGAAATATAAAATAAATATTGACTAGTTTACGCAATTATTAGGAACGATAAGTATAATATGTTACAAAAGTATATAGGTACATTTTTTTAATTTACAGCTGTTTATATAGATTTGGTTTTTGATGAAATCGGTGGTGGCTGTGAGTGAGAATATATTATGGCCAAGGAATCCTGATGGATGTTCTGGAAATTTTGCGTTTGTTCTGAATTCGGTGTATGAACGACATTCCGTCATTATGCGTTTAATCGAGGGACTTCATACCGCATGATGAGCATATTTGGGGGAAGAGTAATTTTTACTTTTTTAGCTTACTATAAGCTTACTATTAGGTGGCCATGAGTGATTTGGGTGTGGTTTGCCCGATCCCAAGTCTTGTTAGAATGATTTTGAAGTTTTTAGGAAGGTCCGTGGGAAGTAGCCATATGAATACGTCTTTTTTAATTTCATTAATAGTATAATAATATAGTATAGGTAGACATGTTTAATGTTTTTATCCACACTGATTATATGGAAACAATATTGGTCTAAATATCTAATCGGCTGGTTTAAAATCGCCAACAATAATAATTAATACATAACAACGTAACACCGAATTTGGCGCCCGGTGCCAATGCCATTTTGTCCTCAAAAACACAATCTGCGGGAATAACGATACCGCCTTGTAGAATCAACCAAATTTCATCATTTTTTTTTCTAATTGCTAGAGGGAAATATTCTACAGCCCGCATCGATCTCTGGTTTTCAATATTTTATTCTCAAACATTGTATTATGTCTAAAAAAATACAAGATAAAATGCATTTTTTACAAATTTTTTAATACAATTATTTGAAATAAAATATAAAATCAGAGATCGATGCGGGCTGTAGGAAGTATTTTTCTTTCAGATAAAAAAAATTTCATCAAAATCCGACAATTCTACAAAGCTTGAGAGTTATTCCCGTAAAGTCATTTTTTTCGATATATATATAATACACCCTATCAACTCCTCCCCCCCCCCCTAAATAGGTATCGGGTAGTAGATTAGTGGAAAAGTCTTATAACTGAGGTGGCAACTAATATATAAAACTTAATTTTCAAATTTGATAGAATTGCGGAAAATTTGAAAAACTGGCACCGGCCCCCTAAGACAAAATACTAAAATTAGATTACCAGTTTCTATACTATATTATAATTCATAGTTATACTCGATAATCTATGTAGGTTCCTATTATGAACAGTGGTGTATATAGTAATGATTGTTTTCACTATGGGCCAATATAGCATTTTTTAAGGGACTTATAATTTTGTATAACAATGACATATAGGTATCTAGTATATTGATACATACATTATGACATAATATTTTTTAAGCTATACCTACACTTGATTTATTACAATTATATATTTATATCATGACATTTCACTAAAAGCAATTTATCCACCACTGGTTATGATGTCACGACGTCACGTCATATTTGGCACTGCGACTTTGAAATTTTGAACTGAAAATCGAGTTATGAATATTATAATAAGGCACATTGGTGTTCAAAATATTATATAAATTCCGCAATATCGCCTCGTACACGGGTTTGAAGAAAATATCATGTCCACGGAAACGGGGAAATCGGCGAGATCCGCGCTATATATTGGCATGAATAGTGTTTGAAATTTGGGGGGGGGGCTGAAGCTCAGGTCTTTACTTGAAACTTTTATGATGTTTTAAAATTATAGTTGTGAAATCATTATTTTTGGGGGGGCTATAGAAACTCTAAGGAGAACTAAAGCCCCCCAGCCACCCCTATTTGTGCCTATGGCACTATATAAGCATCATCAGTGGTATCATCAGCCTGGTACAAGATGTTTCTATAGAATTCAATAAAAATTAACTAGTTGCGGTTTAATAACTGCAGCAGCTGTTTCTATCCGGGGTTCAGTCAATTATCACATGAAATCGGTCGTTTAAGATTATTGCATGATATTCAAAATAGGGGTAATTATTAAAAAAAGTCAAGTTGTGTAGCGCATGCTATAATTAATTGAGTTAAAAAAATTATAAGTCAAAGGAATTTTCGATCAATGGTCTACAGCTTATAATGTTCCACTAACAGAATTCAATAATATGTAATATGGCTACGGAGTTATAATAAAGCGTATTCCCTGCGGTTTCCGTGGTATATAATAAACATAAGTATATTTAGTATAATATATTACATGATTATATGAATGTTGGATTATTGTGAGCTGTACACTATATTTAATGATGCATATGGTTAAACATAATATTGAATGTCTTCCAAAAAACCGTAAAAAGTAAAAAACATGATTAATATTCCTATATTGTGTTACACGCGGGTTAATGTAGCAACTGATGTGACAGCTGCTGCGCAATATTGTTGTTTAATCATAATCCGATTCTGAAAACGTCCTGAAAAGAGTACGTTTTTAGACGCATAGTTTGAATCTTTATTCTGGACTTTTTAGTTCTTATATCGATCTAAAGATATGTGCGATAATTATATTAACATAACCAATTTATCTAATATTGAATTATTGATTACCCACTATATTATAATCAAAAATATTTATATTTAAAACAACATCTAGGCGTAATATATAGACTACGCTGGAAATCGTTGTAAGTTTACTAATAAAAGTTAGGTGTATGCAGTGGCGGATTTAGGCAAAATAGGTATGCATTACATCCGGTGTTCAATATTGTCCGTAATATTACATTTTAGCTCATCGCAATGATTTCGTTCTCCGACCGAATGTAATTGCGCACAAACATTTCCTTTTGCAACGTATTTATAATATTTCCTGCTATGATAGATATAATTTTCCAGTCAAAACACATGCTGTTTAATTTAAACGTTTATTCCAGTGAATATTAATTGAATATTATAATATTATATAAGTAGGTATGTTTTTATCCGGTCTGATTGCATGGAATCAAAACGATTGGTGTAATCAGCTGATTGATTTCGAACGACCATTGGCGTCACGACTTAAAATCGTGAATATTATACAGTCGGTGTTATTACCGACTGAAGATGATAAAATACTAAAAAAAATAATTAGGTATCACAGTTTCTAATATAAGTATACCATATTATAATATTTTACTTATATATAGTACTAGTACCTTACTCGATAAATCAATCTACTAATTATGAGGAGCGGTGTATATAATTGTTAGGAATTTATTGTTTTCACTATGGGCTACATAGTGGTCATGCCGCCCCCCCCCCCCCATATAAGCACCACTGGTTACGATGTCACTTATCCGAGACCACCACAAATTTCAAATTAAACACAGAATTAAAAATATTATATAGCAATGCGGCGCATTTGTACGAAAAATTACAAGTTCTGCAATTTCGCCTCGTATATATGTATATAGGCATCGGTTTGAAGAAAATAATATTATGTCCACGGAAACGAGGAAATCGGTTGGATCCGCACTATAGGCATCATAATTTCCTATTTCCGGTGTATATTTTTCCATCCCCAGTCGTTCTGCAGTTGTCCGGTCGTAAGAACTGTCTGCCTCAGTATTATAGTCAGTCTACAGGGACCGCCTTCTCCTCCGCCGCCGCCGTCGCAGACAGCTACATCGCGCTCGTTACAGTCGTCTGGACGAGCTTATTATCCCTCTGTATTACAGGCTACAGCACATAATATATATATATAGACGACCGATACGATGTGAAGAAAATAAAACGACAGTTTCGAAACGACCCGTCGGCGTAGTGGGTACCTCGGACTTGGACATTTCCACGCAGTCTAAATATATATAATATATATATATTATACAAGTATATAACAATAGAATCGTTTTTCACCGAAAGCCTCGTCCGCAGTCGATTCATAGTTTTTCACAAATCTGGCCGTCCGCCTATATATAATAACTTGCTTACAGCTGCAGACCGTGTGCAATGGCCGTCGTTCAACCTACATAGTCAGTGCCCATTCGTCGACGTTTTGGGGAGGGCTGTGGGAGCTTACCACTGCGGGTATATACGACCTTAGATAAAGCGTCCGCAGCTGAAGACATACAAAATATGATCCCATAATTGAAAAATTCTATTCGTTCGCGTTAGGACTGTACGGAAAGCTCTCTATTAAGTTTATAGGTACACGTTTGCGCGTAAAGGTATATCCATATACGTTTTACGCCTATTTCGACGTGTGGCCACTTCCTATACCAGCTAACCAATATGTATCGTGGCCATATATATCACTCCTACGACGGTCCTGCGCGAGGCTGCAGTCGTAGTCGATATAAGTTTTCCCGAACGACATTGCGGTGACTGACCATAGTGCCGGTGTGTCTATAGGTATATGGCATAAACCGCTTACGTGAAAACTACGACGATACATTACGGAGGTCTCGAATACATTACAAATTGGATCGATATAGAGGTCGAACCCTTCGTTATGGCCGGAGTGGCTTGTACAGAAGTCAAAATAAGTGAGGGCTGGCGTCGATCAGATTTTGTGCGGATGATTGTCCACATAATATATATACTACGCGCGAACAAATAAAAAATATGATAATATCGTAACAGAGCTCAAAGTCGAAAATAAAATGATTTATTTTTTAAGTACGTCTAAGTGGGATCTGAATATCATATATCTACGTAATAAAATAGTAGGAATAGACAAGGGCGTAAGACATAGGTAGACATTTTTTATCGGGAGCGGGAGGGCATCCAATAGTGTATTTTTAATTTGTACGCAAATTTAAAATATCGTTAAGCATTAATATATTTTTCAGCTGTGGACTCCTCTCCTCCCTTGAGTATTAGATGTCCGACTGTATAACCATACAAGTGATCTATATATACCTAACATATAATCATTATTTGTATTTAATTCCATCAGAATCGTATTAAAATAAATTATACTATAATTGTCTAAAATTAGAAAACTTTTAGAACGTCAAAAATTAAAAATAAATAAATAACGTTGCGCACATCGGATAAGCTGCAGTAATGAAATTATCCAGTGCCGAGGGCAGTGAACCGAAATCATGGTGCGCAACAAATTTACAATTAAAAAAAAAAAATAAAAACAGTTATAATAATTTCTACAATGTTTTCAGTGGATAATTAAAAACGCTTAGACGGTAATGTAAAACGAAAAAAAAATAATACTTACAAGTTTATGCTAACGTTCGTGCTTAATGAGATTGTCAAGGCCCAACTTTATGTAAAATCTGAAATAAATGTATCGTAGGTAATATAGGTATAGAATATAGATACCAAGTTGAGTTAAGATAAAAAATATTATAATTCCCATCAAACGTCCGTGAAAACTATCTAAATTCTTGTCAACCACAATACGCATTATAATAATAATCAGGGCTAGGATTTGTATACAATATAAAAATGTTAAAATATGCATTTTCTTTACCAAAATATTCGAAAATATGCATTTAAATTTTTATAAGATAAACACAAAAATAGTTACAAAAAAAATATTTACTTGTTGATATACATCAGTGATTGGCTGTTTGTCTTATTATAATATAGTTGAGAAAAAAAAAAAATAAATTAGAAATAAAATTTATAATTCACATTCATTACGTGTGTTACATGCTACGACCACATATTTTTCTAATTTTCGAAAATGAATGATCTATTTAATTTTTTATCGTTGTACCACAGGACTGTATTTATAAAAATAAAATTTATGTTTGACAAAAAAACAAAGTTTTATGAAATATACAATAAAACATGCATTTTTCACATTCTTATAATCGATTTTATTCAATATAGGCAATAATATGCAAAAACATGTAAAATAAAAATATCACCATTCATCTCATCATGAAGTGATTCGTGGACATAACTGAAAAAATCAATAATCAGAAATCGCAAAAAAATCATGCTGTTGCATATGAATCCTAGCCCTGATAATAATTATTGACTAGGTATAAAATGTGCATTATTAAAAAAGAATCAGTGTATATGGTCAACAAAAGGGAAAAACTTATAATATATCTCACACTCTTTTGCCATTAATTTACGCCAAGGTTCTTATAAATTAAAATTTATTGTTTTTACACTTTGTCAATTGTTTCGCTAGTGCCATTAGGCAAAAGGCCAAATACGTTTTTTTTTTCGATTTATCTTTTGTTGTTAAGTAATTGGGTAATTAAAATTTTTGATTTTCAATAAGAATACTTATTTTAAATCATTGACTTAATTAAGCGAGTTATGACATGAGAATTCTTAAAATATAATATTTTATGTAAGTATTCAAAATTTGATTGAAAATTAAAATTTTGGTAGCGTTACTATGACGTGAAAACACGAGAATGCACAGATAATGTTTTTGTCTTTAAGTTTGAAAATTGACTATCGTTTATTTATTATTACTTTTAAAATTGGAACTGCTGAATACAAATTTGGTAGGTAGGTATGTCACATATGCGTTCGTATAAGACAGAGACAACACATTCACATTATGCTTGACATGTTTATTTCCTAATTTAATTTTCTTGTGGGAGTAAAATTTTAAAATATCTCATTTTTTAAGTACTTATGTGCTTGAAACCGATTTTTAATACAGCGGTTAAGCTGTTAAAAACCGAAATCGAAATCGTAAAATATAAAAACCGGTATTCAAAACAAAAAACGAAATCAAAAAAAATAAATAATTTGGTCCGAAACCAAAATTAAAATCGGAAAAAATAAATACCAATAACCGAAACGGAAATCGAAATAGGAAAATAATTTTTACGGTTTCAAGCCCTGCAGTTGTGTCAGAACTTACAATACGTTCACCCATTTTGTACACTGTACATTACAGGTATACAGTGGCAGATCTAGAATTTATTTTTTTGTGGGGGGCATTGGCTTTTTCCAAGTTTTACGACACAAATATTTAAAAACGGCCCAATTTATGAAGCTAGATGCGGTTAAGCTAGATGCCCCTCTGGCCCCCTTAAATCCGCCACTGCTGGTATAATATTATGTCTTATTTTATGCAGTACACGGTCAATATAGTTTATGACGTGATTCGAGCGTATGTTACAACGATTTTAATTTGGCACAAAGTTAAAAATATAGAAACCTAATCGTATATGGCAGCGATACACCACAAAACCACTCGTTGTGAGGTTTTGTGTAGGCAATTTTAATGAAATTTACTACAGTGTATTTGAATGAAATCACAATTCATTCAAGTAGAATCTGAATACCACACTAATTAAATTCCATACTTGCGCACGTGTCACTATTTACTGAAATAATGTAATCTATTACGTGGCGTAACCGTGTTGTTTGAAGTTATTAACATGAAACTAAAACAGCCGCGTTTAAGGGGTGGCGTGTTTCCCAAATTCCCGAAATGATAGCCCTCTCTTTCTCTCTGGCGTTTTATTACTAAAATTACGTTATTTCACAATATTCACATCGTATCGGCACTTTCATTATAATTGCCACATCCATTTTGTAACATAGAAGACCCAAGGTCCTTACACAAGTTGTTGTCCTTCTCATGCAAGTTCTAAGGAATGGCAGAGGTTACTTATTACAATTCCTATTTAGGTTTTCCAAATGTGTGTGAGAACTTTCTCATATGAGGGCCATAAATACATGCGGGGTGGGGGAGGCAAGATAGGACAGGACAGGGAAGAGGGCTGACTCCTATATACCCGACCATCCAAGTTACGCCGGAGATCATTCACACCTATTAACAGCATGCAAGCTGTCAGGAAGTAGGTATCTATATATACACTGAAGTCTGAAGCTTTTATGTAAAATATTTTTATTATTAATACTATAAATTATGATATTTCGTAGACAATAATAATAAATAATAATACCTATGTTGTAGTTAAATCAATCACACAATAATACTTAAAACATTTATTCCTTTGGTAAATCTGAATGACTGAACAATATTGAATATACATATAATATAATAGAAATGCAAATAATGTTCATATCATCATTGAAAAAAAAATTACTACAAAATATTTAAGTATAAAATACACAAACACACGACAAACACAAAAATAAAAATTCAGATAGTAGTAAAAACAATAAATTTGTTATTACTTAAAGAATACAAAAATATATATAAAATTACAGAAATATATTAGTGATATATTATAAAAATACAACAACCATTGGATTTGTTGCGAAATCTGTGTAAAAATAATTGACAAGTGCTCTGGTAATTTTTTTTGTTAATGGTAACTGCATGTTTACTGACATAGTTTTTTTGTAAACAGGTTGTTTTGAGCAACTTGAATACTATTGTCTTAACATTATTATTAAAATATGTGAATATATAAATATATTGGTGTACATTCGTATACACTATACATGTAATATAATATATTCATATACGACAAAATATACATATTACAAAAGAGGAGAGAAAAAGCAGTCTATAAAATCAGATAGTACATTTCGCAAACAATAGTAAGATGAAGTTTCTATTCTACACAATTTTCACTAACATATTATTATATAATATTCTTCTACTAACACACAAATATATGAATATAATAAATTAAAACAAAAAATATCTAAATGAGATTAAAGTAAAGTTTTTTTTTTTAGCACTTCATACGTATATTGCACCAATAGGTCTCAATACAAATCAAAAAGGTTTACTGATAAAAAAAAAATAAAATGAGGCTGTACTCAAATAAATATAAACTAATACAATTTGATCGATGAATTATCAAAGATACATATTTCACAATTTTCTATTTAGCATAAATATTTTTAATTTAAATGTATATTATATGGTTATACTAAATAAATTGTATGATTTTAATTAAAAAATATCGGAAATAAAAAATCATTCTTCATTGGTCACAGCTTCATTTGTTTTTTTTTTATATATATAAAGGAAAAGCAATAAATAAACGTTATTTACATTTTTTTATACAGGAGCTTTCATTGGGGGTTTCTTAGGAGGAGGTGTTGGCGGCCTATTGTTTTCTTGTGAGTTGATTAATTGTAACGGCTGTTCTGACTGGACATGCAACAATAATAAACTATTTAGTATTTTACTAATATTATGATCTTCAGAATAAAAAACGAATACTGACCATAATGTTGTTCACTATAATAGGACTGCAATAATCCGGTAAACCCAAACTGTCTTTGTCTGAGAGATTTGAGTAATCCGCTTCTCTGGTCTTTGCAGGCAGTGGTGGAGGAGTGTCATCATCACTTGCCGTTGAATCTGTTGCTACTTGTATGAATAACAGACAAAATGTAACAGTAATATTCTATTCAAATATTATAGTGTTTACTTACCCAATGAATCTCTGTTAAGATTGTTCATGGATGGTAACTTTGAAAATTGATACTGACCACTATTAGGTCGACTTAAACGTCTCTCTTTTTCTACTTCTGAGCGTAGTGGCCTCTTGGGTGTCAGCTATAGTTTTATAACAAAACAGTAGTTATTATTTTCATTGAGAAATTATTATTAAATTATTATTATTATAATTACCTCTTGTCGTAACTCAATGACAGGTGTAGGAGAAGAAAATACACTCAGGTTACTGTTAATAGAACTCAAAGACATATTGTCCGCATCAGGCAGTGCATACCATTGACTATTGCTAGAAGAGCTGTTAGAAATGCTCAAATCTCTATCATTTGTTGTTGCCATTTTTGATACAGTCCTATTACGTCTTTTTTTTTCTTTTTTATCTTTCCTTGTAAGTGCCCCAATAGTACCAAATTTATTCGAACCAGACACTAATACAGGTCCTGCAAAGATAGCCAAGCTGGAGGATAATGAAGTTGTTGACATAAGAGATTGCTTAGTTATACCATTTTGTCCTCTGTAAATAAAAATTAATTATACCGATAATACATAATATATAATATTTATCCGCAAAAGAGGGGGTCTAAAGCTCCTTAGCCCCCTCTCTCCTTTGATTCATGCTAGCGATAATGATACCTTGCCCCCTCCCAATTAAGCTACTGACTCACTCTGTTGATCCAATACTAGAACCAGAATATCTTTTTTCGTTAAAACGGCTTCCTGCAGTTGTATGTCTTCTCATTTTGACCACATCAAATTTAATATCACACGTCTATAAGAAATAACAATATATAAATACTCAACAATAATTAAAAAATTATTAAACAATTTGTGATTTGTATTCTATGTACCTTTTTGCCATAATTTTCTTCAATATGCACTTTCATTTTTTCAAAACAGTCTTCAAATCGTGATTGTAACGGTGTCAACGATGGTGGAGCACGTGCGCTATGTACTTTTACACCAATATCTAATAATGGTATTTGTGAAGCAACCAAATCCTTTAACTTTTCGATAAGTTGTTCATCTTCTTCGTGATTCACCGAATATTCAGATGTAAAAAATGCTTTTTCGTACTTCGTCACTCCACCCATCACAGCTGCATCCAGTATGCCATTCAATTTCATAGTCAAAGGATTCAATGGCAATGTTGAGTCATTTCGATGAGCTATTATCAACTCTCTTAGATACCTATAATAAAAAACGATAATTTGAATACTAATTTGAGAATACTTTGATATTGATTACTTATTTGTTTCCTGCATAGTCTCAATTGCATTTTTAAGTGGACTTATTTCATATGTATCAAAATGTTTAACTGGAAACCATCGTAGTATGCCAGGTAATGAATATGTCGTATCTAACACTGTACGTTCAATCCATAGATTTGCAAACTCGTTATCATCATTTGAATTCACCTTAGGATCTACACGGTAAAATGGTCTTGAAAACTTAAATCGCTTCACGTCATTCACTCTAAGATAGTAAAATAATACAAAAATATTTATTTATCAATAATATTATAAAATTGTCAATTATTGTAATAGTTTACCTATAATGTCTGAGTATTTGCTGGCTGATCGGTTTTCTTAATAAATGTTCTTTTCGTTCATCCATTACAGGTTCAACATTATTAATTTGAATATCTGTATTAATTATAGTGTTAAGGGAATTAAATATATTGAAATATAAAATTATTATTATTTGAAAGTTTATTATTAATTAATAATTAATAATTTATTTAAGAACATTAAATATTATTTAATAAAAACACGTCAGTCATGAAAATTCACCACAATTTTTTTTATTTCATTTTTAAAAGGATACATTGATTAGAAGATTCAGTAATTTCTGATCCAGGTTTTGATAATGTTTGCATTAAAGTAGCGTTAGGAAATTGATTCAGTGTCCTGTTTGAGAAATCGCTTAGACGTTCATATTCTTTACCTCTGTATATAAAAACTTTGTTTTGTATGAATGAAGGAAAACCTTTGCCATAATATGCAACTCTGAAATACTCTGGTTCAGGTCTAAGCTGCTTCATTATATTATCATAGAAATTTGACATACGTTGTAACAATGAGCTTAGCTGTATATAATCATATGTCTCACTTTCACACTGTCTAACTAGTTCTTTACACATGCACACAGCACATTCCCACATCTGAAAAATAGTGTAATACAATTTCTGTAAAATTGTTTGAAGTTAACAAATATCTTACTTTTCCTTTATTGAAATAATCAATGATGTCATGGTACAAAGCTTCTTTTAATTGTCTATGTGTGTCGCATGTTGGGTATCTCAATGGAGATCGTAATAAAGGTGGCAATGGATCATTCGACCACGATAGTAATTCACTGTGTAATCTAAGAGTATACGCAGCTTCGGCGAAGTCATCACATTCTAAATGAAGAGAACACAGTTTGTTCACATATCTGATGTACATTTCTTGTCGTTTTATATCCATATAAAAATTCTAAATAAAAAAAAAAAGTTTGTTTAACTTATAACATTGCATTTAAATTAGGTTTTATATATTTTTATACCAATAAGTTAACAGTACAGTTCATTCTATTTTCTTTGTTTTCATCATTTATGACGGCTCGGTATTCTAGCAATCGTTCCAGAAGACCGGTAACTATTCTAACAAATCGATTACCCTAAAATTCAATAAAAAGTCAGTTTAAAAATGTATAATAAGCTTTATTTTTTTATTTAGATATTTGTGAGATTTTTAATTCTAATAACATGATGTAGGTGCAATAAAACTGCCATAAAAAGGATACTCATATATTTAGAAATAAGAAACTTTTAAGTTTAATGGAAAGAAAAACAAAACTATTGCAGAAAGAATAATATACTTGTTTTTGTGGGTATAGTACTATTATATTGTGGGTGTGGCATGTCAAGTGAACCACTTTTTTCAATCTTTTTAATAATCAATATTATATTCCCAGAGATAACCTTACACATTTGTGCTTTAATTAAATGGTTATGCTTCTGCATAAATAATAAGTAATATATTATACAAATTGTTCAATTTTAGTTCAAGAGAAATGTTAACAGACATTTAAATGCATTACTTTACTTATAACTATACTAATATTCACAAAGTTATAAATAATAATAAATTCATGAATCATTAAAAAAAAATTGGTATAGGCATAATTTTTGTTGCATAATACAACAAAATAATAGGAATTTAATATTTCTGTAGCTGGTTATAAATATTCAAATCTTGTAAGTTGTAACTATTTTTTCATAATTAGAAATATTTAATTTATTTTGTGTACTTAAAAATATTGGATTAATTAGGTAAAAGTTTACAGCTAATGAATGATAATACTTTATATCCTGAGGAAAAATCTACTTTCTAAAGTTCTTTAACTTAGAGGATTAAATATTTTAATTACTTGATCTCTCATAGTAGAATGATTTTCACACTTCCTTAACATTATAGACTCGAAAAGTTCTTTAAACTGTTCATCACCTTTACCACCTTCAACTAAGTGATCAAGTTTGGCAATCATTTCGTTTTCAAACTGTCAAACATAATAAATTTAGTAAGCCACATGACAATATTTACTATTACAAATTCATGGAATAGAATGATAATTTAACAGAATTTAATAAAATAGACTTACGTCGTTGAATTTAGCTTTGATGTTACTCGAGTCCCGTTTGTTTGTGTGACCATCGAAACATGAATAAAACTCACATTGCATCATATCAAAGAATATGGGTATGGTGGCTTTGCGCAACTCGACTTCGGGCGTCAACGTCATCTCTAGGAAAGAGCCCACCAGACTAGGAACAAAATTTACTTTGTACTGCCCTATTAAACGATGAAAACAAAATTTAGAACTGAAAATTAACTCAGGCACCCAGAACAGCATGGTGACACAATATCACTCCAGTGTTCTACGCAAGACTTACCCAAGTTAAACCACATGCTTAGGATTTCAAATCCGGTTTCCCTGCGCATGTCCTTGTACCGACTGATGATCCTCCAACGTTTATTGGACGAGAACTGTTCCAGCTGAAGAGATGGCTGCGTCAAGAACGTGACAGCGCAATGGAAGAAGTTATTCCAAGCTTGGTGTTCGAAGTCTTTGAAGAAATAGTCACGGATCGTGTGTGAAAAGTATCTCAACGACTTTAATATCACACTGAAAACATAATTTCATTAAATATTAGCAGTGAATCTTGTGCGCTTAGCATACATAGACGAGCATGCGAAACCTGCAGTTTACAACAACTCAAAGGAGGTGATATAAACAGTATACCGAGACTCGGATGAGATTTTGAGAAGGAGGTGGAGGAGGAAAAAGTTAATATTTTGAGGGTTCGGTACACATTATTATGATCCAAAACTAAAACTTTTCACAAGTTAATAAGTATTATACTATTATGTGATATATTTTTGACGGAAAAACTGGAACGGTATTCACACATTGTAGCGACGTCTTACCTGTTCTGAAGCATTATCATCTCGCACCAGTCTTTGGGAAACACTGGCCTTATAACTAGATCCTTGAAGACGAGCAGTATTTCCATGAGAAAATCTAACAGGTCGATATTGGTGGGAAAGTTTTTGATGTAGATGTCAAAGTGTTCGGCAGTCATCTGGCGCAACGTCGATATCATGATGGACACAAGGTAGCCCTACAGCACACAAATTCAAAATTGTTTGCCGATATTAAATGGAAATTAATGATTATTTTAAAAGTGAACACTCTTGTCGCTATTCTCTATTGTAACCTTTCAGTGCTTATTAATGGAAATAATTATAGTTTCGATTATTGATATGTACACATCAAAATTTTTTAAAAATTAAAATTATTTTGCTTCATGTTATGATATAAGAAATATAGGTTGTCGTTAAAAAAAATCATCATCAGAAAATACTTACCACTAGAGTCCCTTCGCGGTTCATCGCTATGGTGGTTTGAATTACAGTACGCATGACAGTGAGCATTATTTCGGTTATATCGCGAAACGTTGATCCCGTGTCGGCCACGTACAGCAAATCCATAATGTCGCCTAATAGTTTTACGCACATTTCGACCTGTACACAATGGACACAGTCGTAAAAATAAATTAAACTTTTACACAATCTACTATAGTTTCATCAAATTAGATGTCCACGAGGTCTACAGTACATTATTAAGTTCACAGAAACAAAAAACAAAAAATACCTAATAATAATACACAACATTGCAAAATCGTAAAAATTCAATAAATTGTTGATTTACATACAAATAAAGAAGTCTATCAACAAAGCAAATATTCATTGTGTATTTTAATATTTATACGAGAAATAAAACTAAGAAGTTTGTATGAACAAAATTTAAAAAAAACATTACCAACTCAAATTGTACCACTTTTAAACAGCACTTAAAAGACCATAAATAGAAACAATATACAAAATAAAAGGGTTGGCAAATAATTTTTTCATAATAATAAATGTTTAAGAAAAAAAGAATAAATATTAAGAGACAAAAAAATATAGATACAATATAAGATGAAAATGCTTACTAAGAATACTTTAAGTTCTGATAAATATATTTTTATCTGGTTTGAATTTTTTATAGAAATTTGATGCCAGCTGTTTTTCTACAAAATATATCTGTTTATAGGCAGCAATTTTATTGAATTTTAGAGGGATGACCGATTAAGATCTTCCTTCACATAATGAGCCAATTAACAACATAAGTCATAAAAAAATAATATTAATTATTTTGATCTTGGGGCTCTGAATATATTATTTTTGTTTTTAAGGAGGAATGCCATTCCTTATGCCAATTGACTATCTTAATAATCGGATACAACTTCTGAAAATATATTTGGCTATTATTTTTACACTACAGACACACACTATGATAACTTAATAGTTACTACTTACTACCCACACATTTATATGATATGCACACACACTTAGGAAATTGCCTATATGTACTCCTTAAAAATGGTCGGTATCAAATCCACATAATAAGAGTTTATCTTCTAATTTAGTATACATTTTAGTTGTCCAGGGATTATTAATAACTAAATTACCAAAATCCATATAGACATTTATTTTTAACTGTTATATTATAGGTAGTTATATAATTTATTGGTGTCATAATACAAAGTTTAAATATTAATCTATTTTAAGTTTAAAATTTTAAAGTAAACAACCTAGCACCATTTAATGTGTATAAATATATAATTATAATTAACATACTTGATCACTCATGTCAGGAGAGTCTAGTAACTTGCGGCCATTTTCTCCCAGCACTTTAGCAATTTTTGCTACTGATTTTGTTTTGTTTCGAAACTCGATGCTAGTTTTCGCCTGGTGGAGTTAATAAATACTACTACTAAACATCACCTAACGAAGATTTTTTTTTCTTTTTCTTTTAAGTACCTTATATTAATATTATGTTGAACAAAAAACATAAGTAGATCAATTCTTTAAGTATAAAATTAGCTTGTTTTGTTTATGACCAAATATATATATCATTTAAATTACATAAAAAGTAATTATTAATTTGATATGTTTTGTTTTTTTTTTTCAAATTTTAAGCCAATAAAGTTATTATTTTATTATTATAATTATCAGGGAGAAATGCATTATTTAATGGTTTATTATTATATAGGAGTATTATGTCAATATTTTATGAAAAGATAATGCATTATATTCTCCGAGGCAAATGCATTTAATGATGTTGTTATTTGCTGCTATAATGTTATCTATTTCAATAATATATTCAATTATTTTTTATCAATGTATCATAACAAACCTAATTTGTTAATATAAATTTACATAAAATATTGTATTTAAGTACCCAAACATTAAATTAAATAAAACAAACAGCATATTAAACAGGTTAGGTAATCATAAAATGCAATGTTTTTAATTAATAAAAACAAAAATCTATACTAAAATGCAAATAATAATTGTATATATTAATGAAACATTGACATAGATTTAATCACAGCGCCTTACTTTTTAAAAATAAATTAAGACTATTTTTCAAGTATGTGTAGGGGTAATTTAAAACAATTTTCTTTAATTTTTAAAACTGTATAATCAATTTATCGTTCTTAATACTGATTAGCACAAATTTACTCTCATGTAGTTAAGTTTAAATTTTAAATTAAATGAACTAATGTTTCTAATATGCAGCTATTAAATAATGCATTTCATTTAAAATAGTTTTCAAAGTTCATAATCAATCTCTAATAAAATTACCTATATTAGGGTTGACAGTATTGAAATTGGATATCGGTACTTCTATAATAAAATTGGTTCTAGTATGGAACAGTATACCATAATACTGAAATACCAAAAAACAGTGATACGAAAGTGTGGTATTAGAACCAGTATACTAAGGTGGCCAGATTAAATTTTAAAAAATCCAGGACACCAAAATTAAATGGTTCTCATAAAAAATAGGTAATTATGTCTCTATATATTTTTTTTTTCAGTATACCGTTAATATCCCGGGAAATCCAGGCTAGGCTATAGTATAACAAAAAAAAAAACAGTCAACGTGTCAATCCATATAATATACAGTATTACTTCAGTATTGAACGGTGTGTTGGTACTTCAGCATTATGGTATACCATAGAAAACTGTCAACCTTAACTTATACAAACAGGTACAGATACTTAATTGAAAAAAAAAATCCGTTGAGTTAATTTTATTTGTTAACTAAAACCAAGCCAATATTATTAATCATTAGTCATCACTCATTACTATTATAGAAATATTAGTATATCAAATAAAATTCTAATTTATTAATTTTTTTTTAAATCCCAAAACAAACATGCATTAAACATATTATTGGTTTGTTTTTAATATAAAATTGTATATAAGCCATTCAAGTAATTTGTTGTCATTATTTATGACATTAAAATTAGTCAATGATATTCAAAATCTTATCTCTTATTATTTTTAAATTGTATTTTCTTTCTTAAGTTAGGTAGTCATACTTAAAATAACACTAACATTTGCAATAAAAAAAATGATAATATGTAGTTATTAACATTAATTTAATAAGTGAATAAATATGAATTATTAATTAATACCAAAATACATTAACCAATTGAAGAGCAAGAAGAATTCAAAACTATACTTTCTTCATACTGAAGAAATAGCAAAGGTCAAGAATTTTTTCACATAAATTATCAAGATAAAAATAGATTTTAGATAAATAAATATAGATTTGGTAGTTTTCTGAATAATTTTACCCACATTGAATATTAGTATTTGCAACATTTAAATAATTGAAATTGGTAAATTTAATTTCAATAAAAGCACAAAACGAATCAAGATTGCCAATGTGCTGTGAGTGGTAGGCCAACAAGCAACCACAAGGTAAACTCTCATAACACTGAAATATGTTAAAATATTTATACAATTATATTATGTTAACACACATTTTTAGTTACACACAATTCATTCCATTTTGTTTTTATACACATGAAAAAGATTTCCATTTGGTTAGAACAAAAATTAAAGTATAATACATATATATTATATACACATTGTCTAGAAGGTTTTAAAACACTTTATAATATCTGTCCAGGATATTGATTTGTTTACAAACAGTCTAGACACTATGTAAGTGAGTATGCGACAATATATATTTTGGTTAAAATATATTGAATATTAAACTGTGCCACAATTTGTATTTAAAACACAAGCATGCACATTGCAAAACTCAAGATGCAACAAAACATTAATGAAACATAAGCAAATATTTTCATTCATTCAATATAACTTAAATTATAAATTTTAATAAGACATTTTAAGAAAAAAAATCAATCAATTAATTTAAAATTATTCTATGGTTGAAATAAAATATTTGATTACATTAAATTAATATCCAGTTTTAAATAGAATACATACCTCGTCAGAAGACTCTAAAAGCTCTTTAATTCTAGCAAGAATAGATGGAAGTAATATGGCACGACAATCTGAATTTAAAAAAAGTTGGCTATGAACTATATCGCTCATAGTTATCAACTTTTGTTTCACTAGTCTGGATGGAGGCAAGTTACCAATGAGTTCCACCAGTAATGTACTTAAACAGAAAATTTGAAATGCAGCAATAAGTGATAAAATAGTTAATACTAACCACACTCGCATAGTATAAGTAATAACTAATAAGTAATACAATTATATACCTTAATTGAGTAGTACTAAAGACAGTCATTATGTCAGGAATAGAATAAGGAATATATTTAAGACATGCGCCTTGTAAAAATAATGTTGCATCCGAGTTACTACACATTAACTTTGATAATAATTTCAGCATTTCATACATAGACATTTCAAAAGTTTGTTGTCCTTTGCCTTCATACAATCTATTTAAAAAGAAATAATAAATATATAACATATAATACGCTGGAAAACAATCAATACAACATAATTACAATCACAAGCAGTAATAGATAGGTAACATTTTTGTAATTGAGAATATACATAGAATGCCCAAAATTACTTTTGACACACGAAAGACTTAATTGATTGATGTCATAAGGCATTTAATAAAATATATATAAATATATACAAGTAAAATTCCATATACAAACACAAATTTATTATGGTAAACTAATGATTGATAAAAAATTATTTTGGACAGAAGTGCAACTACAATGTAGTTTCCTGTAAATTAAAAAGTCCCATGTCTGTTTATAGACAAGAAAATGATTTGCATATTTTAATTAAATATTAATAGATAATACTATAATAGTTATATAGAATGTTCCGGGCTTCCAGCTGATAATTTTTGTTTTTAATTTTATAGAATTTTGTAAGTATTACCAATGCAGTAATAAATAAGACAATTGCTCCACCAAACCATATTATGACATATGCAACAAAAAAACATTGTTACTAATTAACTCATCAAACAGTTTGTTTGAGAATTAGTTCCTTTTTCTCCTTCTAAAACTGATTTTAAAAATTAAGGTACTAAGATTCTTTTTGTCACCAGACATCAAATATGCTGCATTTATGGAACAAGCCTAGTCAAGCTTATAGACCTGTGTTATCAAACATAAAAAAAATACTAAGGGAATTTGCCTATTAACCTAGGATATGCTTATCCGCTAATGGTTATAGTTATAATCTTATATATAATTCAATATTAAGATTAAAAATAAGCTACTAATAACAAAAGCACTTACTGAGAAAACAAAAAACGAGATCTGGCAATAAACTTCATGATATACTTGAATGATTTCATTATTTTTAATAAGAGATCCTTGTCAGTTTGATCCAAGTTACTTAAATGGAACTTTAAAACTACTATCAATTTACTAGAACATACAATAATTAAATTTATTGTAAAACATTGCATTGCTAAATGTATTTTAAGTTATAACTCACTTATAGGCCAGTGTTGCAGAAAAACTTTCTTTAATATATAAATCTAGAACTGGTTGGAAGTGCTGATATTTTCTATCAGAAACTAATCCAATAATATAAAGCTAAATACATAAACATATCATTTATGAATAATGGACATAATAATTAATAATAGAAATTGCTGTTTAAACATATTTACTAACCAAACATTCAAAAACCATGTTATCAAAGAGATCAGAATCAGAATTATGCATGAGAATGTTGAATAATGCATCTAAAACATCTTGCAAGAACTTAACCACTTCTTCACCGTCAACTATCATCAAAGCAGATAAACTAGTACGTAATTTGTCAGGATGACTTGTCCAATTCAACAAACCCAAGAGATCAACTAAATAAAATAAAATAAAAACACTATATCATATAATACATAGATAT
The DNA here is from genome assembly GCA_008086715.1 of Sitobion miscanthi. Lineage (NCBI taxonomy): Eukaryota > Metazoa > Arthropoda > Insecta > Hemiptera > Aphididae > Sitobion > Sitobion miscanthi. Next base: position 22,490,689 of record CM017800.1, read on the forward strand.
TTTAGTAATATACCATTTTGTGTTAGTTTTGTTGAGCAAATATTTGACTGTATTATAAATACATCTTTATTGGCTAAGGATAGTCCAGGGACAGATATTTGATTATTTGTTTCAGTTAATTCATTTTTCCTTGAAGCAAGACTTAGATATGATATGTCCATGCAATCAAATTTTTTATGGTCAATCTGTAATACAATATATTGGATTTTACATAAAATATTTAGTTTATAGAAAAATAAAAATCTCATACTACATACTTTGTACACCAATAATTCATGTAATGTGTCTCTCAAAGTAGTTCCATTATCTTGCATCAGTTTAACAAATGATAGTGCAAATGGCTTTTCATTTTTATCTTTGGTTTCATTTGATGATCTATGTTTGAACATGAACTTCAAGTGACTACCTTTAAAGTCCTCTATAGGTATGGCTAATTTTACAATTTCATACCATCGAGGTTTATCTTCATGATAATAAACAACAGAATTAAAATCAGAAAGAGGTTCAGAGTCCCCGCCCAGCATGATTACACCCTGAAATAAGTATTAGATATTAAAGGTTCAATATTTGATATACATACCTTAAATCAGAAATAACCATAACTTACTAGCAACTTAACACCTTTTTCATTACATGCAGTGACAGTAACTTGTATATTCTTGTCCGATGAAGACAAACTTCCTCTTGAGAACTCTCCATTTACCAACGTTAAGTAGAGATCATTTCTCACATCACCAGGTAATATAACTTCTGGAAAGCCCATTTTTCTTACTAAGGCAACATTACCAAGTACTAAATGTGGACATTCTTCTCGTACCTAACATTTAAGACCAATTAAATAATAAATAAATTATAATATAATAAATAAAATAGTAGAATAATTATTAAAATACCTGTTTAATATCCCCATGAAGCAGTTTAAAACTGACATACAGTCCTTGACCTTTGTGTTCTTTATGAGAATAGTCTCTAAGATTTAAATACCTTTTCAGAGTGTTTTCTAGGTTATCTTTTTCACATCTAAATAAGAAAACAAATTCAACTAAAAATTTAATTTAAAATTAAATCAAAATATATTTACGGTAAAAACGGCATAAAATGATGTTTGTCTTCATCACTCTCCAATTTTTGAGTAAAATACAAAGTCAGATCCATAGCAGCAACACCCCAGGGTCTACGGATTTGTGTTGTAGCCCAACTCTTTTTACTATTACTATCATTATCCATACCACCAATTCTTATTATATAACACACTAAGTATACTTTTTCTCGAGTTAAATCTCTGGTTCCTAGGTCCTAAAAATTAGATAATGAAATTTGTGAGTATTCTTGTACATGTAAATTAAGAATTATAAAACAATTTTCAATTAGAATATTACTGTGAATAAAGCTCTGGAATTATGAAAAATATCAGTCTGTGACCATCCCTGGTCCATTTTATTGGTTGCCCATCGTATAGCAAAATTTTCAGAAAATGATTTACCACTCTTCGCATCATATAATGTTAACAGCAGTTCAGCATCATCCATTATTTTGCACATGAAATTGTGTACAGATAAATACACGGTGTAGTTATACAAATAGTTGATTTGCTGAATTGACTTTTTATACACCCCAGCAGTCTATAATTATAAATATTATAACATTTAAAAACAATCTTGTTACATTAAATATATACAAATTTTACATGAGCATTTTGGATGCGTTCAGTAGCTATTTCATGATGTTTGTATAGCTGAATGGTTGGTGTATGTAATGGATTCAAAATATTACCCTGTTCATCCCTAACCACCATATCTAATCCTAATAATCTAAATAAAGAAACGAAAATAAAATTATTAACTTTATTACTAAAAAGTAATAACACAAAATATAAGTTAAGTCATTCCATCAAAAATTACATCATAGACGAGTCAATGTTTGAATAATAATAATGATGTTTTTTTTAAAATTGTTTAAAAAAAATATTTTTTATATTGAAATTAGTTTACTTGTTTCCAATATCTATGGTGGATGTAGCCAGTCTTTGTACTTCTTTTAGCTCGTCTACTGGAAGTGTACCAGATAATATTTTACTTCTAAAGTTTATTAATTCGTACATTTTATTTTTTACATTTTTAAAATTTGAGTTGTGAGACTGAAAAAAATTTTTTTTAATTTTATAATTATTTGTATAGTTAAAAATGATTTATTCTTACTATGTATAATTGTTTCCATATGGCACCCCATTCTCGGATAACGCTGGTTAATTCATGCACAATTTGTGGTTGTTTCAAAACTGTCAACTCCGCTGGCCTAATAATGATAAAAAATTATTTATCAATAAATAATTAGTTAAAAAAATTAAACAAACCCAAATTTTTCGACAACATTATCCATGATATGAACAAATTTTTTAGGAAATATCCCGTGGGTTGATTTATTCTTAAAAGAGAACCCGTAATACCATTCAGCACTTTCTTCCAGGACGTGAACACATTCACCGGCCAACAGTTTGATACGATGTGGTCCACTTTGAAGATAGTTATGAATGGCTACAAATCAAAACAAATTCAGGTCACAAATTAATAAATTATATTAATAAATGAAATGGAACAGCAGCTAATAATAGTAATAATAGTTGGAATATAAAACAGTATAGCTTGTCCCCTTTTTGCAGTCATGGTGTTGTTTTAAAACACTCAATTATAAATATTGGATGTCATTGAAATTTGCTAACAAGCTCATCCTGTATCTAGTAATGATGGGAGTAACAATATTTTTTTTGTATTTGATGGCCAACACACTTAACAAAATTACAAACAGTTTTTTAATGAGATAAGAGAACATAATTAACAATACATTTTGTAAATAGCGTTCGAGAATTTTATACCAAAATTATATTTTGTAAAATAAAAAAAATTGCTTTATTCATGTCATTGATTAGGTAAGATATTATTTATAAATTTAAATTTTTATTAAATTATTGGTTTTGAACATTAGTCATTAATTTGACCAATATGACTCATTGAAGTAAATAGAATTCTTATAACTCTATCTACTACAATTCATATGAAAATGTAATACTAACTATAAACTAGTAATTTCCTATTAGCTATTTACGTAGATAATACATTTGTATGCTTGCTCGTCAAAAAAGTATTGGCACAGCATGAAGCACTTATTAATTATTTTTATTCCATGTTTTTTTGTTAGGTATTTGAACATATTATTTGTAAATAAAAATACTTGAAATGGTTTATAATTTATTTAAAAATAAAATAAGTTCCTAATAAAAATATCCAATATAAAACATTAAAACCACCCAATAACATTGAATAAACATTTCAATTAGTGATACTAATATTAATGTAAGCATCCATGCTATCCTTCAGGACATATTATGAATAATTCAATCAAAATAAATCGGGTATTTATATGTCATATGGAATAATACCATCAGTGTGTCATATCGTGTACCTCCTCAGTACCAAACAACAACCGGCAATGTCTTGCATACTAAAAAGGGAGATTTAGTCAAGAGTTTACCAACAAGTAAAAATCATAGTTTGGACAGTACACGGACAGCAAAAACAAACAACCATGTTGATAGTTTCAAACTGTTTAACTGTGTAAATGATACACTATTCTGTTTCAAGGATTATCAATCGCCCAAACCAGGCACTATACTCACCGATTCCATATCTCTTTCGGTCGCTGACATGAGTCCAATTTTCGTCAGTCATGTCATCAAACCGTCATCTGTCGATTCGTTGCGGCGATGTTGCAAGGGTATACGCGCACATATGTATCCGAGGAGAGGACACGGTGTCGAAGTCTCGATGACACCACCTCTAGTATAGTCAACAAGATCCGGTGAATATAGGCGGGCCGATCACCACCACCACCACTACGACCACCACCAGCGCACGAAGGAAAAGAAGAAAAACGATGGACGAATGGAAAAGCTAAAATAGACGTGTGAAAACTTCGCTGCGACCGAAGAATCTGAAAATAGGGGACGCCGATAACCGACGGACGGCCGTTCGAAGGAGTTGCTGCACTCGAATTTCACTATTGTACGCTTTAAATCATTTTGTTTACGTTATCAGCAGCACGACGACGGCGACGACGACGACGTGCCCCTCCAAGCCGCGGATTAGCATATTGCCATATTGGATACGAAACGATGTGCCTTATCAGTTATCAGTAATATTTTTGAAGCAAGTGCCTCCCGACATCGCGGCAAGGTAACTAGCCACTAGCGCTCAAATAGGATTGTTCTGTGGTACCGGGAGAATAAGGAACTAAATTACATTAACACACGTACATAGGATTAGCGCTAGTCGTCTTGCTTACTTTGTTGACTATGGTGAGAAGGCGCTTGCTTCACTTATCATACGTTCGTTGCGTATAGCGTGTTCTATATATTAATCCGTGCTCCAGGCTCACCATTCACCAGTTGCCTCAAAATTGAAAATATTGGAACCATTTCATCATTTCATGATAACAAGTAACCACGATCGCCACATTGCCATATTATAATATATTATTTAATTATTTATTAATATTATTACAATATATATTTAATATTACCATCCCGAATATCATATTAAAATTTAGAAGTATAACGGGCTCGCAAGTATAGTGCATACTACATTTTAACAATTCATGTTTTAACAACAGAATATTATTATTTACGCCTTAGATGTTTATGATCTAAGATTTATGCCTTCTAATATAGTATAATTATCACCAACTAAGATTTGTGTTTAGTATATTTTAGTTCGTGATAATTATAATACGCATTTACAATATTGATGTACTAAATACTAATTTACTATACACGAAATAATATCGTATACAGTGTACTACCTAGACTAGGCTTTGTCAAAAAGTATGATCGACACGAACCGTATTTTCGTCCTAGTTCGCACATGTGCATCACCTTAGTGCATATTGCATTTCATGAGAAATAAGAATAAATGCATACGTGTGACCAGTGTTTGGCAAGTTCCTTATAAAAAGTATATAAGTTATACGCTGCCCCTTAAAAAAAAATGCGCAGTCTTTTCATTGAGCATACTTCTTATTCCTTATACAATGCGACTAGATATACTTACCTAAACAGTTTTTACATGTTATTGTTTACTTGATATTACAATAATATGTATTTAAATTATAACATATAATTTTAATTTTGGCTCGGCATGGCGCAGTGGCTGAAATCAATCACGAAACGTGATTGAGAGTAAGCAACGGTCGCTACCACTAGTTCTCGGATGGGTTACCGCCCGGGTTCGTAGTGCGCAAAAACCTTGCCACACATGCACGTGTTCCTAACCGACCGTACCAACCCTGCAGTACCAACCCCGCCAACCTTACAGGCTAATGACCTCAGTCGTCGAAGCCTTAAAAAAACCAAATTAAAAAAAAACCTAATACATTTTTAATTTTTATCTTATGACAAATATACGTATATTATCAATTTATCGAATAATTATAATATGTAAATGAATGGTAGGTATACATCATAATCACACGCCACCGTAATTACAACAATAGGCACAAAATATCTACCGATTCATACAATCATACGCCGACCTCAAACCGTTTGATAAATATTATTTGAGTATAAATGTATAATGTATTAATGTATATAGATGAATTCGTCTACAACAGACAACAGTATACGCAAAAATGCGCTATAATAAATTGTTGTCATGCCTGCACAGAAAGTTTGTTTTTCGATAGCGGTCGAAGCGTTGGAAAGCATCCTTTTTCCGTCCGGCGGGCAGTAAAGTGGGAATTCCTGAAAGTGCCGGGCGGTAAAGTGGAAATCCCAAAAAGTGCCGGGCCCGGGCGCACATATCACGCGCGTATCCCCTGCACAACCAGACACATGAAATCTATACCACGGTCCTTACAAAACATAAGCTTTTGGTTACATCTTATATTCATATTATAACCTCCATGCGTTACGCTTTAAATAAATAAAACCAAATCGTTTCTTTCTTGTGGCGTAACAATAAATTTGGTTCCCCGGAGCAGTATCAAGTGTTGGCCCCCATATATTACCAAAATTAAAAAAAAAACAATAACAGTCATTACCTACTTATTATAAATATAATTTATTTACGTTTTATGTACAAAACTACAAAGAAGCTATTCAAATTTTTTACTTTCTTGATTTTCAATCAAGTAAGTATGGTAATTGAAATGAAAAAAAGTCTGGATTTTGAGAACTTCAAGAATTTGTGTTAAATAGGAAAATAATAAAAATATAACTCAGTAATGATGAGTAGGTAAGTAATTTAGCTAGCTTTAATATAAAATATTAATGAGAGATATTTGATATCACACCCAATCGGTATAACCGCTTGAATCCATAAAAACGTCGGCGTGAACACTCCCAAAATTTCTATTTTTTTAACTTTTCTCCTAAACTATGAAAGCTAGAAAGTTGGTTGATAACTCATTAAAAAGGAATTATCAAGTAAATACTACAAAGCATTAGCTTTTGAGTTTTCATATTCATTTCTAAATTTTTCTAAGTTATTTTTATCATTTTTTAAATTGTCTGTAGCCTTTAATAGCTAACAGTGTCCAGTGACATATCGACCTGCCCAACGAGTAGGGTTTAATCTTTTCAGAGTGATGGTAGATTCCAACGACACTTTGATAGATCCATGTTATTATTTATGTACGTTGTACGAGTCGTACGATTGTTATTTTTATCACCTTATGATTATTGATTCAGGATTCTATACATTCAACGCGATATTTATTTAAACATCGTCTGTTTTCCAATAATATGATAGGTAGATGTTTAAGGCTGTTTTGTAAATTTTTCTGTCTCAATAACAGTATCTTTCTCGTCAATTTTGAAATAAAATTCAAATGTTTGTATATCATTTTTGCATTATACAATAACTGTATTTACGAGGGTCCAGGGCCCCGGGGCATTGCCGGGTCTTACCATACCGTAGTTACGCCACTGTTCTTTCATGAAATATTGTTGTCGTAGGATTACCTATAGTCTAGTTGTTGTATAGATCCCTGCATTTCTTTTGCCGTGATAGATGAATGCAGAGGCGTGACAAAAAATAGTAATGTGTGTAACTCGTGCGGGGAGGCAATTTCAGTCTTGGCCGAAATACGGCCCTCGTCCGCGACTGAAATAGCTCACTTCCTATAGTTGCCACAATGCCACATAATATAGTATTTTACAACTACCTATTATCATATAAATTGTCTTGTTTTTTTACCGCCACAGCAGATCAGTAGTGTAGGTAGGTAACATTAAATTAACGCCACAGCCAATAATAAATTATGGAATACTGACTATAGATAACTAATTACTATTTACTAGAATAGTACCAAGATTACCTATATATATATTTTATAATTTATGACTACCTACTTGGAATTTCTTCATACTATTTAAAAGTAGGTGCTATACACTATATTATATTTTCTATTAAATTCAATTATTACGGTTTTCGAACACAAAATGTAAAAATTAATATTATACTGTAATATTAAATAAATGTCTATACATAAAAAAATAACTAAATAAATTTATAGATAACTGAGATTTTCATCTAGGATAAATGAAAAGTTTACCAGTAGATACTAGATTTTATTTTAAATGTTCACCCTTTTTTACCCAACAAATAAAATTGTATTGATATTAATAGAAAAAAAACTAAAAAAAATGGAAACTGAAAATGTCCGCAAATAGCTCAAAATAAGTCACATTTTTTTCAAAATTGTATACTGTATAGAAAATACTAATATAAACATTCAGTGAAATTTTCAAGTATCTACAGTCATTCATTTTTTAATTACAATAAAATAGGAAAATCATTACTTGAGAAATCGAGTGAATGTCAAATATTGTAAAAATATGAATTTCAAACGCTCATAAAAATTTAATTTGACTTTCTCGTAGACATTTTTTTTGATAAAGGTAGACAAACTTATGGATAATCTTGTATTACATTTCCAAATTTTAGATTTAAAAAAAAAATTTTCATGAATTTCTAACTCAAAATAATTTGCAAATCTTCGTTATTTTTACGTATTTTGTCATCATTTGAACTTAAATACTTATAAAATTAAATTATGCCTATGTATTTTTAATATTTTTCTACTGCTATTTCAACAATATATCAGGAGCCTTGCATTAAATGTTCACGCTTTTTTACCCAAAAAATAAAATTGTATTGATATTAATAGAAAAAAAAACTAAACAAATTGAAAACTGACAATGTCCGTAAACAGCTCCAAAAGAGTCAAAATATTTTCGAAATTGTATGGTGTATAACAAATGCTAATATAAACATTCAGTCAAAATTGCATGTGCCTGCGGTCATTTGTTTTAGAATTAAACCAAAAACCAAAATCGATTTTGAGTAAAAATTCCCGTTTTTCCTTAATTTTTCTTTTGTTTACCACGGTACTATTGAAAACTACTGGAAAAATTTTACTTTTAACCCCCCAAAAGTACCAACTAGATTCACTTTCCTATCAGAATTTAAAAACACACATCATTGTAAAATCAATACATTCACTGCTCCGCTCAAAATCTAAAATTACAGAGTAAAATACTAAAACGTGTTCTTATTAATGTAAGATTTGCCGCATGTTATATTGTGTGTAAACACAATATGCGGATGGGTATATTATTATTATGATCTCAAAGCCACTGTTGTCTACTTGTCCGTGACGACACAGACCGGACTCTAAACGGTTTACCAGACGTCCTTCGAACGACGATATTTGCATAGGTAGTAATAAAAATTGCGCACGCGAACGGTTTTTAATTTTCCAATTACGTGCAAAGCAGTTTTTGTTTTTTTACTGTACAGTGTGAGAGAGAGACAACATAACAATTACCCACTGGCCACTATTATAGCTATTAGGAGATTATATATTTATTGTGTTCAAGATACATCATGGTACTATTATAAACCGACCACACGGTCGTTTAACGGGGCAATGATAAAACCGAAATTTAATATGTCACTTTACTATTATTATAGGTAGGTACTTAGGTAAGTAATAAATATTGTAATATATTTTAAGCGTGTAACGTTATTATTACACAATATTTATTTATTTTTTCAAGCTTTATACATTTTGCAATCGCATCACACACACTTAATAATATCGTCTAATGTAATTTTTATTTGCGATAAAACACAATATTATACGGGCATGACGAGTGATGATTATACGGAATCGTTTAACCGGAAACACACATCGATAATGGGACAGTGATAGAATAAAATAAACGTAATTTTCAAACAAAATAATGTATTCACTTTATTACAATTATTTTTTTAATTTTTTGATTATAATAAGTTTAGTAATTATACCACAACAGTTATGTTTCATATTATGCACTGTTGGAACATATTATTATTGTTTTTGTGTACCATATTTGTTATGCTCGGTACGCAGTCATAATTAAATTTTGAGTTGTACAAACAAAAATAAGATATTAGCTATTATAATATAAATTATTTATGTATGTAAAAAAAAATATATATAATAATAAAAAAAATAATGTCAAGTTTGATCTTTCTCTTTAATCAAAAACGAATATAATTATTATGTTAAGCATCTTGCAATAACAGAGTGGTTTTTGATGGAAATTGAATTATGATTACAAAATATTAAACTTAATTTTAAATTGAGTATTTTATTATATGTTTCATAAATTACTTATTCTAATGAAAATATCTTCTAACAAAAAAAAACAGTAAATCAAAAAAAAAAAAATGATAATATATATATAATAACAATCAAATGATAAAATATTTCTAAACAATATAATTCTAGAGTAAAAAGTTACAAAAAGCATGTGTCATTAGTGGACACTAAAACAATAATATGGCTAAGTTTATATTAAAAGTAACAAATGTACATGATTGTTTCCTATGTGTTGTTTAAAACTGTGTTTGGCGCTAAATGTGCATATGGGTGCCTCTTGGATTGACTGTTTTCTAATGAGGTTCTATTTTGAGGAGAAACAGACATACCTAGAACATATAATACAAATAATTTGTATTAAGTATTTTAATTACTATTTAACACAAGAGTAATTAATAATATGTAATTAATGTTTACAAAGAATAAAAAATAAAGCAGATAATAACTTATTTTTTTTTAATATATTGGATTAATGATAAACAAATTACTTCGATAATAATTGAGGGAACTCAATTTAAAAATAAATCGGTTTATTTATCATTTAATTAAGCTAAAATTCATTAAGATCCAAACAACAGTTAATCATTTTCATACTTGTTTATTATATTATGCACAAGTAATATAATAAAATCATGATTTTTCTCTCGATAAGTAAATAATAATTTAAAATTACCTTTAAATGCAAAATAAAAATTAACCCTTTAGATTTATAAATTATTGAATCACATTTTTAACTAAAAGAAGCATCATTAAGATATAAAAAAAAAAATATGCAATGGTCCGGACCTCAGTATTTAGTATCTATTTCTAATTTCTATATATAATCAATGATATTATTTAATTTATTTTACTTACTCGGTGATGATCCCAATTTTGAATTTTCAGATGAAGTTGTCATACGTGAAAAGGCAATCAGAGTGTCAGGGAAATTGGGAGGCGTAGCAGGAGTATTACATGGTGTCATCTGAAAAAATTATGGAAATATTAAAATGATGTTGTTAATTTTCAATAAAAACAACTCACTTGTCCAAATCCAAACTGTGCTGAATTTTGACTGCAACTCGATACAGAAGAATCTTGAAAAAATATGCTCAATGCAGTCTGAAACAACAAAATATTCAGGGTATTCAAATTGTCTTACAAGAATAATAACATTTATTACGCTTACATGATGGCGTTAAAATGGTTTTAGATTCATTGATATTTGTATATATATCCAATGTGCTAACCCTGCAAGAATGTAAGAATCTATAGTACTTAAACCGTTTTATCGTTAACATGTAAACATAAACTAATCTACACAATAACTAACGTAAATAGTATAGTAGGTATTTATTTTATCAATAGTACCCAAGACCATTTTGTATTTGTTATGATTGTTACATTTATGAGCTTTTATGGTTTCTTAGATTATATTATATGATGTTTAACTACTTAGTCAAAAAAAGTCAATAATACTATACTTTTAAATTCTGTACAACATAACTCTAGGATAGGTAAAGCTAGATTTATCTGATAAGTATATTTCAGTAATTAGGCACAAAGTTGTCAAAGGTCGTATTATAAGAATTGATACCAAACCGAAATCTTTTTAAGACTTTTTAAAAGATTGCAGATGTTTTATTAAAATTGTTGTTAAATTTAATATTAGTAATAAAATATTTTGACGTCATCAAAATTTAGCGAAAACATACAAAACACATAAATAGGTGGGTCCAATTTTTTTTGTCTCATTAAGCAAATTTGAAACAGTCTGTCATAGGTACAAGTATTATTATAAAATTGAATGATTCAACAAATTCAGAGGACAAGGTTACGGGAGTACATAAAATGATATTTGGTAGCTCATACTGAACAAAATCGCGAATGTCGCATCGAGCTGGTTAAGTTGACCACCAATTGACAATATTATAATATAACAAATTGATGGTTGAAGCAAATAAAAATGAAAGAGACAACTGTCTAACAAGCATAAAAAAATCATTAAGCCGCTTAATACACATAAATTTACGTCATCGCATTTCATGAAAACATTAATAAAGATATTGGTATACAAATTAATGTGATGTGCAAGGTAAGCAATTCAAAATCAGTGCTGATATAGGAAGGTACCTACAAACATTATGAATTATTATCCAATGGAAGGATTTTATAGCATTAGAGGACAAGGTTACGGTGGAGAGATGACGATATCGGTTCGTACACAGTATCAAATTTTCGACCACCGCATCGAGCTGGCCCAGCGTTGGCACCGAGAAGAATGGAAAATGTAACAGATGCGTAGAGAAAGGAATTTATTATGGAGATGGTAACTGAGCAGTCTCTTAGAGTTCAAGGTCACGGGGTACAAAAACCCTGAGAGCCACTACGATATACCCAGGTGGGTAAGGCTTGGGTTGGAAGAACGACATATTATGAACATATTTTTGATTTACATCGATCGGCGGTGTCTGTCGTCGTCGACGACGCCGAGAACGATGTGAACGGGACGGACGACGTCGCACGAACAACGCCGTCCGCAACGATGGCGTTATACCTACTACTAACGGGCGCCAAAGGCCACCGACGGAATCATAATGCAGTAAAATATCATAACGCGAACCGCGGCTTACCTCGAACTGCCAATGGGCGGCCTGCAGCAACTGCTTGGCCTGGTCTCTGGCGCATCCGGCGGCCAGCACAAATTGGTTGATCATCACTTGTTCGCGCAACGAATCCATTTTCGTTCGACGCAAAAGTATCTCCGGGAAACCTCAAACCTGTCGGCGGTGCGGCGTGATCGCACAGTTTTTTCCACTGGCGCGCGCACTGCTTGGCGTCCGGGAAACGAATGTAAAATGCCTCAGAAAGTCGGGAACGCGCACACGGCTCTTCCCGATTACACGGTCGTCGGGGGTACTCCGCCACTCCGGTAGCGACACTAATATTATGGTTATTACACAACTGAGGGATTTCTTCGGGCCGTTTCTTTTCCACTTTTCACTCGGTTTTATCAGCAGCCGGGCCACAACAACAACAACAACAATAATAATAATAATAACAATATTATGTGCGCGACGAGTAGCGCTTAACGCATACGGACGGGACGGTGACGCGCAGAAGACTCAGCCGATACGCACACGCACGCACGGCCATGGTGACGGTGAGAGAGGAGGAGGAACAAAAAAAAAAATAATAACAACAACAATAATAAAAACAGTCAACAGTGGCGCTGCCGCTGCGTACTCGTCGTCACACACAGTACACACACTCACGCACACGCACGCCAACACCACTACTTGTGTACAAGAACCCACAGGCGCAACGCCCGCGCCCGATATTCCCCGCCACCGCCGGCCTACTGCGCGATATTATTATTATCCGCCGCACACGCGCACAGCGGTACACTGCACGACCTATCGTAAAATATGTACCAGCGGGTACACGACCCCGCGCGCGCGCGCGCGCGCCGATCGCGACGTTTCATGTTGTATCGTGTCGCGCCGCGTCCGCACAACAACCGCGGCCGCCATGTCGGACCGATCCGTATATACACGGAGCAGCTGATCCTGATCGGTCAGATCGAAGTATCGAACCCCGCGCCGCCCCCAGCCGTGTGCATGGCGCGCGTAAACGGTAAACGCACGCAGCCCGGGCGGCGGCACGTAATGTCGTTCAAAAATATTACCACAATATTAATAACACTATTATCAACGTCATCGTTGTCGCCGGTTACGAATTACGATATTATTAAGAACAAAATCGTGACCATAGGAATTTTCCCTATCCGCCCAACCGGCAGTATCATAAGGTTCAGCTTATGATCTGGAATAATATATTATTATAATATTAAATGGCCGAATTCCGTTCGATAATTTATGCGCCTAATTGAGCCCAATTGTTCAGCAATTGAGGCTCTACAATACTGCTCTAGCCGTGTAATTTTCCCACGCAATGTGTGTACAGGCAGTCCTAACATTTTTGAAGTCTGTAAAATGGAAAGGAAAATGTTTTTCAAAAACCATTCCGCACTTAGTCGGGTTATTTTCCCGATCGAAATACGCGTAAAATCGGGTCCGTACGTCCACCCAACCATAGTCAACGCTCCTGGAAAATATATATACGCTGTTGGAAAGTATATATAAATGTATAACACGTGACTTGTATTTCTTGAAAATCTCGTACATTTTTTTATGTACACTATACAACTTCTGAGAAAATTAAAAAATACTATATTATAATTTATAATATAGTAGGTAACCCAAGGTCTGCACGGAGTCGTTTTTTGAATGCGACGATTCGTTTAAAATTCACAATAAATAATACACCATTTTATTAGGTCTATACTGAACGTCGACGCACTATTTTTTCTCTCTCTGTCCCAAGCGCGCAACACATGTCACATAAGGCCGTATCCAGAATTTTTTTCAGGGGGGGGGGCCGTCCAGACAACACGCATTCATCCAAAATGATTTATTTTATGTCTGAGTAATCTTAGTGTAAAATCATCCGTTACAATAATAGTTGTAGAGAATAATATTTTTGACGGTTTTACAAATCAATTGGTCCAAATGTTGTCTCAAAACAATTTAATGTGTTTACATTAAGATTTGCGAATTTTTTTTTCATTTTTCTTAGTATAGAATTCGAAGTCAAATTATTATAAAATAGTATAAAGTTGTTATGTCAACCCATAAAATATTATTCTCAGGCATGTTTTATGTAGGTACCAATTTTCTGTCGACATTATTGAACTTTTTTTTAATTTTTTTTCACAGATTGGTTCCAAATACTTTCTTGAATGTCACCACTTCACTAATTTTTTCAATTTTTTTTTTGTCTGAGGGGGAGTGGTTAGGGGTGTATTTATTGTATTTATATGTTACGGGTTTTAGCGTGTCATTTAAATAGTTAAGTTATGTTTTTTTTTCACAAAGTTGTTCCAAATACTCTTCCAAGTGATTAATTATTTCCAATTGTATTGTTACTTAAACTAAGTCATAAACTACAGATTAATATAAATTTTGTTACATACATACATAGTTTTAACATTATATACATGAGAGTTATATAGAAAACACCTATCACTTCATTTTTATACCACAGTCCATGACTATCTGAATTAAATAATTGCGCTATCGTTATCGAAAAAATGTAGCTACAACTTTTACATTACTATAACGATTAGTTAAAATATATTGTCTTTATGACTTTATCTATCAAGATACGCCGATATACGTAGCACCGCAGTTTAAGACTTTAAGGGCCCGTATTACAATTTTAAACTAAGGTTAAACCACCGAATTCGGCTGGTAAAATCAGTGAGCTAGGCGTAACCGAGGCATAAACTACGATTGTAAAACAGGCCCTAAGTTTGTTCAATTTTTTCCGGGCGAAGTCAGCTGATACTAGTCCCATATAATTTTCAGTTTACAAACGACTCAACACAAATTATCATATATTATGTTATTATTTTACCATTAATGGGAAATAAATAATAATATTACATATAAAAATAAGAAATTGTAAAATCACAAAAAAATATTGCAAATTATAAAAATAAGAGTTTGTGTTTTGATTTAGAAAAAATTATTGCATACCATTTTTTTTGTGCGGGTTAAATAGGAATTATGTAAAATGTAGTGTTTATAGAAGGTATTAAATTAGTCAACAATATAGCTATGCAGACTGCAATAGTGCAATTATAGCGAACACATGTTCTTTTGTGTAGGTATTGGAGATATCTATTATAGGTATACTGGACTTGATATTAAACCGTTATAACTTGTAGTCAAATATTGTAGAAATAGTTTACAGACAAAACATTTTTGGTTTTACGTGTCTAGGATAAGTTTCAATATGAAAGCGTCATTATTCATATTATGTACGATTTTTACAGGTAATAATTGTATTTTAATAATATTTAATAAAATTATTTTAACATTACCTACCTTAGACTTTTACACGAAAATAAATGAATTTTTCACCGTATCACTGAAATCATCCAATAAAATATATTTTATAAGCCAGTTGTAACAATCATACAAATAACACTTCGCTGAAGGAATCTTTCGCTCCACCTTGAAATGCATCCGCGTTAGACAAATTTCTGTTTTTCCATTCTTATGTAAAATATTTAATTTAATTGTACTTAAACGTACTGAGAGGTCAACTTTGTTCTCTACTTAACTAATTTTAACGTTAGTTTTATATGTAATTAAATTAATTTTCTAATATCTTTTTTCTGTTATTTAACTTATAACTTATCATAACATCTGTAAATTTCTATATTGATAATATTTTTCTCAAAAGCCGTATGTCGTTAATTCTAATAAAATAAAATAAAATATAATAAAATAATAGATAAAATATTGAATAAAAAAAAACACACAATATAATATTATAATATGTAAACCAAAAACTTATTTTGTTCAGAATTTAAAATAGTACATACCCCGATACCCGTGAACAGTATTTTGTTTAAGGCGCCCGGTGCCGAATGCCATTTTGCCCTCAAAAATACACTCTGCAGGAATAATGATACCGCCTTGTAGAATCAACCAAATTTCATAATTTTTTTTTTAATTGCTAGAGGGAAATATTCTACAACTCGCATCGATCTCTGTTTTTCAATATTTTATTCTCAAACTTTATAATATGTTTAAAAAAAATACAAGATAAAAAGCAATTTTTACAATTTTTTTTAATACAATTATTTTAAATAAAATACAAAATTAGAGATCGATACGGACTGTAGGAAATCTTCTTCTTTCAAAATCCGACAATTCTACAAAGCCTGCGAGTTATTCCCGTGAAGTCATTTTCTTCGATATAATATAGCTGATATTTCCGGAATTAAAAACCTCGAAAACCATATTTCCCCAGAACGTATTATTCCGGAACGTATATATTCGGAAGTTTTGTAAATTGTCCATCTTAAACCCCTGAAAAAAAACGATGGTGAAAACCTCTTAATTGAATTTAGGGAAAAAATATGTGGTCAGATTTATTTTTTAATGTTTTGTGTTAAATTTATTTTATGATGATCTTGTGTTAATTATGAAAAGTATTGATTTATGACTCATAAGTGTATCCACAAACCGCAACGGATTTCGCAGTCGCCTTTTCTAAGATTAAGTTTCTACCTATTGACTAACAATCTGTTATTATACATTTTCAATACAACTGTGTAGTTGTCATGATAATTGACAACTGTAAATATTTATAATACAACCTTTTGTTTTACACAAAAATACAAAGTACAAATATTAATAATATGAATGCAAAGTATTTTAATTATTTTAAGAAACGATGACTTTCTGCTATGTCAGATAGAGCCGAACTGTAGAATATTTTAAAATGCCTATCTGTTAGATAGGATTTAATAAGTAAGTAGAAGGTGGATACGATATTATTATAATTATATCTGGCATGTATATTTTATTTGTTGAGCTATAAATTATAATATTAGTTTAGATACAATATATAGTTAATCAGCAGTGTTTCGCAATCAGTATGCCGTTAAATTATTGAAAATATAATGCACCCACCCACACATATTGCCTATTTAGTTTGTAGGGTGATTCCATTTTCCTCCAAAAATGAGATACCGTTTTTCTCCACTGTCCATTTTCCTCCAAATTATTTTCGACTAAAATTATATCTATTTTCCTCCAATATTTTAGCAAATATTTTTGTTGTAGTATTACGTTTCGTTTTATAAAGATAGAGTAAAGCTAGGACCACATTTTGCGCTTATCGGTTGATGATTACATTCTGGTATCGGCTATCTAGGTATATATCAGCTATCGATTAATTAGCCTAATAAAGATACGTACATATAACATACATTTCTTTAAACAGGTATTCACTTGTTGCTAAAATGTCCAATAACTATAAAAAATATAATATTATAATAAATTTATTTATTATTTTTGCTACGTATAAATTATTTATAGGTATTAACTATTTTATTGTTTTATTTGTATTAAACATAATAACCTGACAACATTTTTTTTTGTTATGCATAAATTATTTGTATTAACTATTTTATTATTTTATTTATTATTTATTGGAGGAAAATGGAAAGTGGAGGAAAATGGTTAAGAATTATTTTTAATTTTCTTGGAGGAAAATGGATACGGCCAGTTTGTAGGGTGACCAGTGATTTTTATAAAACGCCCTTGGGTACCATGAACAAAAAAAGGTTGAGAACCACTGAGTTATTGAATAATAATTACCTATAAAAAAGTAAAAATAAAAGTCTGTTCGTGACCGATAATATGACCGAAGCAAGTCAGTACTGGCGTATAATATTATGGTATTTTTTATGTCGTAGTATTATAATGTTTTGAAACTTAAAAGTAAAACTTAACCACCGTCGCACGTGCATTATTAGTGACCATTAGTTTTATAAGCCATCCGAATATCCGATTTATTTTATTCAACACATATTCTAAGAATATAAAATAACAAATCTGCGGTTAACAATGGCTCAACGGCTCCGAAAGCATCGCCATTTGTCACTAAAATATAATAATATCAATGTTATTCACCAATATTTTGTATTTTTTTTTATCCAACGTATATGAGTGATTCAAAACGTTTGAATTCGAAAAAATAATTACACCGTTTGTATATAGCTGTAAGGGAGTAGGGAAAATATTATTTATTTTTAATTATTGGAAGGAATGTCTTTTGAGTTTCAACGTCATAGTATACCTACATAGAGTACCTCCATTTAACACAAGGTTAAGAGTGCCTTATGATGAGTGTCTTACGTTAAATGGATCACTCCGTATAGTCTAGAGACAAAATGTAATCACACAAAAAAAAGTTGGAAAAATTAATGATACGACTGTCAATGGTTACTTTGCATTTCATAGAAGATGTTTCTGTCACATTTTCTAGCAGTGCTTTTATGTATATTAATGATTATTATATTTATGATAATAATATTATATTGCATACATTTAAGTTTACTAAAACATCTGTATATCAGATATCTATATATAAATATACGTCTTTTATCAGAATTATCTAACTCAGAGATAAAAGAAATAATAATTATTCACTAGAACTATACTATAATAGTATATACTTAGGTACTTCAAAAAGATATGTGAAAGAACTAAAAAGTAATTTCAATAAAATGCAAGTTTATACAGCTATTCCAATGACGAATAAGGAAATATTGAAAATGTATCAAACAAAAAAAGAACGATAGCTGAAAGGTTAATAAAATAAAGAAAATACATATGAACTGATGGCGCAATATAAAAATATATTTCTATATCAAATTCTATTAAAAATATATTGGCATTGTTCAGTTTCTCGAATAGAGAAAGGAAGTACAGTGTGGAGACAATATAAGTAAAATATAACATTGAAGAAATGTAATAAAAACTAAAATGAAAATTGAAAAACTTTTTTACGAAAATAATAAACAATTATAGGTATTTGGTATAATTATTAATTTATGAACATGTAAGACCGAAATACGCGATGGCTCATTCTTTATTGAGGTACCTACCCACACCATATTATATACAATATGAGATATTTTCAAAGAATATAATATAACAGTATAACATTATATAGAACAATTAAATTTTACTTGAAAACTTATAAATTATAAGTGTATTTTTTTGAAGTAGTCTCATAGTATATAAATTATAATATTAATAATTTCAAAACGTAAATATGGATAAAATTAATAAAATTGTAATTAATACTAAAACAACGGATCTTCATTGATGAATGCAGAATGATCTTATAGTGATGTGTCATAAGCGATCAAGAATCCACCAAACTGAGAAAAAAATGTATTTAGTAAAATCAAGCACTATAACACACTGTTAAAAAAACATTTTAGGTAGAAAAAACGAATATTTGACATACTTAAGATAAGTGTCATTAATATAACCTATATCATTGGAAAATTGTATAATATGTAAACTATTAAATATTGATAATGTATTAATGTGTAAAACATGTCATATTATATAGTTACTAATATTATTGGTAGTCACACTCAGAGATGATCAAACTAACACTATATAATACGCTTCAGCATAAACAGTTACATAGCGTTTAGATTATATAGTAAAAAATCAACTATCAATGTTTTGTTTCGATTTTGAATATTTTCAAGTAATTAGAAATAATGATGACAATGGTAGGTTTAACACTTTTAATACAATTAATACAAGAACAATTTGAGACAGATGGGGCCCTACGAGGAACATCAACAATACGAATTTATATTCTATAGGCTTTAGCAAGCGGTCGCTATAACTGTTTAAGTATATAAAATAAATCAAGATAACAATGGTTCGTCAAAATCAGAATGTTCCCAGACATTTACCAACAATGTATGTATACTATGCGTATGGTCGACCCAGTCAAAGGTTCACTAAAATCTTTGTATAAGGATAATAGTATACTGCTACTAATATAATAATATATATACATACAATTTTGCAGCCTTAACACTTTTTGATAGTCACTTAAAACTTCGCATCATAACATTGTTCAATATATTATTCTCCGTCCTGAATGTACAGGCATCTTATGTAACGTACCTTATACCAAGGTTTAAAACAGCACACATCACTTTGTAAATGCCTTGATCTACAATATGTAAATATTTATTGTTGCTACAAGGTCTTTAAATATTTATACTTAGCTATAAGGTATTGTCTGCAATATTATTTTAAAAAATGAGATAGGTATCTAAGTCATTAATATTAAATGGTAAAATATAACATTACCTAGGTATTGAAGATAATTATACAATTTATCATTTTAATCTAATATATAATTTTATAAAAAAATATACATATTAGATTGTATACAACATATTTTAAATACAGTTATTTAATATAATTATCCACAGACCATAGAGCTTGTAATAATACTATATCTTAAATCCAAGGATTATCTAAATAGAATGAAAATATAATATATGTATTAGAATTAGACATTAGTAACTTATTTTTGATAATATTTATTAGATTAACCGTTATTTGTTTTCTATATACTTAAGTTCTTAGCGTTTGTTTGTTAAATTAGGTAGCTTGTGTGCGTGGAGATGAATTTTTGATCATATTCATAATTCACCAACATGATAAATACACCTTTTTTTTATATATAATATTAAAACTTTATATTTTATTAAGTAATTGACTAATATACATTTTAATACATTTAGTTCAACAAGTAATTTGAATTTATTCATTAATCATTACTAATAACTATAATATTAAACAGTATATATTTTCAGTTAAATCATTACTAAATTAAAAAAAAAAAAAACAGTAAGGATGAATTATTTTTTTTGGTGGATAAAATAATTAGATATTTGATATCAACATATTATTAGTAATCAGATACATTCGCATAAAAATCAACACTGAAAACGAGAAATGAAAAATTAGCAGCAATAATAGCCTTTGGTTTGAAAGATTTTAGAGATTCTGTGCAGGAGATGTTTGGCAGGGGTGTTATCGGGATGTTTGAGTTTTTGAGGGCAACAACGCGCGTTCGAATAGCCTTTGCAGGACTCTTTCAATCATATAGAATATAGCGTACACACAGCGTACATGGATTCAAGTGGACGCTATACGATATTTGAGGATAGGGCGCACAAAGGGGTGCTTATTGAGAGGCGATATACCAGATGGAAATCACGCGATGACCGAAGGATGAATCCCAACAATTTGAATGCGTCTTACAACATAATATAATACCTCGATATTACGCTTTATACGAAGAGTTGTGAGAGGTTAAGTGAGACTAGTGAGAACTATAGTATAAAGCCCGGGTGGTTTAAATTCGGCGTCCACGACATAGGCGCAACTAAAGGCCAAACACTGGGGGTGCTAAAATTATGTAGAAAACACAGACCCCCACAGAATTTCTAACTGAAAAATAATTTAAAATATTTTCGAAATTTTGATGAATTCTAAATTCTAATATTTGATATACCTATAATCATTACAAACAATAATTTGTATTTCTGCTGAAAACGAAGAAATAAAAAAAAATCTTACATAAAGCTAAAAAAAAATTTTCATATGATTTTTCAATTTCTGGTGTTTTTGAACTGGGGGTGCTAAATTAAAGTTTAGGGGTGCTAAAGCGCCCCCTAAGCACCTAATTGCGCCTATGGTCCAAAATTCATAAAATATATATTGTGTACACTACATAGGTACGACAGTATATTCCCACTCGCAATCCGGTAACGGCGATATTTTCAGTTGTCTGTCATTTTTAATTGAAAACTCGTACGGTTGCCACCGATTGTTTAATCTGCGTAAGCGTGCGCCGAACGATTT
Organism: Sitobion miscanthi; assembly: GCA_008086715.1. NCBI lineage: Eukaryota > Metazoa > Arthropoda > Insecta > Hemiptera > Aphididae > Sitobion > Sitobion miscanthi. The sequence continues at coordinate 22,512,705 of CM017800.1, forward strand.
TCAACGATTTTTAAATATCCGATCAAACCGAAAAAGTTACACTGTTTGCCGCGAGTTCGTAAATTAGTGTCGAACTGCACGTTTGCACCTCTTCGAGTGGCTATCATATATCAGTATTCACCGTACACATCAGTCGCATTAAATTGAAGTGGATTATTATTTCACCAATATTCGACTATTAAGTATAAAAAACATATTATACAATACCAAAATGATATACCTATACAAAAGAGACAATATTTATTTTATATTTTAAGTATACATACATATTTTTTCCATGTGGTATGTCAATGCATGCTATTGTATATACATTTGTCATATTTTGGGCTTTAGCCATACAATATATTTATATTATTATCTAATATGTAAAAATCTCGTGCCACGGTGTTTATGGTCGCACTCCTCCGAAACGGCTCTACCGATTTTTATGAAATCTTTTTTGTACATTTACTAGGTATGAGAATAGGTCGTAAAATATTTTTCACCCTCCTAGGTCTAACCCGGGGAGGTGCTCAAAAGGGGGATTTGGAGATTTACGGTGAAATTGTTGTTTATAAATGGTTGTTATTGGTTATAGGAGAAATAATTAGTAGATATTAGTATTTATTATTTGGTTTCCATTGTTTAATCAAGCAGATCAAGTGCCAGCATGCATCAAATAAAATTTTCACACATTGCCTACTTGATATGCCGTCGCACTTTGCAGATATATTTTCGTTCTAAGTTGATAATTGGCTCAATAACATGTTCCCCATTATTAGAGCATATTTTTTCCATATACCTACTACAATATTACAATATTACTTATGCCCCATTCTTCATATCAAAACATGCCGGACCAATTATGGCCAGAATCACCCTTATAAAAGAGTATTGAAGTTGGGAAATTAGTTGTTCTTTCCTGGTTGGACTTTTTCCATTATTAACTAATTTCATCAAGTAAACCAGTCTTATATGTACCAATAAAATAACTTTATGTTTAAAAATTAATTATTTAGTATTCTTATGTGATATTTAATTTAAGAATTGTAATTGTATTATTGTTAATATTTTCATGTATCTGTAATACATCTGTACTCGAGCCTTTATGGCGTTTATTTTATACAAATAAATAAATATCGATACATATACAGTAGACGCCGCTTATAAGACTCACGGATATAAGGTTCAGTCGCTTATTAGACTCAAAGTCGTCTGGAACGGTCCGGACGTATCCAAATACATTAAAAAAAAATCGGTTATAAAACTCAACACTTCGGTTATAAGACTCAAATTTCGTAAAATAAATAGTAGAAAATAAACTTTTTCGGTTATAATTTAGAAATAATTGGTATTGAAAAATTAAATAGTATTCGTGTTGATTATTTCTAGTTTCTGTTGGTACCTTATAACGTATAATAATTTTTATCGCAACGATTATTGTTATTATAGTGTACCTGGCGGCTGCACAGTTATCGTAATTACGGGTACATTAATACACATTTTCGGATATTTTCGGAATATTAGAACAAAATAAAAAACAAACTAAAATTACAAATTTTTTTCAAAAATAATTTTTCAAAATAAATAATAAATATATTATATGTACATGCATCCTTTATAATTTTTTATTAATGTATAATTTTTATAATATTTTTATATGTAATATTTACCTATTATAATTTTAGTTTTTTTTATCAGGATTATTAAATTTATTCAATAATCAAGTATGTAATATATAATATGTGTTTAAGTATTAAAATCAAAGCAAAATAAGTAGTAAAATAAAATTTATAAATACGTAATTAATTTTTTTTTTCCAATTCGCCTATAAGATTCATTCGGTTATAAGACTCACTTTGTGCTGGTCCCAAAGCGAGTCTTATAAGCGGCGTCTACTGTATTACATCGAGACACTGATGCATATAAATTACTCGCTTTAAACATTTTATTTATCCTAATAGTGTAGGTATGGAAAAATAATATATGTTACCTATATTTCAAATAGAGACTACGATTGCTAACTCGTATTTTCACACAACTTATTGGTTATGAGAATATTGATTAATTATTAATAATCACAGTTATCTTACGCATTTCATTACTTCAATATTATAGTGTTATTTGTACAACTTGGATTTGTAATTCTCAGTATTAATAGGTAGTTTATATTATGTAAATAGTAATTAACTGTGCGAATATGGACTTATAAGTTCTCTTATACCTAAGCATAAATTATTATGTTTATAATCTTGTAATATTATATTTGAATATAAAATAGGTTTGTACTATAACAATCCAAAAGCGGAATTATAGGTTGACGTATGGTAAGTATGTCTATATTGGCTATTAAATTGCCTATTCACGAATACGACACATTATTATAATAATATGATGCAGCTTATAGAAAGTGTTTATATATAACATTATTATGTAGTTCGTGTTGGCAGTGTCAATCATGCCAAATCATTAAATTTAGTTTATGTTTTAAATGTTGCAATGTAAATAATAAAACTTGTTAAAAATGTTATACATTTTTTGGTGTTCGCCGTTTTTCTTTATATTGTGTGACCTTTGAATCATAACATATATCTTGTTTAGCAGAACCTATTGTCCGTTAATAATTTATTATCTCCGACAAAAGGTCTAGTTTGGGTCAACGGACTACCGTCTGTGTAAGTGGGATGAGTTCTATACAAAGGTATTTCCCAGTGAGAAGCTAATCGACGTTTGCCGTTTTATACTATACCTAAGATGTGCAAACGGCGAAATGCTGGGATGAGCTGCCGGAAAACTAAAAAAGTCCATCGAAGTATGCCAAATTGATTAATGTCCCGTCCGTCATAAAATAATATAATTATTATTCTCATCTCATTAGGGAATATCTACGGTAGGTAGGTATATGTATGTTGTATGTAGTTCACGAAGGCATTGTATTGAAGCTGCCGTTTAATTAATTTCAGCTAGCTGTTGATGACGTCCAAATACTTTTGATCAACAATTTATAAAGAGCTGTAAGCGTGGTCCCGGTACGAACACGAACCAAGTTTTTTCTTTTAATACTTCTTTGAGTAAAATGTATTGTTCAAAGTCTCTTACAAACACTTAATAATGGTAAGTTCCATTATTATTGATAACACAAAAAGTAAGACGAGTAAACAATAAAAAGTTTTTAGTATTATCCTGCACGCGTAAGTTCTCCAGAGATGAATTGAATTAAGCCTTTGATATTTTTAATTTTTGTTTTAAAATGCATTTTAGGTATGTTAGTTGTTGTACATATCAAAACTATTTCTATCATAATTACATACCTAGTATATAGTGAATACCGGAAAAAAAATCCCCGACCCTAGGAAAAAAAAATCCCCAGACTACAATATTACTCACAACCACATGCAACATGAACAAATATTTTTTAAATTTTAATTAGTATCTATAATTATCATTTACCACATTATTAATATTCAATTACAAATACGTATATTATATTATATTATATTATTAAAAAAATTATACATTATAAATAATATTTTGTTTTAAATATTATGTGTAATTCAATTTAATTAATTTAACAACTTCACAAATATAGCATATAAAAATATTTCGAATGATCGATACGTCAAATAGTAAAGTTAAAAACATAGTATACAAAAATATTCTACAAAATATAGGTAATAATAATAATAATAATAATTATCAAACGTTTAATTATCACGAGGCATATTACACACAATATATTATCGTAATTTAAAACAACATTTTATTTATAATATATAATTTTTTTAATAACATAATATAGTATAATATAATATACGTATTTGTAATTAAATATTAATAATGTGGTAAATAGTAATTATAGATACTAATTAACGTTTAAAAAATATTTGTTCATGTTGCATGTGGTTGTGACTGTTGTGAGTAATATTGTAGTCTGGGGATTTTTTTCCGATTACCTATGTAGTATATACCTTCTGTTAATAAACCGATATTTGTTAAAATATGTTATTGAATACTTCAAAGTTCGATCTTATTAAAATAAATGATTTTATCCAGCATTATTTTTCATCTATACTTTAATACTTTATACAGATTATATTATAACAATGGGTCATACCTAAATTGGAAGATATTTAAAAAAAATAAAGTGTTACTTACCTATTATAAATATGGGTTTTTAATTAATTACTATTTTACTCATTATGGTAATAGTTGGTTACTTATAAGGCTATAAATATAAATAATATTATTTTAAAACTCCCCTACACATTGAACTTTAAAACATTTTTATGAAGTATCCATACTTCTGAATTGTATGATATCAGATACTCCTATAAATGTAAATAATAGGGGGAAAAGTTATAATACTCGAGTAAAACTTCGAGTAAAATGTCTTTTCTGTAAAAGCGTGCGGTTGAATTTTCCGGAAAAACGTCATTTTATTGTGAACATGCAATTAGTACCTATGAAAAACTTTGTTTGCTATTTTCTAACACAAAAATACAAAATGCAATGTAAGGCGCAATTAATAGGATCTCAATGACTCATAGTTGAATATACTCGAATATATTATACCGGCTACACACTGTATACCTGATCGTCTATTAGGTACCTACCTACCTACCTTTATTTTTACTTGCATCGAATGTTCTTTATTTCAGTTTTGGAACTAAACCTTATAATAGCTTAGGTACCTATATATTTTTTTATTATAAAATAAAAATAACAGGTAGGTAGAACAATTAAATATAAAGCGTCAGCGCCTCTGTCACATTGATATTAATTAAATGTTATCTTTATTCAACCATACGGGCTTAATCATTTAACACTTTTATGATAATTGTGTATGATATATTATTATACATTACTAATTTAAATACTGTTTTCACTTTATTTTCGAGACTAATATTGTCATACATAGTCTAAAAAATGTATACATACCTATTAAATGAGTTGAACATTTTGATAATTGGACGCACAAATATTTTTTCACAGATTATACCTCTGTAAGCTTTGGTCGTGTTAAGTCTGAAATAATGGCCACAGTAAAAGATATAGGACTTAACGGATGTTGTTCTAAATTCGCTGACAACCCATAAAATAGACGTAATAGGCGACGTGTCTTCGTAGGGATTTAACGTTGACATGACGCATCTGGCGATGCTCTTAAAAGAAAATAATCAACGATAATTTTATTTTTTTTGTGGTGTTCGGTTTATACAAACTCTTGTCTTCCGAACAGCATACTGCAGTAGCAGTGTTACAATCCTAATAGAAAATGTATATTATTAATGTTTTATTTCGATTTTTAGATCAACAACTTAATTATCATATTATATAATATCATTATTTTTTTAAAAAACGCTATATTATTAATAATAAATAAGTCAAGGGGAAATTAAGTCAGAAATACTTTAGCAGCTGAAGTATTAAATGAAACAAAGCTTAATATTGTTACTTCTATTAATTATATTAAATAGAATATAAACATATTATTATGATTTATGAGTCAAAACACATTTATCATAATTGTAAAATAAATAAATAAATATATTTTATTTTATTTGTTTATTGCCATTCAAATGATGTGTTAAATTGCATTTTTATTCGAACGGTTATTAATTAATATTCGTTTATATTTTTATCTAACTTTTCAAAATTATTTTGATAACGTTTTATGTTGAAAGCATGTGGATATCTTAACTAATTATTATTTAGTTCTTATAATAAGTTATAATATATCAAGCTAGCTGCTATCATCAACAATTTCATTTAAAACAAATTATTATACTAACATAATAATGCAATATAATCTAATGTTATGTTGTAACTTGTAAGAGAAAAATAATATTTCTGAATTAATTTGTAATCAATGACGTCATAGAGTTCATCGAAATTTAAAAAAAGTAGTACTTATCTAATATTAATAAGCATATTTATATTTAATTTTATAATTCAATTAATAAATATTGTTATTTTTATCATACTATATCATGCATATAACTTGTAAAATCATTGTCCAGATAGAAATGGTTGAAATAATGTTTTATTAAATAAAATATATTATAATTTATAACACACTTAAGACGAGTTTTAAATAGTACAGATATAAACTGTTTTTCAAATTTTCAATACATCATATTATTTACCAATACTTACTCATTATTGTATATGATAATTTGTAAAAAAATTAACATTTATTATGAGTTATGGCAAATAATTTTGTTAAAATGATTAAGAAATTTAAAAAATAAAAACTAACCATACTTCAGAAGTTCTATCAACTACCTACCTATACATTATTTAATTCACTTCAAAATGTTGTTTTTGATAATAATAGAAAATTCGAATATTTGGTATATCCCGATATCAAATTAATTCCCACATTTACGGTACAAAATAATAAAATAGTAGTAAGTACCTAATAACTTTTTATGTGCACTATTTTTATTTAACCTTGAAAATTATATTATCTGGGTATTTTTTACTAACATTTGGTTTAACAATCGTTTATAACATTACTTTTAATACACGCTAGGCACTATATAATAAAATACAAATACCAATTCATAAAAAAAAATATATAGATACATTAGTAATACATGTATGCAATTTTAAAAAATAATGTTCAATACAAATTAATAATTATAATATATTAATAGTATTATATTAATCTATTTTAATAATTTTTTTAGAATGGTTAGAGAAAAACTAATAATTTAAGTATTTAATAAATTCAAAAATATTTTTATTCACAGCTTCAACTTCAAGTCAAATCCAAATTCCTAACGTGGTATCACTTATATGCCAAACCAATCAACCAATTGGGACCAAATCGCTGAAAATTATTTTGCTGAGACACTTAAGTTACGAGATATTTTTAACCAACTTTTAATACGATATATTATAGTTTTTATTATATATTTTATATTGTTGATGAATAACAGTAATATACAATTATATAGGTATATTATAAAATTTATAAAACAAATATTTTAAGAATATGCAGTTAATAATTATATTCATTACTGAACTGGTGAAGATTTATGTAAATGTATAGGGTATGATATCATAATTTAAAAGTATTTACAGAAAAATAAGTCATGGTAAGTATAGTAGTTCTTTAGTCTACTTATATTATGGTATATATTCAGTGTTCATAGATTATACACAGAATTAAAAATAAAATTCACTTTCGTATCTAAATAATAAAATGTAAACAGTTATGCGTTAAATTAAATTAATGAAAGTATAATTTATAATACCTAGGTACCTAATACAGTAATATGTATGTAGTATTATAGTATATTCTACATTTTATATCGATAAAAATAAAAATAATAAAATAGACACTAGTATGTTTGCAGGTAGCGTTTAGTCTAGGTACTTAGGTAAAAGTGACACTAATTAACGATTGTAAATTAAGCATAATTATTTATTTCATTTTAGGAGAGAATTGTTGAGGATTATGTTGTCTGTTATATTATGAACTTGCATTATAATCATTTAGAGTCAATACACAAAATTAAAAAAATACAAGGACCCCCTACTTAGGATATAGAAAAATCTATCAAAGGGTGGTTGACTCGGGTACTATCAAGAATCAAAAAACTAGTAGAGAAACAAAATACAATAAATAATAAAAATTATTCAATTCAATAATTATTTAAGTCAATTTTTTAAGTTTTTAATATACATTTTCACTTCAGTTTTTATATTATGTATTGGTGAAAATTAATGTTCAATAATTATACTGAATAAATACAATAAACATATGTTTCGAAAACATTCATTCAATATATTTCTCAAATATTGGCAATATCATAAATATTTATATAATATAATGCACTGCACTTAACCAAACAATTGAAATTATTATATTTTCAAAACATGAATATTAATATTCTATTTTTAAAATATTATGTATCAGATATTTTGGAAATATGGAATACCAAATAATTATGAAATGTAATGTGCACCTCATTTTCAACATATTATATTCAATATACATTAAATATATTTCAAAAAGTATATTTTAAAATATTGTAGCGATGTTTGATTGCCTTCAAAAAAATAATCTCAAAATATTTCGATACATTCTGACAATTATGTAAAGATATTAATATAACTATTTATCATAGGTTAAGTTTGGTTAGGTAAAATACTTTTAAAATATTATTTAGCTGTGTGGGTATATGTTGTAAGTAGGTAAGGCTATAATAATATTAGAATAAAATATCTAAGAATTCTTACAATGCGTTGTCTGGTTGAAAATCATTATATAGTTTTGTTGATAATTTTCTAATTTATTGTCATCATGCAATTATCGAAAGAAACAAATCAATGACCTCATAATTTAATTAATTATATATGTACGAGTACGAATGTAACTATGCAAAACATATGTTTCATTTAACACTGTAGTAGGTAGGTACCGTACTATGATTATACTTGTTCATCGTTATAGATAATAGTAGAAATTAAAACGTGTGTGTAAAGAACATCATGTTATAAGTTGTAAGCACTACAAATATTTGATTAAATATATAATTGATTGAAGCGTTTTTATGAGTTTATAAATTAAATATGATACTTTTAAAATTATTTTGAATACTATTTGCTTAGTTGGATAGAACGATGAATTATTGTATGGAATTTAATTTATATACTAAAACTAAAGATTATCTATAAAGGTATTATTAATAGAATAACCGTAAAAATAATTATCGGTATTTTTTATAGTATCCATGCAAGATCTTTGAGGATATTTAATAGAAATCTCTCAATTCGAACGTAATTGTGGATTATCTGATTATCATATTAATCAATTTGTCACGAAAATACCGCACTGTTGAGCGATTAAACACAATATTAATATGTTTAACAACGCAAGAGCAACTCTCACGAAACTACCGTCAGTGAAACATTATGTATCATATTACTTTTCGCATTCGTGCGGCACACCAAACCATAGTCGTCTTGTACGATGGTTATTAAATGATGAATAGTCGAATGTGAAAAAAAAAACAAAAAAAAATATAAATATAAATCTACGTTTTTCGAGTAAAATCACTCACACTGCAGCGAAACGAATGCAAGATTAATAGTGAGCCTGACGAACGAACCCGCTGATCGCGAGGTAGGCATGTATAGTCTGCATCGGATGGAACTGTTTTATTTACTTAGGCGCAGACCCCTAATCGTATGTCTGAGACGTACCTATTGAAATAATACGAGCGATGACCCAAACTACCCTCCCACGCCGATGATGACGATGAGCTGGGTGTCATATTTAAAATGTTCGTTTCAACAACGACTTTGCGCAGCTGCTGTCCGCGCGAGAAGACGTTCGGAGATAAATAATAGCATAACGATGATGATTATGACGATTATGGTGGCGATAATAATAACATCTCACACCATACGTAACATAATATTTTGTGGGGGAGTGAGTGGTCTGTGGTGGGTATAAGTATGGGACGTATAGACGGTGCACTCGCCGCAGCATTTACTTACTGTCGAGAAATCACCACCCTTCGTAGATGCAGTCGTGCTGGCCGACCACTCGTTGAGTTATTATTATATTAAACTGTGCGGTTATATTATTATATTATCTGCACTAATTTTGTGTCTCGTTGAAATCGTTTCCGAGCCAATTACACTTTTGTTTACCCGATTTACATTTACGTTTGTACGGTATACTAATTTAGCGCGCTCAATCATATCTGCATACCACCTACCGTTACCATATATATATATTAAGTCACAGATTTCTATACCATAGATTCCTACTACTTACTAAAGACTTGAGACTCTAAAACGAACACAAAATTATTTAAGGCCGTCCGGTATATGATTTGAGTTAGAAAAATGGTTTTGGTAATGAAATTAACAAATTAACAAACTAATACATAGGTATCTGGTATAGTGGTATACCGAAGATATACATATTATATTGATATTACTGACATATTATCCGTTTTAATTTGCTAACTGAGAAAATGGTGAAACACATTTTAGTAAGTATACTACATTGTATTAATTTTTTTTTAAATCATTGCAGGCTATAATAATTATTAATTCATATTTTATGGTTCTTTTCTTTATGGTTCGACCTGCACCTGATGCATTTATGCATATTATTTTGCCATATTAGTACAGTAATGGTAGGTCACCACATAATTTTCCGCAATAATATGAATGAATCACTACTACAACAGTTGTAAGTATATGATATGAATAAAATGTTGTATGATAGAGGAGATAAAATTAAAAATGAACTTTTATTTAGATTTTTCAATATTTTATTTGTATAATAATATGTGTTAGGCATATTATATTATTATAATATTATAAACCGTGATGTAAGGTAAATAATAAAAATACATTTTATTTTTCGCCTATAGGTAGAAGTGTTGGTATGAGGCACGATCAACAATAACGTAATAAACGAAGACGCTATGTATAAATGTGTATTATAACGGCATCGTTAATAACGCTTATACTGACTATACAGTCGTAATTGTTTTGTTTGCAATATGTTATAGCCTACTGTTGCACAATTTAAGTACGATAATTATTACTGCATATATAACCACAATAGTTATAATAATAATTCAGACACACTCGCATATTGACGATTACTTACCCCACCATAAATCTAGGTACTTATCACTTATCAACTGTATACCTAGGTACTTAATTTTTAGTGATTTTCTATGATATCTTGTTGATAGTTTTCGGACGTAATTTCAAAAAATGAATTCCGTAAGGTGTTATTTTTTTCATTCTTATCCGGTGTTGTGTGTATCCGTTTCATCACGTTTCCCATTGGTACGTTTACATTTGGACCACGACATTCTTTTGTGGGGGGCCCTTCGGTTTACGGTTAACACGCACATGTGGACAAAAATAAACTCGTCTAGTCTACTGCAGGGTTGGTATCTATTTAAAACGAACAAAATCCTCCTCTAACCATGTTCTATTGGTGGACAATTTTTTGAGAATCCACCGAGACTCCACCCATTGCATTAAATCGGAAACTTCTTATTTTTAGTAGCGTAGAGCCTCTTTTGGATCCTGAGTGTGTTTAATTTTGCTGTTGGCTGCCGAGCGGAAAATTCACTGTAAGTGTATTTAATTGTACGAAAATACAATATATTCTGTACTAACACGCTCTTAACTAACTTTTTTAAAAATTAATTTCAAGTTTTGAAAATAAAATATATTATTATTCGTTTTATATAAAATATAATAGGTGGATATTATTATACATAAAATATGTGTGAAAATATTTTTTTATTAAGTGACAAAGTAATTAGGTACAGGTGTTTCGACTTGTGAGTATTTCACCCTTAAATAATTGTAAGTTAGATAAAATTAAAAATTAACTACAAACATTATTTTATATTGGTAGTAACAGTGTTCGTAAATATATTTCATATGGTTATTTAGTATAAGGAAAATACTTACAATATTAAATAATCATATGTTTTCCTTATTATAATCGATGCATACCTAATAATAATTGTTAATTTATTTGCATGAAACAACTTCTTTTTATGCTTATGATGATAGATACAATGTGTAGTATTATATTTATGAGAAAATTAAAATTGTACGGCACACAAGCATATAAAATATTAGGTAAATAGGTACCTTTACTAAAACTATAAAATTTATATTTGCATTATAAATTCATACTATGTTTATAACATCTATTCGCCGCGAAAAGAATGACCATGAAACGTGAGATACCTACATATGATTTTTTACACGAATACAATTACGTATTATGTATAATATAAAATATTGTAATGTTATATTTATTAGAACAAGACATCACAATAATACGATTTATCTCATGATATGCAAAATCGTTTCGGTAACATTTTCAGTATATAATAATGTTACATCACTTGCATAAACAATATCACAGTTTAAATGAATTTATATCCGAATTAAGATGACTATGATAAAACTGTAAAATATTATATCATTTAATCAGACTGATTTAAACCTGATAAATATTATAATAAATATTTTTATGGGTTTGTATCAAAAACAATTTTGTTACGAATGAAACATAAGAATACAACCTACTAGGATTATCTGCTAATTATAATATAATATAGGTATAATAGTAATATTATATTAATTATTAATGAAATAAACTTCGTTAGGTAAGAGTCACCTACCTACCTAGTTAAAATCATTATATTATTAATAATATTTTATAAGGACTATGTATAGGTAGTAAGTGAAATGAATGAAATATTGATTTTTTTTTTTTTGAGAATTTTTTTAAATAGGTAGTGCGATTAGAATTAGATTAAAGTAATTAGTTAGGTACTACAATTCAAAACATAAATTGCCATACCTACCAAGTACCAATTACTGAATAGACTCTCCTTTCTAATGTTAAGACATTATTCATTGTATTGTATATATTAAAAAATTATCTTATTTACTTTTTGAGCTGCAGAATCGATCACAGATGGTAAATGTTCTTTTAATAAATAAAACAAAACATCGGAACAAAATATATTTATTTTTATTTATTTCAAAGTTTCCCATAGGTACAATTCTAAAACTAATTAATATATTTAACACTCCAAAATTGTATGATGAAAAGTTGAAAGTTACGCGAAAACAAAACAAAAATAACTGTTGTATTACCTGGTGATTTTCGTACAGTACCTGGGTACCTATATCATCTGTTAAATTATTATACTAACCAATAGCTCTGCACATCCACTTATAGTTTTGAAGACTACAAACAGTAAAATTAATTTTTTAGTTGTTTAATACAAAACTTGATTTTTAAACATAATAAAATTGTAGACAAAATGTAGACAAAATGTATACGATGCCTATAATACATAAATATATTCATTGTTAGCTTATAATGTTTACGCTAATGATTTTATTTTGTTACGTAAACATAAATAACAATAAAAATAATATTTACTGTACCATAATATTATCATAATATCACATAATAATATTTTGTACATTTAATGACTTACGGTAACTTCCATGAACCATATTCTCACATATAATAGTATTATAACTTATAACAATATAAAAGTATAACTAAGAATTTATATCAAATATGATGTGTGCTGATTTTAACTTTTTCGCTAACTTATAAGATGATGATAATATTATAATAAAAAAAAAAACCGTGAAAGGACTGACTCTGTACAATACATTACGTTGACTTTTAATGATGTAATTATTTAACAAAATAATGTGTTACACTATACTTATTATATTATAGATATAATATTCTAAACCTCCAATCTAACATTTTATTTGAAAGTTACTGAAGTATAAGAACCTACCTATATAATATTGTGATGAATACATGTAATGAATATTATTGAGGAATGCTGTCACCTATATTATAAGTTGCATATTTAAATAGGTAAAGTTTTAACAATTTAAATGCTTTATAATATTATATTCTCCTATCTAATTATTCGTGCTAAGATCATGCTAAAACAAATGTATAGATTCTAATATCCTGTTCCTATTGAATGTTGATGTGAAGGTCATATTAGTACATTTTAATGATTTTTAGAATAAAATGTATAAGTTCGTACGTTTTGTTTTTGTTAATTTGTTATAATGTTTTATAGAATTATTTTGCATAACTTGTAGTTAAACAATTCATTTTTGGCATACGTTCAAGTATCTCAAATAGTAAAAGGTTTTAAAATTATTAGGTACCTATAATACATGTATGAGTAGCTTAAAACAATATTAACTGAACCTTAACGTCTATTAGGTATAATAACTGACGTTTTATCCTGACATGTTCCCACCTATAAAGTATCAACACTTAAAAAATAATTATACAAAACTTACTGCTTTCAGATAATCAGATCACAACAACTTTTCCTTAATTTCTACTACCTATATAATAGATCAGATGAAATTTTAATAGTAAATTTGACGAATTGGGATTACGGGATTTTAGACTTTTGTGCAAGTGATAACTATTTTGTAATGAATAATATTATGTCATAGGTATACAGTCGAATACTCGCAGTATAACTTATCGAAATAATAAACCATATGAATATAGTCTGTTGGAATACAATACTGTACAGTTTATTTTCCATTTTATTGGAGGTTGATATATATATATATAGTTGATTAAAATTCAGTGACGTAGCCAGGATTTTTTTCGGGGAGTAGATCAATTGTTACACTTTTACACATAAAATACGTACTAGCACAGATTATAGATATCTGAAAAGTGTTAATACTTATAATACATTTTCAAATGTTTTAAATACAATTTAAGACTTTTTGAGCGACTATCATAGACCATTAAAATAATTTTTTAATTTTCTCAACATCCCCCCCCCCCGACTGCAGCCTCTTCAGCCCCTCCCCTGGCTACGCCACTTAGTTTTTTATACGCATTTAGACACGGACTACCAAAAGAAAATTAATATCTAATTATTGTGAATTATTAGTACGAACCAAAGTAAATTTGTTCAAAACCGAATTTCTTTGGGTAATATTGTGTCAATACGAGTTTTTTAAAAAAAATATTTTCAATAAGATTTAATTATTAATTTATATAGTATTATTTTATCCGAGAACTATTTATCTTCTGTTCATTTACCAGTCGAACAACTTTCACACAGGAGAAAAGTACCTACATCTATGACAAATCATAAGGGAAGGGAAAAAATATTTTATCGACAGCTAGTTCTGAAAACGCATTGGGTACTAACATAAGAACAAAGTTATACTAAAAAGTAATAACACGGTTGAAAATTTATCGAGACATTTCAGTGGGAATGTAAACGTTATTATTTTAGTTGAAGACGATAAGTAAAATTTATTTTGTTTGTTCCTTGTTTTGGTAACCTTTTGTGTATTCCCTCTCAAACGTAATATCTATATAATCATATAGCTGCATTATAGGCAATATAGGCAATATGTCAGCATCGATTAGACAATATATAAAGAATCAATATAAAACGACGCGTTTTCTATTTTCTAAAAAAATTACAAAAAAATTTCACTCAACGACGTTCGAGTCTCTAGTGTACGAAATGCTCGTTTCTGCGTAATCACGGAACAATAAAATTGACGTTTAAAAAACCATTTTATCGAGGCATATACTGTATGTATATATACGTATTGATTAAGTGTTTATCTATAAACTGCATAATCTATAGAGCTCTTGCAGTTAGAAACGCGGTACACAATTTCGAATTCTGACGTTGAAATTAAATAATAAATAAAATGTTTCGTACATTTTAGCGAACGGTCGTTAGAAAATGTACGTCCTAGTAATAAATATCATTCGTGAAATTCAAAATGAATATTATATTATTTCGCGTTCACATTATAGGTATTATTATTATTATTACATGATCGGGTGCAGCGGTGGTTGAAAAACTAGTTTTGCATATTATTATATTATAATATATAATCGCACCGCGCGCGTGTTTATACTTTTATAGAATATAATGTGGTATAGGCAGGTACGCCTATATACTTCGCCAAACATGGGATATCTATACGGTCGTCGTCGACGACACCGTGCATGTTTCTACACAGTGATATATTTTATCGGTATTCGTATCGAGATTTATATCACAATATTTTTATAGGTAAATCGGCGAACGTTCCGCGGCGGTATAGCTACCTATATATCTAATATTAATATATTATAATATACGATATTATGCACCGCAGCAGGTGTTACGCGGTTGTATAATAATGTGGCGTAAAGGTGGTGTATAATATTATTACAGTATTTTGCAGTGAAATTATTGTATCTATCTACGCAGTGACTATATTCGCAGTGGACGAGAAACGCGCAAACGTGTGTGTGCAAACGGATGTCGAAAGAAGAAAGGGTTCGCACGGTTTACCGTAAACAAAATGGTCTCGGGGCCTTAAAGAGAGTGGAATACAACAACTTACAATACTGCACACATGTTACACGACCGCGTGCAGCATTGTCACACGACGGCGAAAATGCATTTTTCTTTCTCGTCGCTGAGCAATATTATCAGTCGTCATCATAATCAATCACGCCAGCTATATTATATTATTATTATACCCACCTGTTAATAATTTTTTTTTTTCATAATTTTCATTGTTATTGCTATTGTTGTTGTTGCTATTATTGACAATGATAGGTAATACCTCAAAACACTCGCTATAATCCTTTCGTGTCGATTGCATCGCGTTTGTGCCGCGAGTCAATCTCTGTGTAATATAATATTATCGTGTTTGACCGATGCATATAATATTATACCACATGCATAATATTATATAGGGTGAAAATGATATAGGTTCACTAAAAAAATTTCAGGTTTTTTACAGCTCATTTTTCCCGCACACACAGCTTTACCAAACACATTTTGCGTGCAACCCTAGAACTGCATCAATCCGATTGGTGCAGGGTATAGTGTAAAGTGTTTTTTTTTGTTTTAATTAAGATATTTACCACGAGCGGTAGTCGTATAGATGATGTACATTTTATCCATTATCAATTTATATCAATATTGACATAATATTTATTTTAGTTGCATCGTTTTTATTCCCAAGTTGTTTTACATTAAATCAACAATAAATGTATTTTGCAATTATTATACATTAATTATATTTTAATGGGAACATTAAGACCTGCAAATAATTCAATTTTCTCCGGATTTCCGAGTGTTGCATTTTTATAACTATCATTCGCGAATCCCCATCAAAACCCTTATCGTTAAAATACGTATCGGATTTCACAAAAATCGATTGCCATCCCTTTTATTCTGCATCTACCATCATACCGCCGCTGGTATATGTAATCCACCAGTCGTGGTCGTAGGCCGACACAGATTGCCCACTCAACATAATATTATGCCACCTTGCCAACTGCGTCATATTTAGTTATCTCCATGTAGTATAATAATTAATAATTATTATATTAAAATATGCGTTTAAGTGCAATCCAGCAATGAAAATATATATATTACCTATACACAGAGTTGAGCGTCTGTAGCGCATTGAAATGACCGCTTAAACGGAATACGCGTTCCCACGAAAGACGATTTTGCAATTTGTAATACCTACAGTATAACAGATATCTACCTAAAGGTATTTTTTTATAATAAATCATATTTTAAACTGGTTCCTAAGTTCCTAGTTATATCTATATTAACCACTGCAGTGGACACTGGCCAATCGTCCGTGGGTTTTTTTCATAAAATATATATTTTATATATACATACATATTTTATAATATCTGTGGAATAGAGTAAATATTATTTAAATGTAAAAAAAAGAACAGGGGAAAATAAAATATATGAAAAAATTAAATAAAACATAAATTGATTACAGTATTATTATAGCTATTAATAAATAATAATTATACGATACAATTAACCGTTTACACCCTACTGTTCTCCCCTTTCAAAAACATTTTACTAGAACGATTATTCTGTATAATTTGTTTTTAGAAGAATAGAATCGGACAAAAGATTATAGTTCATTTAACATTTAATTTGGTTTGTTTATTTTCAACTAAAATAATTCCATTACTTTTCGCCTGAACGATCCTTGTACGTAAATGCCAGTTTTGTTAAAATGTTTCTAACTGTCGCGAACGATCAATTATATTAATATTATGTAGATACTAGATAATATATTGATTATAATGTTCCAGTTAATTTGTTTATTATCTCCAACTCATTAATGGGACGTTTTGTCTAGTCTTATACTCAATCATAATATTTTTAGTATTTGTGTTTATTGAGTTATACGTTTAATGTCAGTGCTTTGGTTTAGATATTATGCGTCATATTATGTGATTATAAATTAACGTTTCGGTAAATATCGTGATTTACTCAAGACAATTTTACAAAGTATTTAAAATTAATTATGCAGAGATAAAGTGAATAAGTGATATTCAAATGAAGTAGAGTTTAAAATATACATCGCGTGGTCATTAAAATGTATCTATATGTATTGTATTATTATGTTAAAGGATTAACAATGAAAACAGAGATATAATCTTTTGCTTATTAAGCATATTTTAGACTTTCAATTCGTTGTTGTTGTTTTTATTATACCTAGACATTTTGTTTAGGGGAGGTTTTTATTTACACTTATGAGAATAATAAATAGCCGTTTCTGCCTCATTAAATTGTACATATCAGACATTTCTCTTATACACAAATGCATTGTTAATAATTTAATAATACGTACATAATTGCATTAGTATAGTTTCAGATAAATTATTATCCATGCAATAATTCAAGTAATATATTTAAAAAATATTTCCCTTGGGTTGTATACTTAAATGTCATATATACCATCTAAGTATGATGGTGTATAATATAAATTTAATAAATATATTTAAATAATATTTAGAATACGATTCGATCGTTTTTTGCTTAATGATTTATTTGACTATTTGAACTATTAAGACAAGTATAACTACCTAGGTATATTAATAGAGATGTGCTGGAATGTTGAATCCCAAATAAATTGTTTGATATTATTATAATATTATGAACAAAAAACCGATATTTTATAAAAAAATCTAAGTAATAAGTTGTTAAATTTCTAAAACGATGACTGAATTTATTAATTTATATCAAAAGATTTTATAGAATATATTTTGATTAATAGATAACAGGTTGTTTTCTACTTCTTGAAAATAATAAATATATCATTTTTGAGCATGTGATAACTAATAGCCTATCATAGATGATAGATGAGTATAGCGAGTTGACAGTAGAATGTGCATCAACGTTTTAATTTAACATTAGACACTGTATAGTATTTTAACAACTTAATTAAATGTACATATGTTATGTGACTCATATAAAAGTGTAATTAATAGGAAACATTATTAAACTATAAATTACTAACACGCACGACATTCAATGGCTTTGTAAAACCTGTATGAAATTTAAAATGAAATGGAACACGATCACAGTACAAAAAAGTTATTTTTTTCAATTTTGACTTTAATTTGTGACTTGAGTGCGTATACGAGTGTCGAGTGCTATACGAGTATACGTTTAACTTTGGTCGAAAACGACACTGGTTTATGTAGCCCATACGCGTGATTAGCAAAGATTAGGACGGTGTAATAACTAATACGTCCATGTAGAGACGAATTTTAGTGTCACTCGTAATGAAAGTATAAGCTCTGCGTAGGTAAGAGGGTGAATTAGGGTAAATACCTATGTATATGTGTGTGTGTGTTTTATAAGTCAATGGCGAAAATACGTATATGTACGGGTTCTCAATATAATGTATTAAACATTTATTTGTTGCACGACTTCTCCATAAAGTTTAGAAAAATGTAATGCATTTAATGCTAAACATCGATTTAAAAATATGAATAAAATGGTTGTCGGATTGTATTTTCTAATAAAATCTGGGGAGGGGGGTGTACAGCTATGCTTTTGAAATAATGTTAAATATTATTTATTTAATTTAATTAAAGTATAAATATACATTAAGCACAAGTATAACACCATGGAATACGAACAATTGGTGGCTATGGTAATAGCTAGTGTGTCATGCCACTCCCTTAACATTCCCTCCCCCCCCCAAAAAAAAAAAAAAAAACACATCCTTCGCACAAGTATCAGACTGCAATATATAGTGTACCCAATCGTTTACTGTTGTTCCAGATGTGACATGGGCAGACGCAGACCGGACTGGTGGTTGGAACAGCAACATCAACAGCAGCAACGGGATTTACTGGAGGACGGTTGTCCTAGGAACGCGGCTAACGCGAGGGAGAGGGCTCGAATGCGTGTCCTGAGCAAGGCATTCAGCCGACTTAAGACTACACTGCCGTGGGTGCCGGCCGATACCAAACTGTCCAAGTTGGACACGCTTAGGTTGGCCACCACATACATAGCACACCTGAGCTCGTTGCTGACGACTGCCGAGCGGTCGGACGTCGCGGACCAGGGAGAGACCGCGACCCAGGTTGCGGTCACGTCCACGCAACCACTAAACTACGCCATGGTAAATCTTACACCATAATATATACGACTATCAACTATCGAGTATATGCGTCAAAGGTATAATGTACTCGGTAGACTATTAATTTTTGTCACAGGAATTATTGTCCCCAAATATGAGTACCTAATGTGTGTTATTCAGCTCAATCAGCTTTGAAATGTTCAGTCTTGTCCATGCAGTGGCGCCGAACCCATGCATTAGGGGGTGGGTGTATCCCCAAAATTGATGGGTAATCGTTATCCTAAGTATAAAAATATATTGTACAAATATACAAATATAAGAAAGATGACTTCTTAGTGTGTCGTAGCGTGCAGTGTGTACTGTGTGATAACGTTAGAAATAGCCAATAACCAATTAATAATTTAATTAATAGTGTTACCATTAATACATAAATTCTACTGTTTATAATCAATGGTATTGTGTGAAAATTCAAAAATCTCTGATAATACAGTACATTTACTATTTTTATTTTACAAGTGATAAAACGATTATTAGTACCTATATCCAGCGCTTGCCACACAATATACTATTGTACTATATACCTACAAGTAAATACCTGAAGTAACTTCAATGACTCTAACCTACCTATTATTAATTTTTATTATTATTATTATATTATTGAAACGTATAAACACTATGCTGTATATAAAATTAATATTATACTGGCTAGTATTGTTTATTGTTGATGGCGATTGTGCCTATACACTGTTTAATCGAATAGAATTAGTTTATTTATATATTGTAATATTTCTACAGTAAATTGTTTTAATGATTGTATCCAATAAGTTCAATTTTAACTTTTTTTAAGTTTGATATTTATATATAGTGTTTAAAGTAAAGTAAAGCAAAGTAATGTTTTCAATTAATTGAATTATTTTTCCTTAACTGGACTTAAAATAGCTGCCACCACAGTACTTATAGCGTGCTAAGTTTCACGCGTGAAGTGATATTCCGTCAACCAATTAAGATGTGGCTGCAGGTCGTAGTTTAGATTGCAGTAATTAAAATTAGTTATATAATTATTATAGGTGCACTTAGGATAGATTTGTCAACCAGATTTATTCAAAAACAGCTTTTAGTTAAATAATTTATCAGCCATATACTCGTATTTATATTATGTTTAAAATGTAGAGACTATACGAGTCTAAATTCCTTTTAAAATTCAAATCCTAAGACCACCTATGGCTATCGTAGTAAATATTAGAACTCATATTCTTCTTATTGTCGAGTCTGGTTTTATAGTATGTCAATAATAATAGTGCTAATATAATATATACATTTTTTATAAAAAAACAAATATAATAAAAAAAAAATAATTCATAATACATTCAAAACACAACTTAATAATAGAAAAAATAAATGAATGCATTTATGCATTTGGTAACGAATACGGTAAATCTAATAAATAATAATCGCATACCTATTTAGTAACATCCTGGATGTTGTATTTTTAATGTAATTTTGCTATAATAATAAGTTATTAGGTATATTTTAGACATTATAATATCAGGTCTATATAAAATATAGGTACTAAGTATTTGATTAATATTTTAACTCATTTGGGTTACCTAATTATTTTTTAATTACAAAAAAACATCAAAATAAATTTAATTCAAAACTGTTGTCGTGTAAATGTTTCCGTTTTACCGCTGTTTTTTGTTGCCTAGTTGTTACCTATTATTTGGATTAGTTAAATAGGTGTAACTTATATCTATAAATATTTTAACCTTGTTTTGAACTTTTAGTTCTTAGCTATGAAAATTGAACATTATATACATTTTTAAATACAAAATAATTTTTTAATGTTTGCAATTATGATGGATTTTGTCAAAATTTGAATTGCACATTTTTTTGATTTCATAGGTATTATAAGTTCAAAAAAAATTGATATATTTTAAAATATTACAATATTAGCCCACCTTTATTGATTCATTTTTCTTAATTTAAAATGGCATCAGCTATCGGCAGTATACTTTTATTTGTTGAACTTTTTCAGTAGGTATCCTTTTTTGATAAATTTTTTAATTATTATAAAACATACTATTTGTATATTTCAAATTTTAATATATCTATATATTTTGGGTTTTTTAAAATGTTGTACAATGAAAAAATGGTAAACGGACACTTTGTATACTATCTATTGTTTGAAAAACATACCACGGACATTTTGTACGGTGAAAATAAATTGATAAAAATCGATCTCGGGCACTTTGTACGATATAAATAAACCAGGAAATATATTTTACAAGATGAGATAAAATTAAATTGCTCCAAACTTTAGATCGCGAATCGTGATCGCAATAATCAGTATGAGATTTGAGTTTGATGACACAGTACACACCATACACAACCCATACATTAAAATACAATATGAACCAAAACCAAAATACTAAACTTAATCAAAACATTTTTAAATATAGATATGAATATGCTATTTTAAGAATAAATAATTATATTAATAAAATAATTACAAATACACAATTACTTGAAATAATTTGCCAAACTTTTAATTTTTAAATTTATATATTATGAATTATAATATTGACAGTAGATTTTTTAAAAATACACGAAGCCTGTACATAGCACGAATTTATTATCAAAACCATTATCATTATTATTTATGCCTGTTAACTACATGTGTTTTGTAATGAAATATGATGTGATATGTATACATTTTTTTCTAACTCAAATAGTACAAACTATCTGTCATATACATTGTATTACTACCCATCTGAAATAGTATAAACTATCTGCCATATTGACTGTTATTGTTATTACCTAAAATAGTACAAACTGTCCGCGGTTTTAATTTTTTCTAGATAACCGTACAAAGTGTCATACAATCTGAAAAAATACCCGATACACATTTGATCCCTAATGATTATTAACTATTAAATAATAATTGAACATAACTGTCACATTGTATAGTAGATACGTTTTAAGAATTTACATAATTATTACTTAATTTGAATGTTTACATGGTTTAAACATTAAAATTGTATTTGACTATGATCCTACTTAGTTTATTATTTCTATGATTAATAAATAGTTAGGTTAACCGTTTAAGCCTTGCTAATACCAAATAAAATAACGTAGTTCAATATATTTTTACTTTATTTCTGAAACCTTAATTTTCTGAAATATACAAGTATCTATATTAAATCCTTTCAAAACGTTCACCTTTTAAATATGACAATCAAGTTATTTAAATATTTGATTTTATCGATGTGGCAACGATCAACTAATGATTCAATTTACACTAATCTATATTCTATATACCATTATATATTTTACTACTTAGTACTCTTGCTATATTAAGGACTGTAATATTGTATACAATTTTTCTTAATACGTCAAATGTTACATATAATACATTTGGCAAGAATTTAAACTGGTAAATATATAAACATATAATATACAATATAACGTGATTGGTATTAGAGTTAATTTTATGGTGACCTGGTGAAGCCCTGCTTGCCCCCCCTCCCTAAGGACGGCCTTGACCCCCAGGGTTCTTTGTGACGATCTATCTGCCTCACATAAAAATGCGTACCAACCGAAGCCCCCACACAAACCAAATGTGGTTGCCGAGTGTCAAAAAAACAAAGTTTATTTTATGATTTATTTTTGAAGTTCTCGCATCACTTTTTTATCTGCTAGTCAGTAATGTTAAAAAAAAAAATAAAACAATATGTTTCTATAAATTAATAGTATTTGTTATAAAGGTAGTAAAATGTATAATAGTATAGTAGTTTGAGATTTATTGATATTTTTTTCTCAAATTAAATCTAAATCACAATAGCAATGAACACATTTTTAAATTATTGGAAACTTGGACGAAATTAGATGTTTAAACGAAGATTATTTCGTTATAATTCAAAAACATTATACGAGGCGAATTATAACTTTTACTTATATTATTATATTTTATACATACAATGAAGTTTTATAATGCAATGTTTTAAGCAAAATTTAATTTAACACATTGTTTTACTATTCGCAAAATAAATTACTTAAATAGCTGCAATATAAATATAAGTATATAATATCATCTAGATAGCTATATTTACCTATTTTATACTATTATATGTATAGGATGATAAAAGTATCAGGTGAAAATGATACTGGCACTAAAACTGAAGCAATTATTAATATTTTTACTTAATATATTACTATAGTACAGTATACTAAAAAAAATATTATGCAAACCATTAACCAAATAATATACATATTATATTTACATGAGTATAAGAAAAAAAATTTAATAGTTCTAATTATTTCTGAATGATATGACGTACCGAGCTAAAAGCTTAAATAACTAAATTAGTGACTGTGAATATCGTTTTTAGATGATAATAATTTGGTTTTCAAATTGAGGAGATGAACCCAACTGTAATATGTTGAAATATTAAATAATGCTGAAATGTAAACATAATGCGGTAAATATTATAACTTGATAAATATTTTTTAGATTAAAAATTGGTGGGGTGGAGGTTGCTCCCACGACTTAGTTCTAATATCCAATATCCAATGGGGGTAGATGAGTATAAGTAATTGTTCATTACAACACCTAAAAAAAAATAGTTCGGCGCCCCTGTGTCCATGGACTTCCTATTTATTTCTAAAAAAGTTTCATATTCAAAAATTACAAATTATGGAATATGAAATCTTAATTTCACTAATGATAATTATTATATACGTATACATGATTATATATACGTTTAACATTCTTGAAATATTGATTAACGATAATAATATATAGTGGTCAATAACACGTACACTGATATTATACCACTGACGTATTGTTAGTGTAT
This sequence comes from Sitobion miscanthi, assembly GCA_008086715.1. Taxonomy (NCBI): domain Eukaryota; kingdom Metazoa; phylum Arthropoda; class Insecta; order Hemiptera; family Aphididae; genus Sitobion; species Sitobion miscanthi. The sequence continues at coordinate 22,537,511 of CM017800.1, forward strand.
TTAGGTTTTTTTTAAATCTCCGAAAACATTTGATACTGCACAAGCAAGTGGCATAACGCAGTGAAAACAACAATATTAATAACTGATAAATAATAATAATAATTATACGCTCATAAAATCTAAACGTTAAGAGTGTAATAGAGAAATACGTGTTAATTACGCACACAATTAAATAATCAAACCGGAATGGACACAGAGACGGTGACTAAAATATGATATCTGCTACCTACCACTGCCAAAAACAATAAATTATTTATACGATGTACATGATACAATAACAATTATAATGCTACAGACTTCAGCGATGGCCAAATTAACGAGCTCCTAGTTAAATACTAAACTTTTATTAAATTTGTCGCTGTTAGTTTAATACTGTAGTAGGAAAATATGTGCTAAAATAATTAATGTACTCAGTGTTCCTGTTTTACCAATATTAGTTATTACTAGGGGCTGGAATTATATTCTTTTAAAATAGTCAAAATAAGATGCTAATATTCTCTTAAAAAGTTGAAAATATTCTTCTAATATTCTTTAAAAATCATATATTCTCTTGAACTATAAATATGCATTTATATGCAAAATAATTAAGCAAATAACACAAAAACCTGATATAAATAGGTACATAATAAAAAATACTACATGTTAATTTTTAACTAAGAAAAACTAACTAATAGAAAAACTATATTTTGTTCCATGTGCTCTGGTGTCATATTTGTACGACGGTCAGTTAAAATGTTTTCATATGTGCTAATTTATATTATTTACGCCACTGCAACAAAAAATATCGAACATCTACAAAAATTAATCGATATATATTTTTAATATTCTTTGTTATGCGAAATATTCTTTTATCTTGAAATGTTACCAAATAAGAAAAAAAAACTTTTGCCATTAACTCAACTGTTTCATTATTTGTAAAGATTTCGATCCCTCGTCTAACTGCATTAACTAAAAAAATTATGCAAAAGAATATAATTCGGGCCTCTAGTGCGAAATCTATTTATTTTAGGTTAGGCTAGGTAGTTGACCGTATTCGCCTATACGTATTGGAATCAATATGGTTGTACTTACATGTAAAATTAAATTTAAAATAAATAATAAAAATAAATATAATATATAATAGCAATTAGTAAATAATATATTGTTTTTACTCTGGCTCGTATTCATGTGGGCATTTTAAGTTTAGAAAACGTGTCTACTATTTTAATAGCCTCGATTCGAATCTGCCTTCCCCGTCACGATAGTATGTGCGATGTAAGATGTTCACAATATGTTTAGCGTATTATAGTTTCTGATATTATTATGATGTGACGTAGCTATATACGCGGGATGGCGAAAATAATAATGTTTTCATATCATTTATTTGGGACATGAATGAGCGGACAAGGTTGCAGTATCATATTAATATAGGTATTGTGCTTGAATAATAGTAATATATTACCTATTATAATAACTGTTGCAAATGCTTGCGGCGCTTAATTGAAATTCCATTTCGGTATAATTGATGGCGCAAATCTGAGCAAACCGCGAATGCGTGTCGTCGTCCGGACGAAGATTGCGTTTGTTTGAGTTGTCAAGTGCGCCGACGACGGTACAGTGTTTGCGTAATACTTCTATATATAATTCGCCTACGGTTACAATGTGTATATAGGTACATTGTAGGTACGTATTTAAATATCTAAAAAAGTTCGAGTAACATCCGGATTGTATTTATGGGGTCCGGAACTTCCAGTCCGACATTACTATATTTTGAATTTCTTGAGAAAATCGAATACGGTAGCTAATTGTTATTTGATTTAATGTACTATGTATCTATACAATACCAAAATCGATTTTCTCGAAAACAGATTTTACGTAAAAATTCCCGTTTTTCCTTATTTTTTCTTTTGTTTTACACGGTGCTTTTGAAAACTACTGGGAAATTTTTACTTTTGACCCCCCAAAGTACCAACTAGATTCACTTTCCTATCAGAAAAGTTACTATTGAAGAAAAATCAAAGCACTTTTACTGTCCTAAAAGGTGATGACAGACACAAAAAAAAAATAAAAAGAAACACACATCATTGTAAAATCAATACCTTCATCGCTCCGCTCAGAATCTAAAATAAATATAAGTTTTTTTACAGTTGTAGGTAATAATGTTTAAAAAAAAAATCACATTTTTGGATACAATCATATATATTTAATTAAATATAACAATTGTTAAGTTCAGTTGTTAAAATTATAAATTTAAAAACTATAGGTGCTGGCCGAAAAGTGACACCGGCCGAAAAGGGAAGGGAAGTGTACATTTTGGCCAAAAAGGGGGCCGTCTGTTGTCCCATATGGCCATTTACCTAGTACATTGTACTCTTGTACAATGTAGGATGTAGGTACATAGGTTATGTAAATTAATAATACTATACATTTTATTATTTTAACATTTATGTCTTCTGTGTATAAGCTGCACGATATTGCATCTAAAAGCAGTTAGTGCGTACGAAAATAATAAATAGCCCTGTCGTACTACATCATCAGTAATAATGAATTGTTCAGTAGGATTATTGAATTTTTAAATCTTACGACCATGTCCTCTAGGGTGTAGTATAAGTTCTTTCTTGTTGAAATAATGTAATTTCGTCTAACCTCGCAATATAAAACAATAATAACGACTTAACTTAACACAATTTAACTGACAAATGTTAATGGTTACTGCAAGAGGGAAAATTATATTAACACGCTTATAAACAATCTATTGCAAAGTGACGAACTTTATTAATTTTAGTCGAAATATTGCTTGAAGTGGTTGGTTTCTCAGTGATTGCGCCGGTTAGTATATATTATGTTTTTTTTTCGTTTTAATAGATTTAAATCCTTAAAATATTATTTATAACTATTAACATTTTCGTTTTGTAATACTATATATTAATCACATCATTACTAAATCGATTAATAACTCGTCTCGTTTAAATTACATAATTTAATTCAGTTTGTTCAGTACCTATTAATGATGTATTATATTTTCGAGTAAATTAGAAAACTTCATTTATTTGTTTTTTGTTGACTGAACATTACAAATTTAAAGTTGCAATTATAAATAAATAATAATAAATCTTTATAATAGTGATTTATGTTTATCAATCAATAATGTACAATAACTGTAATTGGATTAATATTTTATACGAATGATTCAAATAGGTAATAAAATATAAGATAGGTATCAGATAAAAACAAAAAAAAACCTACTTCAACATTTTAAAATTATTAGTTATTTCAGTAGAAGTACGATCACTATACACTATAGATTAAATATACGTATTTTAATATACACGTTTTTACGCTCAATATTATTTTTATTTTGTTATTTAAATCATATTTCATAGGTATTTATTCAACAGATGTTGTTATCATATCGAGTTAAAAGTAATATTGAAGTATTAAACTCAAAGGATATAGTCTGAATAATGAACCAAAGCTATGTTCAAACAACAAAATAAATATTTAATATACCTATCGAATATTATAGAATTATATACCTAAGCATAGTAAAATTGTTCACAAGGTTAGCTTAAAACTATTTCATCCATGAGTTGGTATATAGGTACCTCGAATTACAGATTAGATGTATTATGCTAATTAATTTGATACTAAACTAAGATAAATTATAGTTTTATCAACAGTTTATTTTATACAAACTAATCATTAAATAACACAAAAAAAAAATGAACTACAACAATACAAATAACTGTTGGTAACACATAATAATATATGAAAACTTGAAAAGATAAAAAGTGGCATCTGTATAATTAATATAGTTTGATAAATATAATGTTTTCAAAATAGTATTTCAATAAAAATAATTATTTCGTTGACTTAATTACATGTAGTAATTATTACAGTTATTTAACTTGGTCTACAGAACATTTAAACTATCAAACAATATTATCGAGTCATGACGATATAACTTGTATTTTTTATAAGGATACGTTATTTTTTCAATGAATTTTTATGTCTATGTTGATTACAGTTATTTAGTTTTTAAATTGCATTTTAAATCACATATGAATTTTTCATACATGTTATCTCGGTCATTTGTTTTCTGGGAGAAAATAAAGTATACATATCATATAGGTATTCTTGTTTACTTAGTTAACTGTAGTGATAGAAACTTGTGAAGCACAAAAATATAAAGAATACTCTATACTTCTATAGGTTATTTTTTCTCTTGTTCAAATATTGCTGGAACAAAGTTAGGTGTAAATCGAAAAACTAATTTAATCAGGAAAAGAATTAATCAAGAACCAAACATTTAAAAAATATGAGTATATTATTATATTACGTTTTGAGTAGATAAATAACGAATATTAAAGGTACGAAGTACGGACACACTGGAAACAATAAATCACACTGTGATAATTAGTTTGCAAAGTTTCTCTAATTTTTGAAAATAAAACACCATTTTGTTCCATTTGCCGGTTATATTGTTTTTCCATTGATAAAATTAAATGTTTATGCCTCTATACCCACGTGGAATTCATTGCAAAATGCAAATCCGATGTTTCGTGGAGCCAGGGTTATGCATTTTTCTGATTCAGTATTACGATTCTATAGAATAGTAGTCCTTAAAATTTTTTTTTTGGCGTAAGGGGTGTTTTACCCCACATAAACCTCCACCCATCAATCCGTGTCTGGTCATTAGGAGTTCACAGTACAAGTGATTATGTTTTCGATAAAAAATATACTCTGGGCTTTAGTCACTCGTCGATGCAGTAGGTACCTATATAGTTTATCGTTGCGAACGCGACGTGTTTTATGTTTCGCCGAACAGTGTGTTCGGGCAGAGAGAGATATAAACATATGACGTACATATTATGATATGATATATCTACAACGATATAATAACATATTTTGTCGAACTTCAGCCTGTCGGCTGTACACGTGCAGTCGTATACAACTCTCGATCGTATTATTGTGGACCCATTGTTATCGGCCACGAGCGCGTGCACAATAATACAACGTTATAATATATTATTATATTTATTAAAAATAAAGAGAGCAATGATATAAAAAATAAAATACAAAAAAAAAAACACGGAGAACTGCAGGGACGCCGTAGTAAATGTTATTATTTACACATAAAAAAAAACCCGGCGGCGCGTCGTTAATATAAATTTCCCAACGAAAACAAGAGCCGTGATTTACGACGCTATAGGGCAAACGTCCGTGTAAACCTCCAGCTAGAGATCGCGAGCACATCGTCGGATTTTATTTGAACTATATTTTTTTTTGTGTGCCCGCTCGGAACTATTAAATTTTTTGCCCTCGCCCTCCCCGCCCGCCGTCGTGTACCAATCAATGCCGTTTCGAGTCGTATGTTTACGTGTAAAAACGGCGTCGACGGAGCACATATTATACGACGTAGGTATACGATGTGCACTTATATATATATTTATGATATATATATATATACTGATTGTATTATGTGTGTATATTATTAAATTATTGTATACACTTTGTGTGCGTTCAGCACGTGTTTGACGTGTTCAGAGCTGTAACAATTGTATTGTTATTCTGTTGATTGTCACTACAACTGCAGAACAGGGTTTTTATACTCTCACGTGTTTCATTTTTTTTCCCCCTGTTGAGAATTTGCAGTTCTATAATTGGGCTCTAAGCTTTCTCGACGTTTTACTCTCCAATTAATAAGTAATATGGCACATAAATAAACACATGCTACACGCATATGCACAGTCACATGACGTAAAAACATATTATAGGTAGCAAAAGAAATATTATGTATGTATCTCCAGTCCCCTTTGGAGCTTGTTACTTTTGTGCCTGTCGTGCACGAAAGTTTTTTTACTGCATACAAATGCATATTTCGAGGCTAAAAAGTATCTACTTAGTTTAATTTATATTTATGATATGTTTTAAAAATACATATATCGGTATTTTTTTATGCAGACAAATATTTTGTTTGGCAAATTGTAATTATTACATTAAATACAAATCTAATTCGTATTCACAGTTTATCCTTCGGTTTGTAGGAAAAAATATTGGTAGAGATTTATAGTGATATATTGTTTTTGTTCTTAAATAAAACATTGATGCGATAATAATATATAAACATAGATATTCTGATATATTAATTATTAGATTATCGTCTTGTTCTTATTCAGGGCCGGCGAAAGCTTTGGGCGACCTGGGCGCCAGCATGGAAGGGGCGCCAAACTGAAAATTATTTTTATTTATCTTTTAAGAGGATGTCAGCGCACTATTTGTTTTCTCTGACTGGCCCACGCGCTACATAGACAAAATGCAATTGCGCAGAATCGTATTTTCTATGGTTTTAAGTAATCTTAGAGTAAAATTACTCATCACAAAAAAAATAGAAAATAATATTTTTGAGGGAATGACATATCGATTTCTTTAAATATTATTTTAAAACAATTTAAACATAATTTAAATTTACAACATTTTTTTGTTTATTTTGAAAGTCAAGTAACAATAAAATATAAAACAACATAAAAATCGGGGAAAAACGGGAATTTTTACGCAAAATCGATTTTTGACAAAATCGATATTGATTTTTGGTGTAACTTTAAAACAAATAACGTATATACATGCAATTTTCACTGTTTATATTTGCATTTTCTATACACGATCAAATTTTCAAAATATTTTGATTTATTTTGAACTGTTTAGGAACATTTTCAGTTTCCAATTTTATTGGTCTTTTATTTTTAAATCTAAGATTTGAAAATGTAGTAAAAGATTATTTATAAGTTTGTCAACCTTTATCAAAAAAAAAAATTGTCTACAAGCAAATCGAGTTAAATTTTTATGAGCATTTGAAGTTCATATTTTTACAATGTTGGATTTTCACTCGATTTCTCTTATAGCGGTTTTGTTATTTTATTGTTATTTAAAAACGAATACTGTAGATACATGGAAATTTTACTGAATGTTTATATTTTCATTGTCTATACACCATACAATTTTGAAAATATTTTGACTCTTTTGGAGCTGTTTACGGACATTGTCAGTTTTCAATTTGTTTAGTTTTTTTTTCTATAAATATCAATACAATTTTATTTGTTGAGTAAAAAAGCATGAAAATTTAATGCAGGGCTCCTAATATATTGTTACAATAGCAGTTGAAAAATATTAAAAATACATAGGCACAATTTTTTTTTATAAGCATAGTTCGAATTTTGACAAAATTTATCAAATTTAAAGTTTAATAATTATTTTGTAGTTAAAAATGTGTCAAATGTTCAATTTTTATAGCTTAAGATTGAAAATTTAAAACAAGGTTCCACGTAAATAGGTCAATATAAATTACTTAATACACAATAATATCATCAAATATACCTAGTAATATACTAATATTATAGGCTAACTGACCGTTTTCGCTCAGAATCGTTTTTCTTATACAATGATGTGTACAAGTGACCCACTTGTAACCTACTTTACAGCAGTACGACATCCACTTACCCACTTTTTGTTAATTAATATACTTTGATATAATTTTATATAATAATTAATATATGGCGCAACGGTAGATATAACGTGGTGAATCGCACATTTGCACATTTATTATTATGAAAACACTTAAACATGTTTTCGCAGTATCTATAAATATTATAATATCATATTTGATATTATTTTCGTCGTACAATTCGGACGGCAGCCTATATAATACTTTCGGCAGCGACGGCCGTTGTGGCTATATACTATAATATAGAGTATCTGATGATTTCTATCGTACAATAATTCGTGTGGTCTATTGACTATTTATAATAATATAATATTTTAATTACTATTATCAACTGGGGGGAGTGGGTTAAGGGCGCCAAAATATGGTTTCGCCCAGTGCACCAATACTTCTAGCGCCGGCCCTGTTCTTATCAAAATGTATTCAATTATACATATATATTTTAAAACGCTAGTTTAGTAATTAGTAATTAGTTTATAGTAATTTATCTTAATATATATCTACATACATTTTACATTATATTTAAATTCATATAACTAATTATTATTGAATTAGGGTTCTGTTTCGTTAAATTACGCCTCATGGTCATCTATTTTAACTAATTATATGAAGATTATATATAATTTATTATTGTTACATACTATGAAAAGTCATTGCTTTTTTTCGTGATTAAATTTATAACTATGAAAAATATCTTATTTCTCAATAAAATATTACGTTGGATTTTTAGAGCATAAACACGTTTTATTCTTAAAATTTTAAGGAAATCTTGTCCCTAAAGACAATTGGGTCGTTATTGGACCGTGAGACTTGAACGGTTCAATTCCGAGAAAAAGAAATGAGATTGAGATTCATAATTTAATGTTTTACAGACAGCAAATTATAGAATTTTTAAACTGTCATCTAAAAGTAGGAAGGGCGTGTATTAGATTAATTGTATCTATGTCTGTTTTAATAATGTAAGTTTTGTAAAGTTTTATTATTGCTCAATATTTATAAAAAAAAAGAATTTTAAAAATGTCGACTCGGCGGCGAGTCAAGTGATATTATTGTAATATCATAGTCGTTCTTTTTTTTTCTGCACCTTGTTACAATCAAACTTCACTCGAATTTATAATGACTGCTATAATAATATCTACCTGAATAATTTTACCCCTAAAACACCAGATACTGGACTGTCTGGACTAATCAAACAAATATTCAGATGGTAGAATGAATACACTTTGATCACCAGAGACCCTAAACAAATATACTTCTTGTTCGTTGCTGTTGCTGTTCATACAGACCTCTATAGGTAGGTATGCCGTGTTAATTAACATAATCTATCAATTTTCGTCCGATATTTTCCAATTAAAATGTATTACTTATATACGTTTACCAGTTTTGGAATTATAATTTATTTAAAGGTAAACAAGAAAAAATAATATTGTGGGCTACCGAAAATAACCGTCTCCAAAATGTCACATCTAATCACGTATTCGTCATAATGTAATTCAATGGAATGAAGTCAATAGCTGAAGCCGAATAGTAACAATACATAAATTATGTAAATATATACATAATTTGAATTATACCACAAGTAAACATTACTCTGTATTAGTCGTGCACAGTATTATGGTACGCATATATAAATGCAAGTTAAATGTCAATGTTATTTTGATTATACAGCAGTGTGATTGAAATCATGTTTTTTTATTTAAAACAAGGTTTTGGTTTTACTCTTTTAGAACCATGCTGCTTCATTTATTCGCTACTCAATTGACTATTGAGTAATATAATATCATAATAATTCGACCACGTTGAGTTCAATGTTCCATGAAGATTGATAAAAAAATACAGTGTGTCAGTGTTGTTAGAGGTTCTTCCTTAAAATCGTATGGTATGTATTTTTAACAATATTTAAAATGATTATGACAATACAAACATTATTAATGATTTTAGATTTCGTAGTTAAGTTTCTAGAATAAACAAACTAAAAGACTGTACATTTAAGAATATTTGATTTCATCATACCGAAGTACTTTCAATTTTCAAACTTATAAATGTAGTAAGCGTCAATGAATATTAGTGTCAAAATGTCAATTGAGTATAGGTTCAATATAATTTGTAGAAACATCAATCCAACCAATATAATAATATTCAATCAATAAGCCGTAATAAAATCGGTCAACTTCAAATAAAATCACCGAGATCGTTGTCACAAGAGTATAAAAATGTAGACGGACTCAAAACCTATCTGCGAAAAAAATGTCTAGTATACTAGCAGCTAAAGGCTCAGATTCTGGTATGGAAAAAAGGCCAATCAAGCCGTTCCAACAAAGTTGTGTTCTCCGTTTTCTGAAATGATTGTTATTGACTATTTGCAGCTGAATGATTGGATAGGTACGTGGGATATATGTATATTTTGAGTTTGCATAGTGGTCAAGTAAACATTTTTAATATTCTATGAAATATTTAATTTTTATGAAAATATATACATATATCTATTTTTAACCACTTATACTTCTATATAAATTTATAATATACATTTCATAAATATGTTTCTAATTTTATTAGTTTTAACTAGAATACATTTTTAACAGTGTATTTCTAAAAATACTTTTAAGATATTGCTATTTTCATGAAATCCTAAAATGTTATTTCAAATAATATGTTATAATTTTTTATGCAGGTAGGTAATAATATACTGTTATTAAAAAAATTATAGCTCATTGTTTATGACTTAATGCCATGCACCCATGTACCTAACTTTAAAATAAATATTAAAACACATTATAGCTAAACAGCAAACTATACGAAAACAAATTGAAAATATATATATTTCAATACTAAACATGAAATATTTCTTTATTTAAACCCTAGTCTTACGTGGAAAATAATAGAATATATACATTTCAAGTGAAATATTAAATTAGCCGTTGAAGCATAATGTAAAGTTATTTTTGTATTTTTGTACCGTACCTACTCGGCGAAACCATTGAAATTACCGATTTACCTGAGAACTAAAGACGCACACAAACAAACATTTTCACCACGATGTGATTAAAACCTGCGGGGACTAAAATAATTATGAAAAGATATTTAGTCGAAAGATTAAACGTATAATAGACAGTAGACAGACACCTATATTCTTCCAGAAGAGACAAACATAATTTGAATTTTATATTTATAGACATTTTGTATCCATTTGTCCTTTACACTATTATTAACGTTCATAATATTATCTTTATGCTTTGAAACACGATCAGTAGGTACTGTACTGCAACTGTGACCACTGTCTTCTTTACACAAATCGTTTTAAAATGATTTAATATTTTTACATAAATTACAATCGATACATATATATTATACAACTTCATATTTACATTTGCGTATATAAATATATTGAACAACAAAATGTACAAGTGCTTAGGATACCGTGTATTCAACAATCCACGGTATCCTACACGAATAATATTAATATGCGAAGTATATTGTGGCATTACACAAGTAAAGCACAGTAAAGTACGGTAAAGCACTTATTAACGGAATGTGAACGATATCAATAGGATCGACGAAATCTCCACGTGACAGAAAGCCTCGCGCTACACTTTGGTCCCGTTCCTGATCAGAGCAAGAACATTCCAAACTTTTTAGATGTAACCAATTTAATCAACCAATTAATATTATAATCTTAGGATAGCTTTAATTTGCATACACTGATACTAGAAATTAAGTACTTAACTATAGCTAATGGCCTTAATGCTGCCGAGTTGTATTCAGATCAATAAAAAAAACAATTAATAAGTATGTTATTATAATAGGACTTATACTATTCTGTTGAAAGTAAACATACCAATGGAAGCTTAAAATTATACGATGTACAATCGCTATATTTATGTATACCATACACAGGCAAACGATAAATTGTACAACATCGGGATATTAATGTATAGAGGTACTTAATAGTTTTAACTTATAAGATATAGTTAATCGTTTAATACGTTTGATAATATTAAGATCTAGTTGTTATCCCGAGATGACTGTTGAGTAACGAATTATTTACTATCTTTTTTTTTTATTTTGGGTTTAACTGATATCATCATTGCACATTTGTATGCAATCTACAGTGTAGTTTTTACACTTCTGAAATTTATTACCTCTGTCGCTTAGCTTCTTTTGCTCTACGAAACAATCTAAATAATATTGTATTATTATATCTATAACAATAATAATTTGTATTTAAACTCTTAATGTTTACTAAGTGTTAAAATCCCACGAGCAGCATAGCAATTGTATCAAAACATTATTAAATATGTATATTGTGTTACTACTTACTGTATTATATATATTTTCGAGTAGTAATAGCGCCCGTTTATATTTGAATATCTGAATAAATCATTTTAAGACACGATTTGATTGTTGTTTGTCTTTTAACTGTTAGTCGGTTGGACTTGGACCATTTAATGATTATTTAATATTTTATTTTCCAACGCCAATGTCTCCCATTTTTATTTATTTTTTTTTGGCGTGACCTATATGGTCTAAGTTTTATCGAGCCCCTTCGATCTAGTCACTTGCATTTTTCGTAGATTAGTCTTGTCGCCATGACCCTCGGGCCACAGTGTTTTTATCGCCACCGTTCCCACGACCTTTTAAAAATGAATTTATGTTTACACGTACAGCGCACACATGCGCGGTGGCTATAACGATGGGTTTTGTTTGTTACAATAAATATACAAAACTAAAGTATTTTGTACACCTACGTCCTGCGATACGCCCGAAATTTAAACGTAATTATTTACAAACACCGTACACGAATAAACATTCGTTGGAACCGACTACGATAGTAACTATATAATTAATGTCGAATTTTAAACACATTTTTTCATCAAATAGTAAATAATATAATCGTTAATTTATTTGAGTATTTGTATTATAATATTATTATGTCGTTGATATCGTGTTTATCATATACACCGTTTCCGGTTGTATCAATTATTTAACGGAGTGAAAAAGCGAGTACTTTCTTGAATTATAAATTAAAACCAAATTACAGATCCCTAAATATTACGAACATACATTTTGAAACGGTTTATTGATTTTTTCCCGATAATATTGTTTTCCAAAATGACGGTTTGTGTTTCAACATTGAATATGATACTTATTAGTTACGAAGTTCAAAATAAAAAAGGAGTTTGTTGAACTTCAATCCGCTTCAATCTTACGAAACTGTATACGAACATTGCATAATATTATATTTTAATGTAAACATAAACAGAGCCATAATATCGGTATTTACTGAATTTACATTATTATTTCGTTCACGTAATAATTTTTCTTGAAATTTCTCATAAGTTAATAATATAATATAACGGGTACGAGTTTTGACGTTCTGAAGTTCCAACGAAATAATATTTTATATGATTTTCTGACGTTGTTGTACTCAAAGATAGCATAATAATATAATCAATAATGTTATTTCATTTTGTTTAGCATTAAAATTAAATGCAGGTAATGATTACATGATGCGTCTATCGTTTAATACAACAGTTGGATGTTTTGGTGAAAATCATGTACACTGGTTATAAGGCGTTAACGTAGGCAATTATTCATACATAAAACACAAATCAAACAATAGCTACAATATTCAAGTTTAATCAAGGAAAAGTCGACTAAAGATGCCAATTTGCTTAACCTTTAAGGCTATAACGATTTTCTCCTAAGTGTCTTTGGGCTCATATTATAATTCATAAATCATTTATGTGTTCTATTCGTTGTTGTATTTGTTACAAATAGTCGAGTCTTATTAAATTTTAATTTTTAATAATAAACTTTGATCCGAAAAACCCCAATTTAGACAGTTTTTTTTTCATTGTACCATCATATTAAAAAGTACCAGTAACAATTTTATTCTTGGCGATATATATTTTTATTATACTATAAAATACGAGTAACTAATAAAAGCAAACGTTTGAAAATTTGATCAAACTTCTTTATTTTTTATGTCAGAAGTTATCCCTTATTAAAAGTAAGTTTGTGAAAAATACCGTAAACCAAATGTGGTTTTATATTTCTATACGACGTGAAAGTTTCGTAAATATTGACATTTTACAGAAATGTAATTACTGTGTTAACGGTATAATTGCCACAGTACCTATCTCGATGGATTCGTCTCTGCAGGCGATGCGTTAACGTTGGATAATTAATAAATCATTAACTCATAGGAATACATTATTTTCGTAATTTATTAAGACTTAATAATTGATTTTATTTTCTGGGTCAAAAACCAACCGTCAAAAATCTCAAACCCACTAAGTACACTTTTAGCAAAACTAACGTTTTTTTTTTTAAATTGATAAAAGACCAACATATCTTATATTAGAGCTTATATTGCAGTGTTATTTCACGTTCGGGTTTTCACGTCTTGGATAGACTTTTAGATGAAAAGAAAACAGAATAAGTGCTCTGTAGTTTGTATAAGGACACATTAGTTTTTGACACGTTCTTTTGAGAAAAAGAGATAATGATAATATAAAGAGAGACACAATTAGGTCCACTTAACTGACTGGACAACGAGTTGTTTTTGTTCACTTGTCGGAGTAACACGTACATTTATGTGTTACGTATATATGTATAATGCAATAACGCATGGTCGGTAAGCGGGTGAAAGGGAATAAGTCAAAATCACTACTTTTTGTGAAACGAAAAAAAGTCTCATTACTACATCGACTAGACTACTAGAGAATGCCTTTTTCTTTTTTCACAGATGATAAAATATTTGAGATGAATAAAAATAAAGTGGTTAAGTGCCAAATCGCTTTGCTGTATATTATAGGTGTCAATTGGGTCACTGTAATGGATGTTTTGAATTTAAATTCAATGATTTTATACGAAAAACGATTCTGATTGTAGACCAAAGGTTAAAACATACCCCCTCCCCCCGCAGTAGTCCTACGGTTCATCGTGTCCGTATAATATAATAATATTGTATAGGTATCTCGTATCTGGTATACAATGCATTCGTGTGTCGTGTGTGAGTAAGTGTTTCGATTCGATTCAAAGTACCACTTGGGCAGGGTCTGAAATATTGCTATGACATCGCACTATAGTATTATAAGAATATTATAGTCATCGCGACCTACGAAAAACAACGCGCCGCCGACTTCACGCCGAGCGGTGGCTGAGATTTTTAAAAAACTTATAAATACCACCGACGGTGGCGAAGAATAGTCGTGTTTGAGTTTGACTAATGGTACCGAGCCAAAAGAGACAAATGGTCGTCAGACAGGTGCAATTTGTCACATCTCTTTTCAGCAGCAGCGGTGGCAGCGCGACGATGGTGTGTCAATCGCGTCGTCGTTGTCGTCAATTCGTCGGCGGCGGAGGGGTGGCACATGGACCAAAAACCGAAGTATTAAACTAAAATAAACAGCCGACTAGACGTGTTGGAACGAATTCGGCGCGGTGCTGCGGGGCAAGATAAAAAACCACCAGAGAAGAAAATATATAACACGTGCATTTTCTACGTCATAACGTCTATCCATGGATTTTTAACAAAATTAATGTTTTGAACACGTAATTTTATGTCGGCTCGGAGATCCAAATATTTCGATATATAATACTTTTTTGCGAAACGTGGGTTGTAAAATTTCTACCATATACCTTACCTTTTAGCAAATTGGACCAAGGTGCTACTTTAGAGAGGTCATTTTCTCAATAGTTATTTAATGCCACGGGGAAGACTACTGACAAATTACGAAAAACCGCTTAAAATGGAATTTTAATATCTAACGATTTGTTTATCCATCACCGTAGTAACGAATAAAAAATTATAATATTATAATATTAATTCAACTTAAAGGCTATAATAAATAATAAAAATTTAATAAATCCAGACTGATAACCGTCTCCGCTCAGAATCGTTTTTCTTATACCATGATATTATATGATTGAACTCAAATTTAATTCGATCCATTATACATTGACTCACTTGTCACCTACTGTACAGCAGAGCGACATCGCTTACCAGCTTTTTAATAATGGACTTACTAAATGTTATTTGAATAACATACATTTTCCAGTAGTTAGTATGCTCAATAAAATGAAAAAATAACCATACAAACATTATATCGTGTAAAGAAATACTTACTGTATTATATTTATTCTTATATTAAATAGGTAACCTTTTTGTGCACTCTGCTGCTCTTACTGGCTGTCAATAGATATATTTATATTTATTATCAATAAGAACATTATGTTGAAATACTTAAACTGTTGTAAGCTATTTAAGGGAGTATCCCACGGAATTTGCCGTTTGATACCTACTTCTTTTGTGTGCAATACAATTGGCTCCCAAACACAGGTAGTCGATACCCATTGAATTCTCACAATTGGCTCTCCGGACATTTATTTGGTAAACACATTGGTTATCAAAATCGTTCAAAATGATTATCTAACTATACAAACAAATGATTCAAAATATAATTATTAAATTGTTTAAAGTTATATTCCGTTACAACTTACAAGTAATTTACCTATATATTTTTATGTATACTAAATAATAATAATAATAAATAATAATTTACTAAAACACAAAAAACAAAATATTTAAAAAGGAATTTTATTTATTCCACAGGAAAATTACCTATTTAGTTGGAATACATTTTTTTTTGTTATTATTATAAATACAAGGACTCTACTGTATATTAAACATTGGTTGCTATTAAAGTGAGGCTTAAATTTCATAGGTAGCGAATTATACTATTATATATATATGGATTTCGGATACTGTGGTCATATTTCTGAATTTGTTTGTCTATACGTTGTATTTTATCTTGGCTGCATACTATAGTTACGGATGAATTTCTCAGGTCAATATTATAAATATAACGATTGCGGATACGTTTTTTGTCAACAAAATACCAATTGCGGATATCAAGTTAGGTACACTTTGTGACGGGAGTTGCGACACAGTTCCCTTCACCACTTTTTCAGGACTTAGGACAACCTATGAAAAAAAAAAAAAATTGTTGTGGTAAAAAATATGTGTCTTGCAAGATGGAAAAGAGAAATATAAATCTTTCTTAACTAAAATATGTTTTTTATAAAACATACGTTTTCATCTTGACATTGTATTGTGAATGTTTTTTTTATAAATATTTTTTATTTTTTTTATTGATCCTCAATTCCGGCATCTATGGCCATTAGCTAGTTAGTAGGGTTGTGTTGTGCTGGTGGTAGGGTTTTGAAGTGGTGGGGTTTTACACGTGAATTTTTGTTTGGCAGAATTTTTGATTGGGCACCCGTAGGTATCTGCCATGGTGGGGGATGGCGGCACTTGTTCTCTGGACACCGTGACTTGCCCGAAGAAAAATGCCACCCGTGACCAAGGAATCGAACCGGTGCCAGCTGCGTTGCAACCGACGCCTTAGACCGCTTGGCCACTCCGCCCCCCTTTATGAATATAATACTTTTGTCATCATAGTTTTTGTGGTAAAGGATTTACACGAATTACATAATTATTATATTATGAATTGAACGATAAACAGTATCGCTTTTTTTTTTTTTTTGGAAACATTTGAAGTGGAAATAAATAAAAGTTAATGTTAAAATAATTTAAAATTAAATAGTTCATAAATTGTCCAAATTTTTCATTACTTCTTGGTTGTATCTCAGATAGTTCAAATGAAAATCAATCGCCGACTGAAAGCTGATCTAGAAATGGTAATTTAAATATACGTACCTATACGTTAAACATTCACCTATTTATGTTTTATATTCGTACTCTGCAGAAAAGACCAATTTTTGTTCTGTTCTACGTCATGACCAACCTATTGGTGTAACGGACAACCACAAATTTTCAATGACCAAAATGTATATATTGAGCTACGTATGTATAGCAATTTAAGAATCAATATAAATTATTTTGATCAACATTTTATAATTCGTTAAAATTGTGACAATCGTCTGAGTTTAATAATTACGCTTAATTTTTATATTTTTCTAGAACCGTTATCCTTAGTATATACTATGCACATCTTAATAATTCAGAAACTACTCGTTTGGATTTTGATCAAGATACATCAATATTTAAAAAAAAATAATTTGTTTAACATTTTACAAGTGTGATCACGCTTGGAAAATCACTCTGTATACCCTTATATATAGGTACTTCACAAGTATAATATTATTGTGTCATGCGCAGCTAGTACGTGTAGCGTTAACGCTTGATCGGTGTGCTTATAATAATAATAATAATACGAATATGAATACCTACCCTACCCCATCCTACCCTACCTACCTACCTACCCGCACACCAACCCACCAACCTATTGTATTGTACCCGATCGTGCGCGCACGTGTGACTGTGTATTATAATGTATCTATACCTACTATATACCTGCGTATGTGCGCCAGACATTTTCTCGTTTGAGTATATTATTTACTTTTTAGCGAAAACTCTTTTTCCTACGGCTTTTCATAATTTTATTTTGCATGAGGTTCTACACTAAAAATCCATATATTATTGTTCTCATTTTTTACTTTTCTGTTTAAAACACACCAGCTCGTTCATTTTTTTCGAATAATAAATCTGGTTCCGTGTTCTTGTGACATAATCATATTTAATATATATAT
The DNA here is from genome assembly GCA_008086715.1 of Sitobion miscanthi. Taxonomy (NCBI): domain Eukaryota; kingdom Metazoa; phylum Arthropoda; class Insecta; order Hemiptera; family Aphididae; genus Sitobion; species Sitobion miscanthi. The sequence goes on from CM017800.1 coordinate 22,555,605, forward strand.
AACATATGTAGGACGTGGGTATTATAATAGTTTTGTCAGTTGAAATTGCGATCTATAAAAAACTAATTTTATTTTATTACAGTAACATAATTTCTGAACCAAAAGACTAAAATAGTAATGCATATGTAAAGTTCTTGTAAAACAACGGTTAGGGTACGGTTACTGGGATACCTATAAAACACTTAAAACGCTTTGTTTACGATATGATTTTTTTTAAATCATATTTTAAGAACTTTGTTTTTTTATTAAAAATAAATAGTTACAATCTATTCAATGCAGTAGTTAGAACTTAGGCAGTTTTAAATGCACTTGAACTTCTAATGCCGAATCATATTATATTAATATTTCTTTTTTCTAAAGCATTAACACAATATCAAACTATTAAAATATATTTTTATTGGCTTGAAGGACTTTCTGTTGTATATTTCATTAATTGTTAACCAGAATATAATTCACAGTAGTAAACTGTTTATTTAACGTTACTTTATTCATATATAATTTACCGACGACTTGCTTACTTTATTAATGAATATTTTAATAATTTAAAATTTAACTCAATGCAATTAAGGACATTTAGAACTAAATAATGGACAAAACGGTCGTTGAAATAAAAATAGTCAGACAAAATAATAAATCATATACTTTTAAATTATAATATGTATATTTTTGAAAGCTTGAAAAATATTAATACATTCAATACATGTTTAGATATAATATAGTGGCAAATAATAATTATTACAGCTAATGGCCATAGTTGCCGGGCTTAATGATCAATAAAAAAAAAAAATTATTATTACATACATTTTGGTTGAAATAACTAACAGTTTTAACGTTCAACATCTTATATGACAATATGTTTAAAATTCATATATAATACCTAATAATAATAAAAAAAAAAAAACATGGCAATTAGTTTAACATATACAGATCCAACATATATCTATATACAAAAATCTAAAATTAAATCTGTTTTAAAAAGAGAATACAATTATAGTTGAAATACCTATACAATCTACATGATTACAAAATAACAATTTATTGATATGATTTGACAATATTAATATTATAATAACTATTAATGTAGATTTTATATTTTAAAGTTATGGGGTTTTAAGACGTATGATTTATTTATTCTATACATATTATAATTTATAGTAATAAAAAAATAGGGAGGGGGCTATAATAGCCCCTTAGCCCTCTTGGATTCGCGCCTGAATAGATACACGAATTGTAATAACCAATAAGTATACTAGTTAATTAAAACTTAAGCGGTACATGAGAAACTTAACCGTTATGTATCAAATTGTTAATTGCTTTTAAAGCCGCAAATAAAGTCTGGGAAACTTTAAACTTCAAACTGTCAATCACAGCAGCATTATATTATTACATGTTGGTATAATAATATTATGTAATGTGTATATGCATACGTTAAATGTGTGAAACGGATGTATTATGACACGAGTAGAATTACCAGTTTGTTGAAGTTTATAGTTTAGTGAAATATTAAAATGAGAGTATGAAATTTATCCGGAAATGTCGACCGGTTGTACTTTTAAACGGAGAACGAAAACGTTGCCGTATATAGTGTAATCTGTTTAGTGGTCCTCGTCCGCTTCCGTCGCCGCCGCTGTTTCTGATGGAATTTACAATCACACCAATGGATTGAATTTCAACTGACTTATGGTTGATTGTGGGAAGGCTGAGCCTATATAAAAACAATTAGGAGAACGATTGGTAAATATATTATAATAATTAGTTGTTGCACCAGCAAAGTTTCTGGTTTTCGTACAGGGGAACGTACTATGCATTATAATGGGTCACGACTTTAAGTATGCTTTTGAAAACGTCATGTAAATGTTCAAAGAAAACAAAAACCACCCCCGGAAGTCGAGCTTTGCTGTATAGCTGGTGTCGAGTGTACCACGTCATTAGACAGTAATAATGCATGTGTTAAATATATTTTGATTTCGACGATAGAACGTAAGGTTCTACAAAATACGATTCGAGAGGATACTATATAATCAGCCTATATTATTTCTAATGATAATTTTTATTCCAAATCCATAGACCTCACCTTCTATTAACCGACGTGATTTTTAGCTGGGACCCAGTTGTATGGGCTAAATAAATAAATTAAATCAAAATAAAATACACTTAGCGATTACCAGATTGGTAATTTGATTGTCATAAAAACTAATATTGCCCGATATCAAATTAATTTGATTTAATTTTGAATAATTAATTCTAAAATTTGATCAATATAAACTATTATTTTGTTATATTATATTCATCGACCTATTGTAATTTCAGCTCATATGTCTGCTAAATAGAATCGGCTCTTAGGTATTCGGTTCCGGTGGGTTTCTACCGTACTTATAGGTCTATTATTTCTATTTCTATAAGAAATGTGTTTTTCTATTGGTAATATGGTAGGTTAAATTAATTTTTGTCAAACAAAATTGCACTTAATATATTATTATTAGAACAAGACGATTGTTGAGGAACAATGGACTTTTCTGACGATTAATTGACTAATGGAATTGCCGTAAATAATTCGATTGCCAAACAATCGTAAATAATCAATAATTTTTTTCTCTAATGTAGTAATTAATCTATTAAATTCCAAGCCCTAGTTATTATAATAAATACATATTATGTATTATTATTTTAGATTCTGAGCAGAGCGAGGAAGCTAGTGGTTTTACGATGGTGGTTATTTTTTTTTTTTATATTCTGTATACGAAATTTATACCAGAAGGAGTACTTCGATTTCAACATATAGTACCTTATCTTTTAGAAAATTGGATCAAAATGGCACTTTGGACATGTCATTTTTCGATTTTCTCAATAGTTATTTAATGCCACGGGAAAAACAACTGACAAATTATGAGAAACCGCTTAAAATGGGATTTTAATTGCTAACGATTTGTTTACCACCGTAGCAACAAATAAAAAATTATAATATTATAATATTAATTCAACTTCAAGACTATAATAAATAATAAAAATTTAAAAAATCCAGACTGATGAACCAACTCCGCTCAGAATCGTTTTTCTTATACAATGATATTATATCATTAAATTCAAGTTTAATACAATCCATTATACATTGACTCACTTGAACCTACTGTACTGCAGAGTGACATCCACTTACCCCCTTTTATTTTATTTTATAATATTATAATAATTAATAGGTAGTTTAATACTTACATCATATTATTATCATATATTATTATTTTTCTGAATAGAGTATAGTAAATAATAATATGCCTCCATAATGGTACAAGTTTCAAGTCTTAACAAATAATTGTTTTTTAAATTACAATAAAACTGAAGAAGAAAAAATTTAACTATTTATTTAAATATTCTGTTTCGTTAGTATTTGAAGTTCAAAAAATAAAGTTCATAAAGAAAAATTGTGCTTATGTAGTTTCGATATTTTTAAATTAGTATAGAATGAAGAACAATTTATGAAGGGACCTCCAATAAATTGTCATACATATATTTTCTAACCAATAAGAGTTTCTAATTTTCCATTCCTATCTGCAATGTAGGTATTAGGTTGTAGCTAATAAACCTTACCCGAAAAATTCCTTTGGTTCGTAATGTGCTGTATGTACTTGAGCTTCGACGGCCAGTTGCGCTGAAAATTGACGTTGTCCATCCACGGGTCCATCGTGGTCTGTACTGCTTTCCAATCCCTGATTAATGCGGCCTGGTCGTCCGAATTTCTGATCGTGATGCAACAATCCCCACCGCGCCACAATGATTTTATGTGATCAACGATCGAAGTGATGTACGGTCTATCGGCCGCCGCATCGATAAAATTCGGAATGCCAACCTTCGTATAAATCTCCAACAAACTGACGGCCACATGCACATGATCCATGCTCTGGAGCGGTACCATGTGGGTGAACCAGGTGTTGGTGTCCCAGTGGACCATGATGCACGTGTAACCGTTGCAGGCATAGCGATACATGTTGACGAATCCGAAGTAGACCGATGTATTACCATTTACGCGAGACTGAAATGACGGTGGCACTGGCAGCAACCCCTGCTCCACCTCTGGGGATATTGCTCTAACTTCGACCTGCTGTCTTAGTTTCAGGTACGTAACTACTGCTTCCATCGTCACGTTACAGTACCTGCGGTGAATTCGGTAGTACATCACATCATTGCTGCCATGGTTGGTGGCTATATACGCCTCGTGCAGCACGTTAAACAATTCTTCGTTGGTCACGTACAAAGGGTACTGGTCTAGGGTTACCCCTTCTTTTAGCAACGGCTTCACCAACCTTTCACGACCACCCTTTATGGCAATATCATACCTGCGAAGTAATGAGTATTTCTTCAATGAATTCGGCGGAAAGCCTTCTTCCCATGCACTCTTTAGCCGTCTAACCTTTGTGAGCCGGTCCAGATATTCTTCGTGGCTCAAACTCATCTTGTTATTGCGCTTAGTGGCAACAATGGCCTTCCATGCCTCGTTGAATCTCGTCCTTTGCCACTCCATGATCTCAGATTATATGAGCACACGTTGACCAAACACACGATGTATAGAGTGCCTGCGCACGCGAATTGTTTGCTACTGAACGGACCTTTGGCCGGCGTCTACCGATTCGACGTCGCCCCACCAGAAACTATCGCTACAATAGTGTTATTCTACAAATGACCAATTTTTGGGTAGCTTGGGTAAGTTAATATGTGATCACAATGTGCTACATTATACTATATTAGTGTATCGGTAGTAAATTATTGGTACATAACGTCCCTACGTATTATATTGTATTTCTGAGAATTTAGTTCGAGGTTATCAATAAGGTTCACCCGTGTCATTATTAAGTCAATACAATGTGCATCCGTCTGCCAGCTGTTGATGTGGCCGATGTGGGTATACTAAAGACCTAACCCAATTTCTGCACAATAGGCAGCATTCCTTAAATATTTCCAAGAAACTTCAATAATGATATATCTTTTATTTCAACATACAATGTTAAGTGAATTTGAACCTTAAGTAACTACGTACTTATCAAGTTATCTGTTATATTATATTAATTAATTTATTTAATCTAAACCATTAAAACGATATTATTGAAAGTATTAAAATATTTCGGTATTGGTCCGGAAGATTTCCTGTTCTTTTTATTTGTCGTTGACGAGAATTTAATTTATGCTACTGAACTATTTATTATTTAAGGTTACTTTATTCATATTTTATTTAAATACCATAAATTATTTATAATTGAACATTTTAATAATTTAAAATTTATCTCAATGAAATTAAAAAAATCGAGTAAGTACTTAAAACTGTATAAAACGATCGTTAATTAACCAACAGACAACAGTTGATTAGACAAAATCATAAATATATCCTCTAAATATTATAATTGGTATGCATATTTTTGAAAAATATTGTTCTATTTAATATATTATGTTATAGATAACATAACACAGTGTTCAATAACTATTATTACGACAGTAATAATATAGATTTTATGAAATAATACAAATATATATTATTATGATGATTAGAATCATACAGATTAGAGCGCATGCGAATCGTATTCTACTGAACGACAGCTCGGTGAACGAAAAGAGACAACTACTGATCCAATGCAACACGTCTGGCCAAGTATTATCTCTACAATAGAGGCAATTTGTGTATGGTAGATTTGTAAATAGGTCGTTAAAGTCACCCGACCACCTACCACCGATATTGTGTCAGTTAAAAAGGGGTTTAATAAGTTCCCACACAAAACATAGCAGGTAAGCGGGTACATAAGGAAAGTTCCTTCACGGAAAAAAATGCACCCGTGCGTAAGTTCCCACACGAAAATTTATTCAGACTTAGGACTGACAACTTAAACGTAGTTGGTTCAAATATATAATAAAAATTAATAATATAATGTGTAGGTATGGTCCACATATTATTTGTACTTTCGCAAGCATTTGTAGTAAGACTTGTATCGGCAGAACTAGCACTAGCCCAATACTAGGGGGGAAACTATATCAATAACAAAATATATCAGATTATAACTTAAAAAAATGTACACAGTATGACTATAAGAAGGGTTTGAGCTTTCGCAATAAGACAAATAAAATTTAACTTTTTCTATTACTTTTATTATAATTATTATAACTATTATTATTTTATACCTATACAATGATACGAATAATATGTGAATTTTTATTATATATTTGGATTAGATTCAATGAAAAAATTGATTGTACTTTTTTTATGCAACATAAAAACAAACAAATTTTAAGTAAACCAACTACATTTAAGTTGTCAGTCCTAAGTCTGAATAAAGTGGGAAAGAAGTTTGTATTCGGTGTAATTTTTTTTCGTGTGGGAACTTACGTATGCATACACGGGTGTGTTTTTTACCTGCTATATCTCGTGTAGGAACTTTAAAAGGCGTTAAAAGGCGTCAATAAATTCTGCGTGGCACAATAGGTACATCGTATATCGTATAAGAATTATTTTATAAATTATATATTATAAATAAAATTAATATTGTATACGTTAAAAAATTGTCTTACATCCTAAAAATATAATTATATAGGTATCTATAAGTCAGAACCGTAGCAAGGTTCATCAACGCTCAAGGATAATATTATCATAATATTTCTACCCTTGTACATTATTTTGTAATTGTTTAAGAAATACATATTCTAATAAGAACTCTAAGAGTTCAGCTATTTTGAGGTCTGCTTTATTTTTTAATAAATCCACCGCCTCCACACATTAGTATAAACAAAGTCTTTTTATAATATTATTTATTTATTTAATGTATGTAAAAAAAAGATTCCATTTAAAAAAATTGTGTTATAATAATAGTTGATAATGTATTGATAAAAATAATAAATATAGGAATAATTAAAAAAAATGTATAAAGTGCATTAGTATGATGCAACATTGGTTCAGCATTGTGTATAATATGTATAAATAACTAAATAAAAATGCATGTCAGCAAAATCGATCTGCGCATACAGCATCCGTGAGGATATACCCATTAGCCGTGGAGGGGGACTCACCGCCTGGACAAAAACCGATTTTTTTCTGTTTTATCCATAAACTAAAAAAATTATTAAAAATCATGAGATTAATGAAAATAAATTGTTGAAAAATAAACATTTTCACAAAAATAAACTCTACTGTTACCTATCTTCAATTGTTTCAAAAATAAAATAATAACTTTTTTACCAAATGTCTGTTTATTTAGTCAAGGTTCATGGGTTTTTGTTATAAGTACATAAAAAAAATGTATAAATCGTATTAATATGCAATATAGGAAAAGTATCGTATACAATATATATGATATACATAAATAATTGATAGTAATAATTAAGAACTGAGAAAATTAATATTACCAAATAAAATTGAGTTAATTATGACGTGTTTGATAATGTGTGGATGTAATATATTATATTAGCAGAATTACCAATATTGACATTAGCATATTATAGTCGGAAAAATAATCGAATAATTTGAGAGAATATTTTCTAAAAAAAATGTAACTGAATTTTTAGTGTTGTAGCTGGTCATCTTTATACTATACATTTTAATGCTGTGCGCACACCGAGATAATAATATATAACAATATAAAAGTAGTCTTTGTCACATTCACATTCCGGACCACATTTCCTGCGATCCCTTATTTTGTTAATATAATATAAAAGTGTCTCTATTCATTCGTATATAATATTATCTATATTATTTCGGTTGTAAACTTGTGTGTCTTCGGTGTGTATAGTTCAAGGTTGCCATGTCATAATGGTTGTCCACCCGTCGTCACGTTAATGGGATATGCGTCCGTTCGCCGGCTGATGTGGGTAGTATATACGGCCAAATGTAAACTCCTATACACGAATAATCTTTTTACCTGTAAATCAAACATAGTGTAATCTCCTAGATGGAAATTTTCACCTAAAAAAAATATCCTACACTTCAACATTTTATTTGAAATTTTGAACACACAATTTTGGAATTGAAAAGCTCAAATAGCTAAAAATTATTAGTTGAAATTAATAATATATATTTATAGATAAAATACAAACACTTTGTTTTATGATTTATTTTAATTTGATTATTTTTAAGTTTTTATTGATATAGGTAGCTGAATTGATTTTCATATACCTAATATTTATTAATGTATTGCAAGACATATATATTTTATTTTTAATGTCGAAAATACGAAGACATATTTTTTTCTACTGATTTCTTTTTTTTACATAATTTTGATATTTTTACCAATATACATAACTCATTTGGTTTTTTAATATTTAATAATATATGGTAATTAATTAATTAAACGATTCAAACTGGAGGAAATTATTAAATTTGATAGTTTATATAAGTATGATAGGAGAAAACAACAGCGGTACAAGCGGTATTCACTTTTCCACCTTTTAAAAATTCATTTGAATTTTTTAAAAAAATTACCACCTATTATTTTTTCCATCGTTTGTAGGAGTCAACACTATCTTTTGTAGGAATCGACATTATCTTTTGTAGGAGTTAACGCTGTAGGAGATTACCTACATTTGTAGGAGTTTAATATTCCCTGTATATACGCACAAAGCGTTAAACCTAGGTGGGGTCTGGTTCGTGGAATATGCGAAACGTGTTTAACACAATCGATTGTTAAAATATAACGTCTGTCAATGAGACGGGATGTACGTTTTTTTTTTCAAATATCCATCGGCAAGTTTGTGCCGTCCCTAAATGAATACCCACATATTTTGAAAAAGAGATATTTTTCCCCTGGGAAAAACAATTTTAGTCACTAAAGCATAAAGGCAAAAATGTTTTACTTCGAAATTTAAAAATTATTTGAAGATTTAACTACCTATACTGTTGTTTTATAAAAAATGAAGAAAAAAATCGATGTTTTAGTTATTAAAAAGGTTTTATTATTTTGTTCTTTCGTACGATTCCAACGGATGTTTCCGTATTGGTTTTATTACGTAGGTAGATAGATACCGTAGTCTGTAATGCGTGAGTATTAGTGATAACGTTAGAGTTTGGAACTTGGAAGTTGTTGTAATGAAATAAATATACTTATATTCGTTAATTTGCTTTTTTTATATATAATAAGAAATTTAATAAAAAAAAATCAGAAAAGGAATAATATTATTTAAGAAACATTTTTAAAGCTATTTATTTGTGTTTAAGGGGGATTGCAAACGGACAATTCTTAAGAATTCAAAATAGGCAATTTTTAAATTGTATGCATGCCAGGGGTCTTGTAAATGTGTGCATAGTAAGTGATCATTAGTGTGGGCAAATAAAGTAGCGGAGCGCTCCCGCACGCGCATGAACAAGTTACTGCCTCGGTGTATGGCGCGTGAATAGTAAACAATTTATGTTTATTTGTATGTACTTTTCGTCAAGTGTCAACCCTTCCGATGAAACTGATAACGCGATATGACTTTTCAAAACTGATATGAATTCAAGAGTATGTCTAATTGAGATCGATCGGGCTAAATTTTAAGGTCCTTAATTTAATTTTCCAACAATCAACATTTAAAATTTTGTAAGTTTAAAACAGAACTGATTGGAGCTTAGGAATAAAATTTTAAAAAAGTTGCCTGATCAATCCGAAGTAGACATATTGACGAATTCAAATCAGTTTTCAAAAGTCTTATCTCGTTATCAGGTCCATTTTGATTGAAATAATTGTCCGTTTGCAATCTCCTTAAGCTATTTTTAAAATTATGCATTAAAAATGGTACTTATAGGTGTTTTATAATTTTTGCAGGTACCTACTTTTTAGAGTAGGTATAATTGTAAATATCAAGTTAATTTAACACGTTGACGGACAGACATTGTAAACACCATTTTGTTCCATAGCCATGGTTAAATGTGGAACTATGTGAATTTGTAAAAAATGGAAATAATTATCTAAAATAGTTAGCTTTAAATTGACATTGTCCGAATGGGCAACAGCATTTCATCTGTCATAAGAAACCATTGGAATTATTACTGCTATTACAGTAATGCCATATTTTAGAAGGTTTTTAGAGTTCATACTGTTATTAAAGCAGTAATATTTTAAACTTTCTATATAGGCACAAATAGACGAATTTTTAAATATACTCTTGGCTGTATTATATTTTCAAATTCTTGAGATTTTTTGTGCTACTTAAGGAGATGTGTGGAGATACAAAATGCTATTATCATTGATGTCTATTCTTTCGTTAGGAATTTGATGATTATCGTTAATACTTGACCGGCAAACCAATAATCATTATATTGGTATTTGCAGTAGGTCCATAATTACCGGCAGCAATGAATGCGAAGGGCGATTATCGTCTTTTCGGACACCTAGAATGTATACTTAAAGACCATATTTATACATTTTTTTGCTACTTAAGGAGTGTCCTGCGGCGCCACAAACTTTAGCATAAATGCCTATCTTTTTTTCGTTAGGAATTTGACGATTCTCGTTAATACTTTAAATGCAAATAGATAATCATTATTATATTGTCATTGGTACGTATCAGCGATTGCAATGACTGCGAATTTATCGTCATTTGTTCAATTATCTCCTTTTACTGTGCCTAAAATATGTATTACACACACACATATACTTTTTTTTTACTGATGTTTAAATTGTTAATTTCAGACGTGGCCATATAACGGACACAACACCGCGAAAGAATGTTCATCGGCTGACGATGATGACTACAGATACGACTGTTACAATGATACTTTGGAAGAAAAATCGTATTCAACCTACGACAGTACTTACTACAAGTCGTCGATCAACTCGTGAATATTTGTCAATCGTGTGTATTAATTTATTCAATATAGACCTAGGTACTTAAAAAAAAAATAATTTATATTATCATGATTATTTATATGGACATATGTGCACATGTAAAATATTTCTATTCGTATTATATATTTTATCGATTGACGATTAATTTATGGATTTACACGTAATTTAAAATAAGCTGTAAAATGATTTTAATAAAAACTATAAAAACAATACCAACTGGTTTTACGAGAATGTGTACCACACGATAATATAACAATAAGGTAGACCTTTTATTAGAAACGATGAACTATTAAACATTTTATAGAATAAGATAATATTATCGAATCCGAGTAACCTAATTATAAAATCGTTCGTATACCTATCATCCGACGTGTAAGATATTTACGGAGTGATTATTTTATCGAAACACGAGATTGTCTAATCTATAGCCTTTTCCAATTATAGAGGGTTTTTAGATAAAATAATCAATCAATGTACATGGGCTACCCACGACTTTAGATAGTACTATCTAAAGCTGTTGTGCTACCTACTGATTTGGGAAATATCAGAGATATTAACGAGCTAGGTACAAGATAATTATAATGCTTTTTTTAACGTTTGAAACGTTGTATTGTAAAAAATGCTTTTAATATTAACTTAGACGTGCTCATTTATTATCATAATATGATAAAACAATTGGTTGATTTCTCGAAATTTAATTACTCACTAAGTAAGAAAAAAAACCTATACCTAACAATATTTGATAGAATTTGTATTTTAATTACCTATATAACTTACGATTTTAAATTATTTTATTCACATATAATATATTATAATGATTTTTTTTCATTAAAATTTCGTGGTTTCGGTTATTTAATTATTTCCACATTTTAGTAAGCTAGATCATCCACAATCAACAAATTTATGAACGATATTGATTTAGAATGTCTGAGGTAATTTAGTACGTTTGAGGTTGATGGTAGTTATCAAAAATGTATTTCATGATTACGAGAGTTCGATTTTTTCGATTTCATCAATTCAGTTCAATCATTTTATTTTACTCAAATGTTTATTTACGATAGTTTTCTAAATTATAGAACGTATCATTTTTATGTTTAATTGTTAACTCTTAATAACTTAATTCTATTTGTTAATACAAACGACTTTGATAACTTTTAGTTTTAACTAATAACGCTCATTGCATGCTTATCTATCCATTCATTAAAAATTGTTTGCCCTTTATATTAACAAACTGAAACTAAAAATTAATGTGACATTTGTAGTTCTTAAATAATAATATGTTAGTATTTTGGAAAATACCAAAATAATTGAACAATAAACATATGTCATATTATTATAATGATTTAATAAAATCATACATTTATTTTCTAACGGTTTTCGCAAAAACAAAAAATTTCAGTGCAGTTTATAAAATTTTCAGTCCCGTACAGTATGCAATTATTGTTCAATATTGTATTGTAGATATGCATATAGATATTATATTGTTTTAAGATATGCATTTAATTAAAAATACCTTTGTACGTATAAATAGTTACCTTATGTGAAAAAATATAAGCTATGCGATGTATTACAAAATTTGCATAATGAATTCTATTTAACAATTATTTAATATTTTTTAATAAAACTGAAGCAGAAACAGGGTTTCAATTTTATTAACCGTTTTTCTTTTAATGTTGATACAGCAATTTAAAATAATATCATCGTTGCAGATTGTATTTATAAAATTAAATGTCGACATTCTGAAATGTACGAGGGTGTATATAAGAACGAAAACGTAATTGAATGAAACAAAAATACAAAAACAAATTATGTCCATAAAAATAATAACAGCTGAAAGTAAGATAGTATAACGTAACTTTAAATGATGATAAATGTGATTGTAATATTAACGAAATAGAATCAATTAAATGAGAAAAAAATAAATCTTCGTTGATATTTTGTTGTATCTCTTGAGTCTGAAGTCTAAACTCAAAACAAAACATGCTTCACAGAAAACCACCATACAATGTTCACTGTAAAAAGAACATATTTTGCTTCATCCATGGATTTAAAATATAAAAAATGAAAAACTTTAAAGCGTTCATTATTAGTTCACCGTTTTATGTAGGTGGATAAACAACAAACTGACGAATATATAAGTTTATTTTAACTTAGTTATATTATGTTTAGTGTTTATTTTGTACAAATTTACTGGTTTCGTTATTTTATTTTATCATTTAAATACTGAGTGACATTTAGGAAAAATATGAAAATTACACTAACAGACAATATATAAAATGTTCAATAGTTCAGGCTGGGCTGTCACTTTTATATGTTTAAGAAATATAAATTTAATATTTAAAGTATATTTATTTAATTATAGCTACCCAATAGCTATGATTTTTCAACAGAAATGTTCAACTGGTAAATAGAATAATAACATTAAGTTTATTTATGTCGTTTAAACCCTTATAATAGCCGTAATTTTTTTAGTAACCATTATCGCTTTGCAACTTTAAAATATCGATTAAAATAATGATAATACAGTACATAACTATAAAAATGAATATTTAACAAGTCAAAGTCAATATACATTCAATGGAATATAGGTAAACTAACTATAGGTACCATGTGGACCGAAAAATAGATAGGTACCACAATAGGTATTATTCTTAGGCAATAGTACAATACCATCAAAATAATCCTGTCATAATTCATATTGTTCATGTATCATGTCAATATAATATAAGCTGTATAATATGGACGAATGATTAAGTTGTTTTTTAATTTGTATTTATTTAACATATATTTATCATTACTCGTGGACATTTAGCTTTTAAATAATTTATTTATAAACAATACATCCATTGTCTCACTCAGAATCTAAAAGACTTAACGCGGACGTATAAAACGAGCACTGCAGTTCTGCAGTGTATAATACCAATCGAAACACAAATCCTTTTTTAAATATTATAGTTTAATATATTATAACTACGCGTATACATCATTAATAATATGGTCTTGGAAAAATAAAACGGCCAGAAATCCTAACGATTGTTGATTAAAACAAACGACTTCGCAACGACTATACGCGCGTCGCTATGTACCCGTCGTCTGGGAAATGTTTGAATTTTTCGAGTAAACAGATTTTGTATTTTGTTATTCGAGCTCACTTGTAATTAAACGTCTGATCTGAAAACAACAAAAAGCATTATAATGTCTACCGCTTGTGAATTCGTAGCAGAAATGGTTATGAAAAATGTTATCGAACGTGTCGAAACATGGATCATGTCGACAGAAGATTCACAATCGCCAGAATTTAAATATTTACAGCCATTACACGACAACGGCGATGAGGACGACGAGGCTGTATTACTGGACATAATTTGGTTATTTGATGGATACGATACGGTTCCCGAATGCATCGTAGAACCGGACCTCGCAGGATCAGCCGACGTCCTGCAGCAGGCAGGCGATAGCGTTCAGTGTGAAAGGGCAGATATGATTCCGTCTGTGGAGGAAGGGAAGGACTACACGACTAATCTGAAATTGAAAAATGAACCAGGGACAACCGCTACAACAGCAGTTCCAAGCATGAGACGTGGTAGGGCAAGGCGGTTTATCGCCACCACGTGGAAAATCGCTAAGCTTCTGCTGCTGTGTGGTTGTTGCCCGAGAGATTAAAGTCTGCAGTGTAGTCCTTCCCTCCCTCCAGACGAAAATACCTTACCGGCCACTGTGTTTCCTTGTATCGTATTCATACCATAAATTATGTTTCATCCAAATATTACCTATACATAATTACTTATAATCATCGCGCGTATGTTTCCTTGTATCATATTCATATCATATATGTCTCATCCAAATATTACCTAAACATCACTTTTAATCATCATGCTTATGTTTCCTTGTATCATATTCATATCATATATGTCTCATCCAAATATTACCTATACATTACTTTTAATCATCGTGCGTATGTTTCTATTAAACATTGTATAAATGTTATCATTAAACGTCGAATATATGTTTCCATTAAACATTATCTGTATGTTTCCGTTGACTATCGCAAATATATTCTATTTAAACTATTTCAGTCACATTTCAAAATAATACCTATCCATACGATTACGTGTGAGTTAAAGTATTAAATTATTAATTAAGCCTATAGATCCCAGAGTTTTTGAAAGGAAGTATAGCAATAAATTAATAAATACACTGTTTATATTTCATAAATATTGGTATTTTATTTAGGTACCTATGCTTATAATTAAAGACCGGATTTAATTACATTAAAAACACTCAAAAATCGCATAATAGAATTGTATAATTGCACCAAAAATCCCATAAAAATTGCAAAATAAATTGCACTATAAAAATGCAAGTCGTATTTATATATTCATTAATTAATATTACATTAATTACATTTTTGAATTAAAATTGATGATTAAATACATTTCTAAATTATTTTCATTAAAATTAAATCTTCTATTACTTAAAATATGTTTGTACAACGAGAAACTACGTTCTACGTCAACACTCGTTATTGGTGCATATTTAAAACAATTTAATAAAGTAGGCGTTATATCTAAATACATATATATATATATATCACAATATATCTAATAACATAGATAATACTCCTTTATACTTCTAAGATCATATTAATCAAACCAATAATAAAAATCCACAATAATGTTATTATTTTTATATTATAATAAAGGGCCGTATGCATAGTCATTTTAAGTAACACCTAACGGATTTTAGGTGACACCTAAGAGAATCCCCGTAATTTTGCAATGCATAGTCATAATTATGGGACTGCTGATACATAAAGTAATCCGTAAAGTTAAGTGGTCAATATCCATCACCTAGCCATCCCGTAAATGTTTAATTTGATGTTATCATTAAACAAACCTATAATCTATATTATAAATTGTCGTTATAATTAATAATTGTATTATTCCTTTTATTAATTAGACTTTACTGTTGATTAAGTAATTGTTGTAGTGTTAATTTATTGTGAAATGGAGGATTTAATGGAATTTATTGAATTTATTGAATTCGTTGAAGAACCTACACCAAGAAGGTATTTAAGGGATTTGGAAAATCCATTAGAATTTTTTTCGGATTTGGAACTTTATAAAAGATACAGGTAAGCAATTCTTATTTAAATTAATAAACTCAAAATGCATAATACGTATTAATGAATAATAGGTTTTCCAAAGAAACAGTAGTAGATGTTTTATTGGACCTGATTTCAAATATAGATTATTCGACCAAACGAGGTTTACCAATTCCTCCGATCCTTCAGCTTTTAACTGCTTTAAGATTTTATGCATCATCAAATTTCCAGGTTACTTAATTGCAATAATAACTTAGCTAATTATTTTACATAACATATTGTATGTATTTACTAATTATAGATAGTTAGTGGTGATATAAGAGGAATAAACCAAGCAACTGTATCTCGGATAATTAAAAGAATATCTATGAGTTTGGCAAGCCAATTCAAACATCACATTAATTTTCCAAATACAGCCGAGGAATGGAGATTAATACAGGAGCAATTTTATAAAATGTATAAAATACCAGGCATTGGCGGATGCATAGACTGCACCCATATTAAAATACAGAATCCTGGTGGGCCAGATGGTGAAGTTTTTAGAAATCGAAAAGGATATTTTTCTCTGAACGTTCAAGTTTGTATATTTTTTATTTATTTAATTAGTATTAAATATTATTGTAAGTAGTTCATACTGTAAGTCTGTAACCAACAATTTATGAACACAGTTTATTTTATAGATATTTTACGTTCAAATTTAGACCAACAATAAAGCTAGGTATAAATTATTTTGTTGTAATATATAAATATTATTTGTGGGTACTTGAATACTTGAATACTTTCAATATCATTGAATTCATACTAAACACCTATTTTTAAATTTAAATTAGAATTTTTCAACATTATAGGTACTGCGTACTATATACTATTTAATTCATCAATTTTTGGTTTTATTTAATTTAGGCTATTTGTGGACCATCAATGGAATTCCTAGATTTGGTAGTTAGATGGCCAGGAAGTTATCACGATAGTTTTATATTTAATGGCAGTTATGCAAACAAATATTTTTCTGAAAATACTCATGAAGTAAAATTGCTGGGAGACGGTGGTAAATATTAAATAATAGTTTTGTTTTCTGTTACCTAACTAAAATATTGTCAATATTTAATTTTTAATTTTATCATTTTTGTACCTAACCTAAGGATATGCATGCAAGTCATATTTGTTTACACCACTGCGTAATCCAACAACAGCTCCAGAACGCAAGTACAACAAAGCACAAATAAGGACTAGGAATATCATTGAAAGAACTTTTGGACTTTGGAAAAGAAGATTTTCATGTTTGAGGAGAAGTCTGGCTACGCTCCACAGACAATAGTTAATATAATAATCACGAGTGCATTACTTCACAACATGGCTCAAAAATTAGTTAAGAAATATTGATTTGTACATTTGATTACGTGAAATATACAAAATTGAAAAAAATTGCAATAAATTGCAACATAAAATTAAACAGAAAGACAGTAATTAATACAAATCGTGTACATATTTGATCAGATTTGATTTATCTTAACTACAAAAAAAGTTGCAATATCAATTAAATCCGGTCTTTACTTATAATAATAAAAAATGATAAAATAGTAAAATTAAAAAAAATGATAAAAATGTAAAAATAAAAAAAAGGCCACTTTGTGCCGTCAATCTATTTACTCTTTTGATTGTACTTAATATAACTTAATATAATAAATGCATTCCAAAATTACATTTGTTGTTTGTTAAGTGGCCAAACGTACGTGGGTAAAGGGTCAACTCGCAAATTTTGAAAGTGAACTCGCAAATTCTCACAAATGTTGACGCATCTTTTGGTATAAATTCCGATTACATAAAAAAATCTAAATAGAATAAAAAAATAGTTGTATAAAAAAGGCCAAGTTAAATACAATAATAAATTCTACATGAAATAAAAAAATCTAATTTTTATAAAAATATATTTTGAATAGTCTTAAAAAATACAAAAAATATAAATAGAATAAAATATTATTTGTATAAAAAAAAGGCCAAGTTAAATGATATATTTCTACAATGAATAAAAACCTAGTTAAAAACTAGGTAAAAACCTAGTTGAATAAAAAAACTAATATTGTATTCTATTTATATTTTTTGTATTTTTTAAGACTATTCAAAATATATTTTTTATACAAATTAGATTTTTTTATTCCATGCAGAATTTATTATTGTATTTAACTTCCAGTAACAATAATTGATAATTTTCGAAATTTTGATAAATTTAGTCAAAATATGAACTCTTGCACGTCACGTCTTATATCGCCCATGTACACTGTGTACACGTGCTGTGACGTGTATCAAGTCATATAATATACCTATATTGCAATTTATTAATTTTGGTTTTTACAGTATTTATGAACGGATTTTCTCAGCAAACGTCTGCTGTAGCTTGCGTATACGCATATTAAATTCAAAATAATTGTATACAGATATTATATAATTATTAGCTGTATATCATGATACGCGACGGGACCCACGACTGCTGTTAGATATATTAGCGTAGTAAGTATCACGTCGAATTGTGCGCGTCAAGTAAACATTCGAACAATTTCGTTCGATTGTAAATCGTATTTTTATATATAATATATTATTATCTATTATTATCGTGTGTTTGCTCGGTAAAGTAAGACTCGGACAGCAAAAATGTATATAATAATACGCCGTACACGGCTACCGGGCAACCGTTCTACCAGCGACACCCACACGCGACATGATTTGTTAACATTTCCTTTGGTAACATTTGTGCGGTCGTCGTTTTAAATTTCATCGTACCTGCAGCATAACCTGCAAAATGTTATTATAAAATTGTATCATATTACACGGAAAAGGACAAAATATTTATCGCGTTTACTCTAAACTATAATAATATGTAATATAGATTCGTAATAAACTGCACTCGGTAGTACGTTCTGGAGAAAATATTCCTCTGCTGCGAGATGATGTACGATAATAATAATAATAATAATAATAATAATAACACTATAATAATGAAGGTGGTTTCTAAATACAATGTCGTACAACCTAAACAGTATATATATGAAAAAAAAAGAAGTACCTATATAGATATATAGAGGTATAATATGGACTATTAATATTGTGTGACGCCTAAAGCTGATTCTTCCGCAGTAGTTCGAACGATTATCTGCTGGGATTTCCGTCATCTGAGACTGTATATAGTGTGTTTAATATGTAGAAGATAACATCTTAAAATAATAGTATATTCATTTATATATGTAGGTAGGTGCACTAAGACACAATTAAAGGCTAATATACGAGTTATCTAAGTTCGTGATACACGTATTATATCGAAAATAAGTATATTTTAATCCTTATATGTTAATTAAGTATATGTTAATATATTTACAACTATTTTAGGTTCAAATTTCGACAAAATTTATAATTTAATAATTGTTTTGTAGTTAAAAATCTATAAAATGTTCAACCTTTATAGCTAAGGATTGAAAATTGAAAACAAGGCTCCACGTAAATAGGTTATATATAAATTACTTTATGCACAATAATATCATCAAATATACTTAGTAACATCATAGTCTGACTGACCGTTTTCGCTCAGAATTGTTTTTCTTATACAATGATATTATATCATTGAATTCAAATTAACCATCATCCATTACAGTGACCCACTTGTAACCTACTGTACAGCAGAACGGCATCCACTTACCCACCTTTTTTTTATTTATACATGATATATTATGCTATAAGTATTGTTTGGGTTAGGATTTAGATAATAATCAATATTAATTTACTAACACAGCTATAGTCGCTTATAAATTTAAATATTTATATTTATATGGACGTAGGGGAAATTTGTTGTTATCGAGGTTCACTGTTAGATCCAGAGGGCTATATTATTATAAAGTCTAGAAAAAAAAAAACAAATTCCGTTTCAAAAAACGTTCAGAAAAGAGTCTGTTTTTTTTTCAAAAAGTATCCAATATTTTAAAACATAAATTATTGTAAATTGTGTAGTTTCTAAAATTATGTATTCACACATAATATGCGATATCCAACGACTCGGGAGTGTCGCGCTAATTATAAAAAAAAAAAAGCACCTTAAAATACACACATGGGCAAAACACACGCTAAACTGCCGTACTATAATATAATAATAATTACAGCAAGCAACACGATTTCACAAAATTTCTTGAGAAAGCATAACAAATTTGTAATCAGATAGGTAATCCATTTTGAAAATACAATAATCTAATTGAAAATTGTACGCAGAAGTGTATAGTGTAGTTTTTGAATCATTTAGAACAATATCAACATACTTTAGCCAATTTTACTAGAAATTATTGTAGAGTATTTTCAACATTTTATCAGATAATATTCCTCGCGGCTCTAATTACAATGAAGTATCCGACACCTATGGCAACCAATATACAAAAAATTAATTATAATACTAATTTCTACTATTAATATTATACTCTATGGCAACCATTTATAAACATATAAACTTATTCTATATAAGTTGTGATATAATTTTATAGGTAGCTAAGTCTTTGAACTATATATATAATTTGTACTAAAATAATCTGTTAAAAACATTGAACTTAACTTGGCGACTTAAGTTAAAAATTTAAAATTACTATAGCACAATGATTAATGCGAGTACATAATAATAATATAGTCTACTTTCATTGAGATAGGTAGTGTAATCAAGTGTTTAAGACACCAAGTCACCAGGTCAATTTTTTAGTAGATTAGTTTAACATAAATGATATCTGTAGTTTAGACTATAAAATAATAGCACAACTTTTAGAGTCTTTTTTTTACACATAGTAAGACGGAGTTGGGATAACAGTAAACTATAACTGTAAAAACTTAATTATTATTGTGTAAATAATTAAATAAATAATCCGTTGTCACTGTATCGATACTGTCATGGGTCACCCGCAGGTAAATAAATTTAAAAATGTTATTTAATTATAACTACACAGTTATTATGCTGTAGTAGAGGCCGAAGATTGCAATCTATTCTAATTTTTAAATCCAATAAATTAATTTCATTAATTAATGATTATTTAGGGACCTTCAAAAAAGTATAAAATACATAATATGACGTGTAAATGCTTACAAAATAAATTAACTTAAATACTATATTAAAAAAAAAAAAAAACTAAAAGGTGTTTGGGTACTCTGCATAAATAAACGCGTTTTAAAAAACAAAAATAAATAATGTTATGTTGTATAGTGGAAACTGAGACTCTATATATAGTATAGTACTGCAGTGCAGTATATTTTAAATAATAAACCAAAATTAATGAATACAAACGAAAACATTAATAAAATATGATAAGAAGTCTTTCGGTGGTTCAAGGAAAAATGTATAAAATATGCATAAAAAATTAAAGAACTTTCATACTTAATCGGAAAAAAATGATAAGAGTCCGGGGGTACCTATGTATAAATTAATTCTATAGAAAGCTAAAATAAATAAATAAATAATACAATTATTAAATTGTTGTGAAAACGGAGACTGCAGCAGTCTATTTCCAATAACAAATCAATGTACAAACGAAAATATGAAAAAAATGCGATCATATCATAGTAATGTCAGTTGGGGATTCAAGGCAAAAAGTATAAAAATAAAAGAACTTAAATACTTGATCAAAAAAATATATAAATATATGAATGGGGCTCCCACAGACAAAATAATTTTAAAGTCGAAATAATTTAATTAAACTAGACAATTGTTGAAGTGAAAGCAGAAAGGGGTAGTTCTATAACAACAGCAAACTTCTTATTACAAACCAAAAATATTAATTATAAATAAAACGTTATAAATACAATTAGATATTATTAGTGGTCAGTGGTCACTAATCAGTAATCGGCGGCCACAAGCAAAAGCATAAATAAAAAATAAAAAACATTTAAGTTACCAATTACAGTATTTACAGTGCGTTTTAAAAATAAGTGCAGATGGAACCAGACAAGTTTTAAAAACCAAAAATTTAATTATTTATTTATGTCCGTTGTATTTCAATTGCAGTCTTTTTCAAATAATGGATAAAATGATGAATTATAGTAAAATGTATTAATAAAATAATGATCAACGATCAATCGAGCCCCTCAGGTAAGTTAATTTTAATAAGAATAACATTTTAATTAAATATAACATTATATTGTATAGTATAAGCTGGATAGTGAAATTTATTCAGATTTGTAAGCCCAATAAATTATGAACTATTTGAAATCATTAACATTTCAACTATTTGAAATAAAAAAATATTAACCAGAGTGTATATTATATATAAATTAACTTGGGAGAATTATACGGATACTCGCAGGTAAACATAATATTTTGAGTGTAAAAAACAATTAAGTAAATAAAAAAATCATGAACAATATAATTAAAAAAAAAAAGTCGAGGTTCTATCCTAACCCTAAGGGTGAAAATAACGTAAGCGTATTCAAATATTAAAAAAAAAAAAATAATAATGTAACAATAAAATTTAATTACAACCATACAATTATGTTGTAATTGAAACAGAGATCGCAACACTTCTTCTCTGGCTCACCGAATATTTGTTTACCTGTGAGTTTTTAAATATATAATTTTAAATTTTATATAAATTGTATTCAATTTAGTACCTACTCCTTCGCATGAAAGTTTATTTTTCGTTTAATCATATTCTCGACTTATTTTAACGGTTTTGATAAGCTTTTTTCTGCATTTCATATCTGGATCAAATTCGTAAAAATTTAAATGAAAAATGATTTGAAATTAAAATTTCTTCTGCTCTACGGTTTTTTTAGTTAGTGAAAAAAGTTGGATTCGTATAAAATGTGTTATACAATTATTGATGTATAACTCGATTTGATAATTATTCATTCGAACAATAAAATACATATCCGAATAACCTAACTATTTAAACTAATACTTTTGGGTATTATTTAGTGTAGACACGATGAATTTAAATTTAAATAAAAGGATATACATTATACTCGTACACTCTATCCTCTAATTTATTGTATTGATCAATATTCTTGCATTCTTGCATTCAACCAATATTCTTTATTCCAAAACAGTTAAAAATCTAATAAAATATGAATAGCTACTTAAATCAAAATTTAACGATTAAATTTTCAATTTAACTGTATATAGTATTGTATACTAATATTGATTATAAGCTCGAGGCATATTTGCAATACCCATCTATCATATATTATTAGATATTATGTATTAGATATTTAAAAGGTTAATTATTATTTTTTTTAAAGTATGCAATTTTTTTCTACTGCAGTTTCAAATATTTTGATCGCCACAATATTGTTTTAAAACTCAGTTAGGGGTTTTATATAAGACGGATAAATTATGTGCCGTGGCACTTTAATTCTCTCGTACGGGTCACTCATCCGTGAACAAGCAACCCGCCAAGGAGCAGCCTATAACAATAGTACCAGGTGGCTTTTGAAGGGTCCACTTCACTACACAATACAAAAATAATACACGAGCTTTGAGTAATCAATTTTAACGACGGCACCTTCAACGATCAAACTTGACAATAATGTAGGATTTATGAGGGACGCGATGCCTTGTCAGTGGTTTGAAAACAAAAATTATAAAATTGTATATCTAACGAAACTTATTTTCAAATCACACCAAAGTTCATATTATTATATATCTATTATGAGTATACCTAAGTGTTAACATAAAACCGGTGTGACTTGGTAGGTTAATTAAACATTTTAGGACGACGTTAACTGCCAAAAAAAGTTCGAAAATTCGCTGTAATAATATATAAGACGTGTAAAATTATATAAGTTTACATGCTGCATATTATCCCATGTGATATTTTACAAAAGTCCGGGAACATTTTCAGAGTGAAGTTACGGGAACGACAAGTTTTGCAATTACTCAAAATATATAGTTGGCGCATTTCAGTAGGTATTCAATAACACGTGCCTTTCGAATTTTTTTTTATTCTAATATGAAACTTTAACTTTTAGTCAAGTTCAGACTTCACCGACGTGACGAACGTTGAGAATTAAGAATTCTCAAGGCAAAAAATGTCATTTTTATGTAAAGCATTTTTTTGCAAAATACAACGATTTACCTAGTGTTTCTTATAACTGAAAAACCAACTTGGCCGTTTTTGATTTTATTACCGTCAATAACTCATTAACATTCTATTAGGTTGAAAAAAATCACGTAGAAATTTTATGGGGACGGAAAACTGCGTACCTATACCAGCTACTATGTCCTTTAATGTTAAATGTTCACTATCATACTATTTTTTTCCTCTTTTTATGAATGTCAGTCGACTGGTATTATTATTTTATTCGTCGATGCTAAATGTTAATAGTACATAGAATAAAAAAAAGTTTAATGTTAATTGAAAATAATTGTTTGAGTTCAATGTTGTAGACGCTTTTTGTGTACTATAATTATTAAAAATGTAAATACGTATTATAATCTTTTTATGGAAATTTTTCGGCCCACCGAGATTTCAAATTTCCGTCAGCCCTCTATAAAGAATTGGATCGTTCGATAAAATCCTTACACTCGTCATAATACGGGTCATATACTACATAATATTGTGATACCTACACATGCAGATTTACTACATATTTTCGTTACTATACTTAACACAGAAACACGAGTAAGTAAGACAATGGAACGACTGAGCATTTTTAACCAATTGTATACCTAATGATATAAATACTCAATCGAATATCATTCATAAGGCAACAAAATATGATAATATACGACCAAAACATTATAATTATTATTATTATTTTTATTTAGAAAAAATCAAGAATATAATACAAAGATACAATCTGTAATAAAAATGTATTCAACCGGTAATATGGGGGGAGGGGTAAAATTATACAGCGCTGGCTGGCACGTACATGTCCCCAGCCCCACCGATAGTTTTTTGGTTTTTGCACGGGTGGTAATTGACAGGAATTGAGCACTAAATATTGGCGTCGGAAAAAGTTGAAAAATGAAAATGGGGGGGGGGGGGGTGGGGACATGTACGTCTGGCTGGCTTGATGGAGCGGGCCCTACTAGCGGACTCTACTTCACAATTATAGGCTGTTTTTATTTATTTAAATAAATAGGCTTCACTAATTATTAGGATTATTGTGTATCTAGGTTTTTATCGGTAACAAAAGCTTTATAATTTCGTTTTTTTTCTAATCATACCATTAATTGCATTCCAAAGAAGGGTTGTGATAGGGCGAAGGATAACTATTGAAGTCAGTTTAACATTTTCGGAAATTATTTTCTTTTCCGTGTGGTGTATTTCTGTAGGTATGGTATTATGGTACTATATTACTATAATATCTATCTAATAAATTGGAAGATATAGACACGATGACTGTATAATAATTGAAACGTGTCGACTTCTTTTGAATTTTATTCGCGGAATTGGTGCTAGGTACCTACTGAGTAATGACGTCGTTCGTCGAGAGAGTGATTATTTTTGTAATAATTCGTACCGAAAACTTTTTCAATATTATAGTTACCTATCGCAGTCATAATGAGATTTGAAAATAATAATATCAAAGCGGCATTATTTAAGCTAAAATTAATACCACGGTGTATAGTGTATTTTGTTTTTGTTCGGGTCACTTTTCCTTTTACACCGTACATTTTATATTAGTTATTACTTATTATAGGTACCTACATATTAGTAGTTGTTATTGCCCATATTATATCGTATACAATTTATATTGGCTGCTACTGAGCGGAAAATTAGTTTTATGTTTCGATCGTATTTACGGTTTTAACTTGGTTATCTGTCTAATTATATTGTAGGTACAACGTGCCCTTGTATGCGCGATATTTAATTTAATAAATACGTATAGATATGTAGTGGTTATTTTGAATGGCAACAATGATTTACTTGATGGCATATTGATATCATAATAATAATATGTACCTACACTATAAAATATAATTACACCATAATATTTAATAAACCGTAATAATAATTATTACGAGGGAACTCGCGATGGCGTAGCGTTTTAGCGCCGCCGTGTGATACAATATTTCATAAATTTTTTACTTTTATTTAAATGTTTGAAATTGAACTCGCGTGGATGCAAATCGGAAGGTTTCGATTTAATTACTATTCGTTTGGTCGTCCTCAGTACCTGCTGTACAGATCAAGTTTACCTTACACGAATGCATATTATATTTTCAATTCAAATGGCTCGCGTATAGAATATTCATGAATAGGTACATTGTTCTAAACAGATTGTATTTGTATTGAGGTTTATCGTATTCGAAATAATGTGCGCAAGTAAATTTTATCCACGAGCTCTGGAGTTTGACCGTTTCCCCCAGTTTTTAAAACATTATTAACGCGTTCCCCATGTGATGGTTTTAACCTAACCTCTCGTTTTTTTGCAAAAAAATGATATTGACTGGGTTCTGATCGGCGGATGTCGGGATGCCAACTTCACGCACGTACGCTCCTCGGTTAGTTTACGAATAGCATTGTCTCAGATAAATATATTTTTTTATAAATGTATTAAAACGTAAAGGAATCATTACACATTGGATAATTTATTAATATAATTATTTTATTTACTATAACATAACAATAAGCGTTTTGGGGATGGAAGTCCTCATTGGTGGTAGATACTTTTTGATAATATGTATTTTATAATTATTATTAAATTTTTATTATGATTCAAATTCATTTTTACCACGTCAATTGCAATTTAGGGTTGGAAATTAAATGCATATACCTAATATAGTAATATATATATATTGTTACTAGCAGACCCGTCGAACTCCGTTTCGCCACCAGATTCGTTTTAAGTAACGTTGTAATTTTTTTTGTTATATATTTGAAAAGGAAAATATTTATTTCATTTCACAACAGTAATAAATTCATTACAATTACCTACTAAAATGAAGTGTTATTTAATTGTTTCATTGTAGTGCTCTTTGGTAAACCACATTTTGCATCACGCAAGTGTATATAGTCCTCAGATCGTAGCTTTGGCTGATTGAATCTGATGAACGCTAAACGTTCTGTCTCGACTTTGACATACATGTCGACGGCGAATTGCTGGAATAGCCGACCGCACTTCAGAATGACATTCTCCTCATGTGTACGAATCATCATACGATACGCATAGTAATTCATTGCGCTTAGATTTTTATTATTCGTTGATACTCCTGAAATTAAATGAATGATTAATGGAAACCAATAAAAGTAATAATGGAAATAATTAGTGTTTGAATATTGTACCTGTAATTGGATCGACCATCTTCAACGTGATGTCGTATCCGTCTTGCCCTTGCCAATAAATGATTGGATATGAATATTGTACCTGTAATTGGATCGACCATCTTCAACGTGATGTCGTATCCGTCTTGCCCTTGCCAATAAATGATTGGATATTGTAACGCATCGTACAAACGATGTGTCTCGTTTACACGATGCATGATATTGCTTCTTCGCTGAACGACAATGTCTCGTGATTTAGTTGGATCGCCAACAATAATTGCAGCAACATCATTAACGGTGGGTGCATTGAATCTTCGCACATGTTCACCTGTTGGAGTACAATCCGCTCTTATGACAAATTTGTGCGTATCCGATGGCATTCGTTCCAATGCTGTTTTGAACATATTAACCACAGCATTATTAGCGTGAAAAAATGCTTGCAACTGTTCAATAATTCGTCTCTTTAACTGTTGTGCTCCCTGTATATTGCACCGCACGTTCAGCTGATCCACCATCGACGAAATGAAATATATTTGCAGAAATTGATGCGGTTCATCTGGTGTGGTTGGCACCATTGAACCATGCAAATGATATATTTGACCTTGTATCTGTAATTGCAAATAATCATTAAAATTTGTTCATGAATACATTTTAAATCGTGTGATGGTGTAGTGTGTGGTGTATATGAAGTTGTTATGTGTTGTAATTATGTGTTGGTTATGTGTGTTGTATCTTTTACCTTGCAAGTCGGCATGAAGCCGCCTTCTCGAATGATATTAGCTCCAAAGGAAGTCATGCGAAAGCAGTTATTGTATTCAAGGATGTGTTTAAGAAAATGGCTTGAATCGGGATCACTTCCATCAAACAATGTTTTCAGTGGCTGTGGTGGTGTAAGTAAAGGATCCAGTTTGACTTTTCCATTTGCGCAGCACAATCCAACCGTTTCTCTTTTGAACTTTAACGCATTGCAATATCTGCATATAGTCGTCATTCGTCCAACATCAAAATTTTCATCATCACTGTAGTTCGCAGTGGGATCATATTGGAATGCCAAGCGATTGTATGATGCCAATGATCTTCGTGTGCTCACGCGATGTCTCAATCGGTCATTTTCTCTTATTATATTTGTCTTCTTCTCTTAAGTTCCTTGAATAGACTTGTTGCTGGCTTGCATGTCTTGTGCGGCGGCCGATGTTCGAACGTCGTTCTCTAGGCATTTTGGACTATGACGACAGAGTGTTGAATTAACTTCAAATGCACGATCCACATAATTTACACTGAGCTTAAATGAAATTAACTGAGCAGAGAATAATGATTATGTTCGAACGTCGTTCTCTAGGCATTTTGGACTATGGACAGAGTGTTGAATTTAACTTCAAATGCACGATCCACATAATTTACACTGAGCTTAAATGAAATTAACTGAGCAGAGAATAATGACTATCTGTCAAACACTTTATCACGCACCGTTGCTATTGGTTTGAAGTACATAAAAATAAATATAAAAGATATAATAGATGTATAATAGATGGCGCTGTATGTGAAAAACGATTTTCACACTTTTCTGTTGAATTTTTCCTGAATTTTCAAGAATTTTCTTTGCTATAAACCTCACGTAGCCCAAGACCTTTCAAACGAATGCAAAACCATGGAAATCGGTTGGTGCGTTCTGGAGTTATAGCGTCAGGGAGGAAAACCGGACTTATTTTTATATATTAGATAGGTATTATATTTAAATAATTTTTTATACCTTCCAATTAATAATATGTGTACTATTGAATATTGATTGCTATTACTTAGTGAAACTTAAGAGTTTCGTAGGTACAAGCTGAATAAATTATTTCATGGATGTTAGCCGTTAGGTATCTAAAGTTAGTGTGTGCAAATTACATATAATTAATAAAAAAAAACGTTTTATTTATTCGAGACTGGGCGATAATGGCTAAAATTGGTCACGTGTTTTCTAAAATATATTCGAAGTATATTATTTTTGTGTTATTTAAATTTTTTGGAAGAATACAAAACTGGAAAATAAATTAATTTAACTTAAATTAAAAATCATAGATATAAAGTTTATTATTAAAAATATAATCTATATTACCTATATAGTTTTAACTTTTAATAATATTATATATTACAATACAATATTATTGTAAAATGTTATAATTTAATTATAAACATCATTTATAAATTACTAAATTATATTCTTCTTAAAACAAAATAGTTATTGACATAAATGTAAACATAGATTTTAGACGAATTAATAATAATTGTTATAGTTTACAGTACCTACATATTAAGTATTATAATTTATAGTGCATAAGTGTATTACAGGAGACAAATCACCTGTATTAATTTCTGATATTTATTAGATTTATAGCGATTGATTTATCGCAATTCCCTATTTTTGTACAAAAAAACTAAAAATGGCTAACGGAGAAACCAAAAAACATCACGATCGATGTGATCTTATTTTAAAAACAGTACATTTAAATTTGTAGGTATAATTTAGAACGATAAAAACTGCATGTAAATTACAATATATTATCTAGATACGTTTATTTTTTATTTAATTATAAAATTATGTCGTACAGTAATGAAGATTTAGATTAAATTTAGATCCTAAATATTTTGGACTTTTGATATGATATATTATGGTACGTAATGTATTTGTCATACAGGTAATACAGAAAATGAACATATTTCGTTTTGTGATATGCGAACATGCTAAAACGTTTTATAGTTAAAATATAATATAGCACTATAAATAGCAGTGAATTCGATTTTAATTATGAGTTCACATTGAAACAATCAAAAATATAGTGATGTCGTAATATTATGATCATTTCTGTTTACCCATTAAAACATTTTGATAAACATCGAATGGCATTTTACATTAATTATATTCTAATAGTAGCCTGTAATCGTAAATAGTGGATATTGTGTAAGGCTTGAGCTTAAAGATTTTTCCAAACAAATAAACGTTAACGAAATTCATTATTTGTATTCATTAACGATTGCCCCGATTTCAAGAAAGTAATTTTATAAGCTTTTTTTATGAAATATATCGAAGTATACACAAACAATTAAAGTGTATAACAAAACACTTAATGGGTGTACAATACCCTCGGTGTTGCACTTTAAACAAATCACTCTATAAATACATTCAAAAAAACAAAAGCCGGTCCGAGAAATTTTCATAAAAAAATATTTTTTTTTTTTTTTAAGTGCTGAAATAGCAGGGAGCAAAATAAATTATCGGCTAAATGATTTCAAGTAATACAAAATAGAAATTATCGTTAACAGATTTGTCAGTGTTTGGTTTGCATTCGCCACCGTTCTCTATCATTATTATTTTATTATTATAGGAAATATAGGAATCGGAAGCAACTTTGTTGTAAGAATTCGGTAGATATTTTAAACATTTTTGACAATTTTTTTTGCCAAAGTGGTTACCCGACAGTGGCGTAATCTATCTAACTTGGTTTTGAATTTCGCTCGGAAAACCTTCCACTACAAAATCTAAAAAAAGTGAAAATTGTATAAAAAAATCTATCAACAGGTATGTCGCCAACATCTATGTTTGAAAAAAGTAACATTTTCCTAATTTTTTCTCTAATCAACGTAAAGATGTGATTTTAAATAAATAGTATGGCGCAGTTTGAGGAGTCAAAATAAGATCCTTCCTTTTAAATCAAAGTCAGTTAAAAGTAGTAACATAAACGTCATGTTAAAAAAGTTTTAAGATTTTTTCCTACTTAGAAGAAACATTTTTGAAAATTTTTTTGCCAAAGTGGTTACCCGACAGTGGCGTAAACTATCTAACTTGGTATTGAATTTCGCTCGGAAAACCTTCCACCACAAAATTCTAAAAAAGTGAAATTTGTATTAAAAAATCTATCAACAGGTATGTCGCCAACATCTATGTTTGAAAAAAGTAACATTTTCCTAATTTTCCTCTATCAACGTAAAGATTGCCATTTAAATAAATAGTATGGCGCAGTTTGAGGTGTCAAAATAAGATCCTTCCTTTAAAAATCGAAGTAACATAAACGTCATGTTAAAAAATGTTTTAAGATTTTTCCTACTTAGAACAAACATTTTTGACAATTTTTTTGCCAAAGTGGTTACCCGACAGTGGCGTAAACTATCTAACTTGGTTTGAATTTCGCTCGGAAAAACCTTCCACCACAAAATTCTAAAAAAGTGAAATTTGTATTAAAAAATATCAACAGGTATGTCGCCAACATCTATGTTTGAAAAAAGTAACATTTCCTAATTTTTTCTCTATCAACGTAAAGATTGCCATTTAAATAAATAGTATGGCGCAGTTTGAGGTGTCAAAATAAGATCCTTCCTATTAAAAATCGAAGTAACATAAACGTCATGTTAAAAAATGTTTTAAGATTTTTTCCTACTTAGAACAAACATTTTTGACAATTTTTTTTGCCAAAGTGGTTACCCGACAGTGGCGTAAACTATCTAACTTGGTTTTGAATTTCGCTCGGAAAACCTTCCACCACAAAATTCTAAAAAGTGAAATTTGTATTAAAAAATCTATCAACAGGTATGTCGCCAACATCTATGTTTGAAAAAAAGTAACATTTTCCTAATTTTTCTCTATCAACGTAAAGATTGCCATTTAAATAAATAGTATGCGCAGCAGTTTGAGGTGTCAAAATAAGATCCTTCCTTTAAAAATCGAAGTAAAAGTAACATAAATGTCATGTTAAAAACTGTTTTAAGATTTTTTCCTACTTAGAACAAACATTTTTGAAAATTTTTTTTGCCAAAGTGGTTACCCGACAGTGGCGTAAACTATCTAACCTGGTTTTGAATTTCGCTCGGAAAACCTTCCACTACAAAATTCTAAAAAAGTGAAATTTGTATTAAAAAATCTATCAACAGGTATGTCGCCAACATCTATGTTTGAAAAAAGTAACATTTTCCTAATTTTTTCTCTATCAACGTAAAGATTGCCATTTAAATAAATAGTATGGCGCAGTTGAGGTGTCAAAATAAGAGATCCTTTTATAAAAATAAAGTAACATAAACGTCATGTTAAAAAATGTTTTAAGATTTTTTCCTACTTAGAACAAACATTTTTGAAATTTTTTTTGCCAAAGTGGTTACCCGACAGTGGCGTAAACTATCTAACTTGGTTTGAATTTCGCTCGGAAAACCTTCCACCACAAAATTCTAAAAAAGTGAAATTTGTATTAAAAAATCTATCAACAGGTATGTCGCCAACATCTATGTTTGAAAAAAGTTACATTTCCTAATTTTTTCTCTATCAACGTAAAGATTGCCATTTAAATAAATAGTATGGCGCAGTTTGAGGTGTCAAAATAAGATCCTTCCTTTTAAATCAAAAAAATCGAAGTAACATAAACGTCATGTTAAAAACTGTTTTAAGATTTTTCCTACTTAGAACAAACATTTTGAAAATTTTTTTGCCAAAGTGGTTACCCGACAGTGGCGTAAACTATCTAACTTGGTTTTGAATTTCGCTCGGAAAACCTTCCACTACAAAATTCTAAAAAAGTGAAATTTGTATTAAAAAATCTATCAACAGGTATGTCGCCAACATCTATGTTTGAAAAAAGTAACATTTTCCTAATTTTTCTCTATCAACGTAAAGATTGCCATTTAAATAAATAGTATGGCGCAGTTTGAGGTGTCAAAATAAGATCCTTCCTTTTAAAAATCGAAGTAACATAAACGTCATGTTAAAAACTGTTTTAAGATTTTTTCCTACTTAGAACAAAAATTTTGAAAATTTTTTTGCCAAAGTGGTTACCCGACAGTGGCGTAAACTATCTAACTTGGTTTTGAATTTCGCTCGGAAAACCTTCCACCACAAAATTCTAAAAAAGTGAAATTTGTATTAAAAAATCTATCAACAGGTATGTCGCCAACATCTATGTTTGAAAAAAGTAACATTTTCCTAATTTTTTCTCTATCAACGTAAAGATTGCCATTTAAATAAATAGTATGGCGCAGTTTGAGGTGTCAAAATAAGATCCTTCCTTTAAAAATCGAGAAGTAACATAAACGTCATGTTTAAAAACTGTTTTAAGATTTTTCCTACTTAGAACAAACATTTTTGACAATTTTTTTGCCAAAGTGGTTACCCGACAGTGGCGTAAACTATCTAACTTGGTTTTGAATTTCGCTCGGAAAACCTTCCACTACAAAATTCTAAAAAAGTGAAATTTGTATTAAAAAATCTATCAACAGGTATGTCGCCAACATCTATGTTTGAAAAAAGTAACATTTTCTAATTTTTTCTCTATCAACGTAAAGATTGCCATTTAAATAAATAGTATGGCGCAGTTGAGGTGTCAAAATAAGATCCTTCCTTTTAAAAATCGAAGTAACATAAACGTCATGTTAAAAACTGTTTTAAGATTTTTTCCTACTTAGAACAAACATTTTTGAAAATTTTTTTTGCCAAAGTGGTTACCCGATAGTGGCGTAAACTATCTAACTTGTTTTTGAATTTCGCTCGGAAAACCTTCCACCACAAAATTCTAAAAAAGTGAAATATGTATTAAAAAATCTATCAACAGGTATGTCGCCAACATCTATGTTTGAAAAAAGTAACATTTTCCTAATTTTTTCTCTATCAACGTAAAGATTGCCATCTAAATAAATAGTATGGCGCAGTTTGAGGTGTCAAAATAAGATCCTTCCTTTTAAAAATAAAGTAACATAAACGTCATGTTAAAAACTGTTTTAAGATTTTTTCTACTTAGAACAAACATTTTTGAAATTTTTTTTGCCAAAGTGGTTACCCGACAGTGGCGTAAACTATCTAACTTGGTTTTGAATTTCGCTCGGAAAACCTTCCACCACAAAAATCTAAAAAAAGTGAAATTTGTATTAAAAAATCTATCAACAGGTATGTCGCCAACATCTATGTTTGAAAAAAGTAACATTTTCCTAATTTTTCTCTATCAACGTAAAGATTGCCTTTTAAATAAATAGTATGGCGCAGTTTGAGGTGTCAAAATAAGATCCTTCCTCTTAAAAATCGAAGTAACAATAGAACAAAAACGTCATGTTAAAAACTGTTTTAAGATTTTTTCCTACTTAGAACAAAATTTTTGAAAATTTTTTTGCCAAAGTGGTTACCCGACAGTGGCGTAAACTATCTAACTTGGTTTTGAATTTCGCTCGGAAAACCTTCCAACAAAATTCTTAAAAAAGTGAAATTTGTATTAAAAAATCTATCAACAGGTATGTCGCCAACATCTATGTTTGAAAAAAGTAACATTTTCCTAATTTTTCTCTATCAACGTAAAGATTGCCATTTAAATAAATAGTATGGCGCAGTTTGAGGTGTCAAAATAAGATCCTTCCTAAAAAATCGAAGTAGTAACATAAACGTCATGTTAAAAACTGTTTTAAGATTTTTTCCTACTTAGAACAAACATTTTGAAAATTTTTTTTGCCAAAGTGGTTACCCGACAGTGGCGTAAACTATCTAACTTGTTTTGAATTTCGCTCGGAAAACCTTCCACCACAAAATTCTAAAAAAGTGAAATTTGTATTAAAAAATCTATCAACAGGTATGTCGCCAACATCTATGTTTGAAAAAAGTAACATTTTCCTAATTTTTTCTCTATCAACGTAAAGATTGCCATTTAAATAAATAGTATGCGCAGTTTGAGGTGTCAAAATAAGATCCTTCCTTTTAAAAATAGAAAGTAACATAAATGTCATGTTAAAAACTGTTTTAAGATTTTTTCCTACTTAGAACAAACATTTTTGAAAATTTTTTTTGCCAAAGTGGTTACCCGACAGTGGCGTAAACTATCTAACTTGGTTTGAATTTCGCTCGGAAAACCTTCCACAACAAATTCTAAAAAAGTGAAATTTGTATTAAAAAATCTATCAACAGGTATGTCGCCAACATCTATGTTTGAAAAAAGTAACATTTCCTAATTTTTTCTCTATCAACGTAAAGATTGCCATTTAAATAAATAGTATGGCGCAGTTTGAGGTGTCAAAATAAGATCCTTCCTTTAAAAATCGAAGTAAGTAATAAAAAACGTCATGTTAAAAAATGTTTTAAGATTTTTTCCTACTTAGAACAAACATTTTTGAAAATTTTTTTTGCCAAAGTGGTTACCCGACAGTGGCGTAAACTATCTAACTTGGTTTTGAATTTCGCTCGGAAAACCTTCCACCACAAAATTCTAAAAAAGTGAAATTTGTATTAAAAAATCTATCAACAGGTATGTCGCCAACATCTATGTTTGAAAAAGTAACATTTTCCTAATTTTTCTCTATCAACGTAAAGATTGCCATTTAAATAAATAGTATGGCGCAGTTTGAGGTGTCAAAATAAGATCCTTCCTTTAAAAATCGAAGTAACATAAACGTCATGTTAAAAAACTGTTTTAAGATTTTTTCCTACTTAGAACAAACAATTTTGACAATTTTTTTGCCAAAGTGGTTACCCGACAGTGGCGTAAACTATCTAACTTGGTTTTGAATTTCGCTCGGAAAACCTTCCACCACAAAATTCTAAAAAAGTGAAATTTGTATTAAAAAATCTATCAACAGGTATGTCGCCAACATCTATGTTTGAAAAAAGTTACATTTTCCTAATTTTTTCTCTATCAACGTAAAGATTGCCTTTTAAATAAATAGTATGGTGCAGTTTGAGGTGTCAAAATAAGATCCTTCCTTTAAAAATCGAAGTAACATAAACGTCATGTTAAAAAACTGTTTTAAGATTTTTTCCTACTTAGAACAAACATTTTTGAAAATTTTTTTTGCCAAAGTGGTTACCTGACAGTGGCGTAAACTATCTAACTTGTTTTGAATTTCGCTCGGAAAACCTTCCACCACAAAATTGTAAAAAAGTGAAATTTGTATTAAAAAATCTATCAACAGGTATGTCGCCAACATCTATGTTTGAAAAA
The DNA here is from genome assembly GCA_008086715.1 of Sitobion miscanthi. NCBI lineage: Eukaryota > Metazoa > Arthropoda > Insecta > Hemiptera > Aphididae > Sitobion > Sitobion miscanthi. The sequence goes on from CM017800.1 coordinate 22,591,654, forward strand.
AAGTAACATTTTCCTAATTTTTCTCTATCAACGTAAAGATTGCAATTTAAATAAATAGTATGGCGCAGTTTGAGGTGTCAAAATAAGATCCTTCCTTTTAAAAATCGAAGTAACATAAACGTCATGTTAAAAACTGTTTTAAGATTTTTTCCTACTTAGAACAAACATTTTTGAAATTTTTTTTGCCAAAGTGGTTACCGACAGTGGCGTAAACTATCTAACTTGGTTTTGAATTTCGCTCGGAAAAACCTTCCACCACAAAATTCTAAAAAAGTGAAATTTGTATTAAAAAATCTATCAACAGGTATGTCGCCAACATCTATGTTTGAAAAAAGTAACATTTTCCTAATTTTTTCTCTATCAACGTAAAGATTGCCATTTAAATAAATAGTATGGCGCAGTTTGAGGTGTCAAAATAAGATCCTTCCTTTTAAAAATCGAAGTAACATAAACGTCATGTTTAAAAACTGTTTAAGATTTTTCCTACTTAGAACAAACATTTTTGACAATTTTTTTTGCCAAAGTGGTTACCCGACAGTGGCGTAAACTATCTAACTTGGTTTTGAATTTCGCTCGGAAAACCTTCCACCACAAAATTCTAAAAAAGTGAAATTTGTATTAAAAAATCTATCAACAGGTATGTCGCCAACATCTATGTTTGAAAAAAGTAACATTTTCCTAATTTTTTCTCTATCAACGTAAAGATTGCCATTTAAATAAATAGTATGGCGCAGTTTGAGGTGTCAAAATAAGATCCTTCCTTTTAAAAATCGAAGAGTAACATAAACGTCATGTTAAAAACTGTTTTAAGATTTTTCCTACTTAGAACAAACATTTTTGAAAATTTTTTTGCCAAAGTGGGTCCCGACAGTGGCGTAAACTATCTAACTTGGTTTTGAATTTCGCTCGGAAAACCTTCCACCACAAAATTCTAAAAAAGTGAAATTTGTATTAAAAAATCTATCAACAGGTATGTCGCCAACATCTATGTTTGAAAAAAGTAACTTCCTAATTTTTCTCTATCAACGTAAAGATTGCATTTAAATAAATAGTATGGCGCGTTTGAGGTGTCAAAATAAGATCTTCCTTTTAAAAATCAAGAAGTAACATAAATGTCATGTTAAAAACTGTTTTAAGATTTTTCCTACTTAGAACAAACATTTTTGAAAATTTTTTTTGCCAAAGTGGTTACCCGACAGTGGCGTAAACTATCTAACCTGGTTTCGAATTTCGCTCGGAAAACCTTCCACTACAAAATTCTAAAAAAGTGAAATTTGTATTAAAAAATCTATCAACAGGTATGTCGCCAACATCTATGTTTGAAAAAAGTAACATTTTCCTAATTTTTTCTCTATCAACGTAAAGATTGCCTTTTAAATAAATAGTATGGCGCAGTTTGAGGAGTCAAAATAAGATCCTTCCTCTTAAAAATCGAAGTAACATAAACGTCATATTAAAAACTGTTTTAAGATTTTTTCCGACTTAGAACAAATATTTTTGACAATTATTTTTGCCAAAGTGGTTACCCGACAGTGGCGTAAACTATCTAACTTGGTTTTGAATTTCGCTCGGAAAACCTTCCACTACAAAATTCTAAAAAAGCGAAATTTGTATTAAAAAATCTATCAACAGGTATGTCGCCAACATCTATGCTTGAAAAAAGTAACATTTTCCTAATTTTTTCTCTATCAACGTAAAGATTGCCATTTAAATAAATAGTATGGCGCAGTTTGAGGTGTCAAAATAAGATCCTTCCACTTAAAAACCGAAGTAACATAAACGTCATGTTAAAAACTGTTTTAAGATTTTCTCCTACTTAGAACAAACATTTTTGACAATTTTTTTTACCAAAGTGGTTACCCGACGGTAGCGTATACTATCTAACTTGGTTTTGAATTTCGCTTGGAAAACCTTCCACTACAAAATTCTAATAAAGTGAAATTTGTATTAAAAAATCTATCAACAGTTATGTCGCCAACATCTATGTTTCAAAAAAGTTACATTTTCCTAATTTTTTCTCTATCAACGTAAAGATTGCCATTTAAATAAATAGTATGACACAGTTTGAGGTGTCAAAATAAGATCCTTCCTTTTAAAAATCGAAGTAACATAAACGTCATGTTAAAAACTTTTTTAAGATTTTTTCCTACTTAGAACAAACAATTTTGACAATTTTTTTTGCCAAAGTGGTTACCCGACAGTAGCGTAAACTATCTAACTTGGTTTTGAATTTCGCTCGGAAAACCTTCCACTACAAAATTCTAAAAAAGTGAAATTTGTATTAAAAAATCTATCAACAGGTATGTCGCCAACATCTATGTTTGAAAAAAGTAACATTTTCCTAATTTTTTCTCTATCAACGTAAAGATTGCCTTTTAAATAAATAGTATGGCGCAGTTTGAGGAGTCAAAATAAGATCCTTCCTTTTAAAAATCGAAGTAACATAAATGTCATGTTAAAAACTGTTTTAAGATTTTTTCCTACTTAGAACAAATATTTTTGAAAATTTTTTTTGCCAAACTGGTTACCCGATAGTGGCGTAAACTATCTAACTTGTTTTTGAATTTCGCTTGGAAAACCTTCCACCACAAAATTCTAAAAAAGTGAAATATGTATTAAAAAATCTATCAACAGGTATGTCGCCAACATCTATGTTTGAAAAAAGTAACATTTTCCTAATTTTTTCTCTATCAACGTAAAGATTGCCATTTAAATAATAAATAGTATGGCGCAGTTTGAGGTGTCAAAATAAGATACTTCCTATTAAAAATCGAAGTAACATAAACGTCATGTTAAAAACTGTTTTAAGATTTTTCCTACTTAGAACAAACTTTTTGAAAATTTTTTTGCCAAAGTGGTTACCCGAAGTGGCGTAAACTATCTAACTTGGTTTTGAATTTCGCTCGGAAAACCTTCCACCACAAAATTCTAAAAAAGTGAAATTGTATTAAAAAATCTATCAACAGGTATGTCGCCAACATCTATGTTTGAAAAAAGTTAACATTTTCCTAATTTTTTCTCTATCAACGTAAAGATTGCCATTTAAATAAATAGTATGACACAGTTTGAGGTGTCAAAATAAGATCCTTCCTTTAAAAATCGAAGTAGAGTAACATAAACGTCATGTTAAAAAACTATTTTAAGATTTTTTCCTACTTAGAACAAACAATTTTGACAATTTTTTTTGCCAAAGTGGTTACCTGACAGTGGCGTAAACTATCTAACTTGGTTTTGAATTTCGCTCGGAAAACCTTCCACCACAAAATTCTAAAAAAGTGAAATTTGTATTAAAAAATCTATCAACAGGTATGTCGCCAACATCTATGTTTGAAAAAAGTACATTTTCCTAATTTTTTCTCTATCAACGTAAAGATTGCTTTTAAATAAATAGTATGGTGCAGTTTGAGGTGTCAAAATAAGATCCTTCCTTTTAAAAATCGAAGTAAGTAACAAAACGTCATGTTAAAAACTGTTTTAAGATTTTATCCTACTTAGAACAAACATTTTTGAAAATTTTTTTGCCAAAGTGGTTACCTGACAGTGGCGTAAACTATCTAACTTGGTTTTGAATTTCGCTCGGAAAACCTTCCACTACAAAATTCTAAAAAAGTGAAATTTGTATAAAAAATCTATCAACAGGTATGTCGCCAACATCTATGTTTGAAAAAAGTAACATTTTCCTAATTTTTCTCTATCAACGTAAAGATTGCAATTTAAATAAATAGTATGGCGCTGTTTGAGGTGTCAAAATAAGATCCTTCCTTTTAAAAATCGAAGTAACATAAATGTCATGTTAAAAACTGTTTTAAGATTTTTTCCTACTTAGAACAAACATTTTTGAAAATTTTTTTTGCCAAAGTGGTTACCCGACAGTGGCGTAAACTATCTAACCTGGTTTCGAATTTCGCTCGGAAAACCTTCCACTACAAAATTCTAAAAAAGTGAAATTTGTATTAAAAAATCTATCAACAGGTATGTCGCCAACATCTATGTTTGAAAAAAGTAACATTTTCCTAATTTTTTCTCTATCAACGTAAAGATTGCCTTTTAAATAAATAGTATGGCGCAGTTTGAGGAGTCAAAATAAGATCCTTCCTCTTAAAAATCGAAGTAACATAAACGTCATATTAAAAACTGTTTTAAGATTTTTTCCGACTTAGAACAAATATTTTTGACAATTATTTTTGCCAAAGTGGTTACCCGACAGTGGCGTAAACTATCTAACTTGGTTTTGAATTTCGCTCGGAAAACCTTCCACTACAAAATTCTAAAAAAGTGAAATTTGTATTAAAAAATCTATCAACAGGTATGTCGCCAACATCTATGTTTGAAAAAAGTAACATTTTCCTAATTTTTTCTCTATCAACGTAAAGATTGCCTTTTAAATAAATAGTATGGCGCAGTTTGAGGAGTCAAAATAAGATCCTTCCTTTTAAAAATCGAAGTAACATAAACGTCATGTTAAAAAATGTTTTAAGATTTTTTCCTACTTAGAAGAAACATTTTTGAAAATTTTTTGCCAAAGTGGTTACCCGACAGTGGCGTAACTATCTAACTTGGTATTGAATTTCGCTCGGAAAACCTTCCACCACAAAATTCTAAAAAAGTGAAATTTGTATTAAAAAAATCTATCAACAGGTATGTCGCCAACATCTATGTTTGAAAAAAGTAACATTTTCCTAATTTTTCCTCTATCAACGTAAAGATTGCCTTTTAAATAAATAGTATGGCGCAGTTGAGGAGTCAAAATAAGATCCTTCCTTTTAAAAATCGAAAGTGAAGTAACATAAACGTCATGTTAAAAACTGTTTTAAGATTTTTCCTACTTAGAACAAATATTTTTGACAATTTTTTTTGCCAAAGTGGTTACCCGACAGTGGCGTAAACTATCTAACTTGGTTTTGAATTTCGCTCGGAAAACCTTCCACTACAAAATTCTAAAAAAGTGAAATTTGTATTAAAAAATCTATCAACAGGTATGTCGCCAACATCTATGTTTGAAAAAAGTAACATTTTCCTAATTTTTTCTCTATCAACGTAAAGATTGCCTTTTAAATAATAGTATGGCGCAGTTTGAGGAGTCAAAATAAGATCCTTCCTTTTAAAAATCGAAGTAGTAGTAACATAAACGTCATGTTAAAAAATGTTTTAAGATTTTTTTACTTAGAACAAATTTTTTGACAATTTTTTTTGCCCAAGTGGTTACCGACAGTGGCGTAAACTATCTAACTTGTTTGAATTTCGCTCGGAAAACTTCCACCACAAAATTCTAAAAAAGTGAAATTTGAATTAAGAAATCTATCAACAGGTATGTCGCCAACATCTATGTTGAAAAAAGTAACATTTTCCTAATTTTTCTCTATCAACGTAAAGATTGCCATTTAAAAATAGTATGGCGCAGTTTGAGGTGTCAAAATAAGATCCTTCCTTTTAAAAATCGAAGTAACATAAATGTCATGTTAAAAACTGTTTTAAGATTTTTTCCTACTTAGAACAAACATTTTTGAAAATTTTTTTTGCCAAAGTGGTTACCCGACAGTGGCGTAAACTATCTAACCTGGTTTCGAATTTCGCTCGGAAAACCTTCCACTACAAAATTCTAAAAAAGTGAAATTTGTATTAAAAAATCTATCAACAGGTATGTCGCCAACATCTATGTTTGAAAAAAGTAACATTTTCCTAATTTTTTCTCTATCAACGTAAAGATTGCCATCTAAATAAATAGTATGGCGCAGTTTGAGGTGTCAAAATAAGATCCTTCCTTTTAAAAATAAAAGTAACATAAATGTCATGTTAAAAACTGTTTTAAGATTTTTTCCTACTTAGAACAAACATTTTTGAAAATTTTTTTTGCCAAAGTGGTTACCCGACAGTGGCGTAAATATCTAACTTGGTTTTGAATTTCGCTCGGAAAACCTTCCACCACAAAATTCTAAAAAAGTGAAATTTGTATTAAAAAATCTATCAACAGGTATGTCGCCAACATCTATGTTTGAAAAAAGTTACATTTTCCTAATTTTTTCTCTATCAACGTAAAGATTGCCTTTTAAATAAATAGTATGGTGCAGTTTGAGGTGTCAAAATAAGATCCTTCCTTTTAAAAATCGAAGTAACATAAACGTCATGTTAAAAACTGTTTTAAGATTTTATCCTACTTAGAACAAACATTTTTGAAAATTTTTTTTGCCAAAGTGGTTACCTGACAGTGGCGTAAACTATCTAACTTGGTTTTGAATTTCGCTCGGAAAACCTTCCACTACAAAATTCTAAAAAAGTGAAATTTGTATTAAAAAATCTATCAACAGGTATGTCGCCAACATCTATGTTTGAAAAAAGTAACATTTTCCTAATTTTTTCTCTATCAACGTAAAGATTGCAATTTAAATAAATAGTATGGCGCTGTTTGAGGTGTCAAAATAAGATCCTTCCTTTTAAAAATCGAAGTAACATTAACTGTCATGTTAAAAACTGTTTTAAGATTTTTTCCTACTTAGAACAAACATTTTTGACAATTTTTTTTGCCAAAGTGGTTACCCGACAGTGGCGTAAACTATCTAACTGGTTTTGAATTTCGCTCGGAAAACCTTCCACCACAAAATTCTAAAAAAGTGAAATTTGTATTAAAAAATCTATCAACAGGTATGTCGCCAACATCTATGTTTGAAAAAAGTAACATTTTCCTAATTTTTCTCTATCAACGTAAAGATTGCCATTAAATAAATAGTATGGCGCAGTTTGAGGTGTCAAAATAAGATCCTTCCTTTAAAAATCGAAGTAACATAAACGTCATGTTAAAAAAAAACTTTTTTAAGATTTTTCCTACTTAGAACAAACATTTTTGACAATTTTTTTTGCCAAAGTGGTTACCCGACAGTGGCGTAAACTATCTAACTTGGTTTTGAATTTCGCTCGGAAAACCTTCCACCACAAAATTCTAAAAAAGTGAAATTTGTATTAAAAAATCTATCAACAGGTATGTCGCCAACATCTATGTTTGAAAAAAGTAACATTTTCCTAATTTTTTCTCTATCAACGTAAAGATTGCCATTTAAATAAATAGTATGGCGCAGTTTGAGGTGTCAAAATAAGATCCTTCCTTTTAAAAATCGAAGTAACATAAACGTCATGTTAAAAACTGTTTTAAGATTTTTTCCTACTTAGAACAAACATTTTTGAAAATTTTTTTTGCCAAAGTGGTTACCCGACAGTGGCGTAAACTATCTAACTTGTTTTTGAATTTCGCTCGGAAAACCTTCCACCACAAAATTCTAAAAAAGTGAAATTTGTATTAAAAAATCTATCAACAGGTATGTCGCCAACATCTATGTTTGAAAAAAGTAACATTTTCCTAATTTTTTCTCTATCAACGTAAAGATTGCCATTTAAATAAATAGTATGGCGCAGTTTGAGGTGTCAAAATAAGATCCTTCCTATTAAAAATCGAAGTAACATAAACGTCATGTTAAAAACTGTTTTAAGATTTTTTCCTACTTAGAACAAACATTTTTGAAAATTTTTTTTGCCAAAGTGGTTACCCGACAGTGGCGTAAACTATCTAACTTGGTTTTGAATTTCGCTCGGAAAACCTTCCACCACAAAATTGTAAAAAAGTGAAATTTGTATTAAAAAATCTATCAACAGGTATGTCGCCAACATCTATGTTTGAAAAAAGTAACATTTTCCTAATTTTTTCTCTATCAACGTAAAGATTGCCATTTAAATAAATAGTATGGCGCAGTTTGAGGTGTCAAAATAAGATCCTTCCTTTAAAAATCGAAGTAACATAAACGTCATGTTAAAAACTGTTTTAAGATTTTTTCCTACTTAGAACAAACATTTTTGAAAATTTTTTTTGCCAAAGTGGTTACCCGACAGTGGCGTAAACTATCTAACTTGGTTTTGAATTTCGCTCGGAAAACCTTCCACCACAAAATTCTAAAAAAGTGAAATTTGTATTAAAAAATCTATCAACAGGTATGTCGCCAACATCTATGTTTGAAAAAAGTTACATTTTCCTAATTTTTTCTCTATCAACGTAAAGATTGCCATTTAAATAAATAGTATGGCGCAGTTTGAGGTGTCAAAATAAGATCCTTCCTTTTAAAAATCGAAGTAACATAAACGTCATGTTAAAAACTGTTTTAAGATTTTTTCCTACTTAGAACAAACATTTTTGACAATTTTTTTTGCCAAAGTGGTTACCCGACAGTGGCGTAAACTATCTAACTTGGTTTTGAATTTCGCTCGGAAAACCTTCCACCACAAAATTGTAAAAAAGTGAAATTTGTATTAAAAAATCTATCAACAGGTATGTCGCCAACATCTATGTTTGAAAAAAGTAACATTTTCCTAATTTTTTCTCTATCAACGTAAAGATTGCCATTTAAATAAATAGTATGGCGCAGTTTGAGGTGTCAAAATAAGATCCTTCCTATTAAAAATCGAAGTAACATAAACGTCATGTTAAAAACTGTTTTAAGATTTTTTCCTACTTAACCTCGGTGTTGCACTTTAAACAAATCATTCTATAAATACATTCAAAAAAACAAAAGCCGGTCGGAGAAATTTTAATAAAAAAATATTTTTTTTTTTTTTTTTTAAGTGCTGAAATAGCAGGGGGGCAAAATAAATTATCGGCTAAATGATTTCAAGTAATACAAAATAGAAATTATCGTAAACAGATTTGTCAGTGTTTGGTTTGCATTCGCCACCGTTCTCTATCATTATTATTTTATTATTATAGGAAATATAGGAATCGGAAGCAAGTTTTTTTGTAAGAATTCGGTAGATATTCTAAGCTGAGCGACGAATGTATTAATTTTACAATGAATTTTTTGTTTTTTGTGTCTGTCGTTACCTTTTAGGACAGTAAAAGTGCTTAGATTTTCTTTAATAGTATCTTTTCTCATAGAGAAGTGAATCTGATTGGTACTTCGAGGGGGTCAAAAGTAAAAATTGTTCGGTAGCTTTCATAAGTGCCATTGAAAACAAAAGCTTGGCAGTTTAATACAGGGCTCCTAATATATATTGTTTCGAAGACGGATGAAAAATATTAAAAATCCATAGTCACATTTTTTTTTATATGCACTTAAAGTTAAATCTTGGCAAAATACGTAAAATGAGCAAATTATTTTGAGTTAGAAATTCATAAAAAATTTTCCTTTTAAATCTAATATTTGAAAAAGTAATTTCTCATAAGTTTGTTTACCTTTATCAAAAAACAATGTCTACAAGCGTGCCAAATTAAATTTTTATGTTCGTTTGAAGTTTATATTTTTAGAATATTGGATATTTATTCGATATCTAATGTTTCTAGTGATTTTGTTACATTGTTGTAATTCAAAAACAATTAACTGTAGATACATGAAAATTTTACTGAATGTTTATATTTTTATTTCATATACACCATAAAATTTTGAAAATATTTTGACTCTTTTTGAGCAGTTTACGGACATTGTCAGTTTTCAATTTTTTTAGTTTTTTTTTCCTATAATTGTCAATAAAATTTTATTTGTTGGGTAAAATGCGTCAAAATTTAACACAAGGTTCCTAATATATTGCTACAATATCAGTTCAAAAATATTAAAAATACATTGACACAATTTTTTTTATAAGCATTTGAACATCAAATTTTGACAAAACTTATCAAATTTAAAATTTAATAATTATATTGTAGTTAAAAATGTATAAAATTTTCTACTTTTATACCTAAGGATTGAACATTTAAAACAATGTTTTATAGTTTTAATAGTTCCACGTAAGTAGGTTATACTTATAATATATTATAAATTATTTTATTCACAAAAATATCATCAAATATACTTAGTAATATATAGGCTGACGGACTTTTTTCGCTCAGAATCGTTTTTCTTATATTATTATATTATATAATTGAATTCAAATTAAACATTATCCATTACAGTGACCCACTTGTAATTTACTGTACAGCAGAACGACACCCACCTTTTTTATTTATGTTTCCACGTTATGTTTAGAATTTAGGAATCGGACGCTGCGCAGCTCGTTAAAAAAATGCAATCTTAACAAATAAAGTCTATAATATAGCATTAAATTTGATTATAGTGTTCATAATTTCTGATTGTTCAAAACTAAAAAAAACGTTAGAATTGTACTTTTTTTTGGATTCACTATCAATTAATTTCCGAGTGAAAGAAACTTTAACGTATACAATAGGTTCACGGTATGTAAAGACTCGAGCTATAAGTGTCATAACTTATAGTGAAAAGTTTTGGTTTTGTTGTATCTATACTTATAGTAAGTTTATACTATTATTACAGCACAAAATAGGTTTTTCAACAATTTATTTTTGAGCTTACGACGTGCGACGTATGTCTAACCTGATTTCTTCGAACGATTTCTCTTTGATCGTATACACGAACAAAAGACTTTCTTTACAGTCTTACTATCTGACATGCATCCGACACCTCAACGAGTCACAATTCATAATATTGTAATACAAATATAGTTCGTTTGGTGACATCAACGTCCGATCGAAACGCATAATACTATTGTACTATTTCAGAGCTTACACATGGAAGTGTTTAAACAATAAAGATAATATAATATTATGTACATATCTAAATACGCGATAAATGTCTACTTATACGTATCGAACACCTATTATGTGTCATAACCATCGTGCAGCTCGTCCAAAATACTATATAGCCGTATATTTTTTAGTATTTTTATTCACATATTCAATAATACAAGTTGTTTGAGGTTTATGCTGTATATAGTAGCGCGTTTTGTTTTTTGTTCTAAATATATATAACTTTAAAAATCAATAACCGTTTTGGCATAATTATATAGGTAGTGGTTTGTATACTCTGTGAATTCTCGAGTAGATGGTTTTATTTTTTCACACCCAATCAAATCCAAAACGATAACTATTATATGTATATAAGTATATTATAGTATAATATGTGTTGGTTTGTATCAATACGCATAGTGTAACAGGAAGACCTGACAAATTTAATAACTTTTGTTCTAATCAATATTTTTTAATCTTGCGCTTGAGCTACACGTGTAGTATAACATTTTTTATTTTTACTTTTTAATACTGAAAAATAAAAAGATAAATCTAATATAATGTTTTTTAGAAAACTTCAAAATAGTTGATTTGTAAATCTGGTTTTTAGAAAAATGTCAGTTGTAAAAACATTTATTTAACTCATGTATAGTACTGCCAGTTGGTACTGTCACGAGGGGGAGGGGAGATGTTTGACACGGAGTTCAAAGGCCCGACTATTCTATGGGCCCGTTGAAATGAATTTGTAAATTCGTAAATTTTAAAATGTTGATAGAAATACTTATTTCATATTAAATAATATTTTATAGGGCCCACAAAAACATTTTTACAGTGGCCCGCATGACGTGATAGTGGTGGAGATGGTGTCCAGCGAGCTCGCCGAGCATCTGCAAGCGCAAGTCCATGGCGCCCTGCAAATAATGATAAACGATCTCGCCACACTGTTTGCCCAGGCCAAGGCACCAATGACGGCCTTCGTTCAACTTAATCAGGACTACAATTATTGTATAGGTTATAGACCGACTTCAACGTCATGAAGTCAGACAAAATAACATTGAGCACCGGCCAGCCGACAGTATACCGGAAGCGGTGGAACCGCGCGGTGACGGCAGCATCAACGCCGTCATGAAAGACGCATTTTCAACTTGTTATAAGTTTTTTTTTCTACAAATGTTTATAGACATACTATATGAATATACTCAGCCAAAAAGTTTAACACAAGTTTCTCCGTAAGTTTTCTAACTGGAATTAAAAAATGATTTTCTCATCCGCATTTTATAAAATTACGATTCGGCAAAAACATCCTATTTCTGTCGAATGAGACATCAATACATTATTCACAAAAAATACATACATTTCGAATGCATTATCATTATGTTCCACGTGTTATACTTCATGATACTCATTATAATATTCAATAAGCTGTACGAAATAATAATTATATTTCGCACGTCCCTGCAATTGCATGAATAATATTAATAAATAAAAGAATATAATAAATAAGACTGTCAAGGTACGGTAAAAATGGCTTTGCAAATAAATTATGTGACTTTAAATATAATATTATCATGTGAACAAACGTGTAACTACTTTAGTATAAATCCTTAAATCCAAACAGAATTAAATTAGGACACTTATGAGAATTGAAAAGTCAATAGACATGATAATATAAGCTTATAAGTCATAATAATCTAGAGCTATAACATTTTATTATTTGGATTTATTTTTCCAATAGTTTCACTGTATAGTATTGATAATTAAATCCTACAACTCACAAGATATTTAAACTCTACTCCAAGTGTTTGAATTTTGAATGGGATTTATACGCCTGACTATCCTACATCGTCAATTATATCGTTAATAAGACTTAAAATTTATAAAATATAACAGACTTTCAGAAAGTCAGTTCTTGTATTGTTGGTAATGCATTGAAAGGTGAAATTGTTAAATTCCAAATAAGTAGGTACTTCAAAAACTTGTACAAGTTTAAATTTTAATTGGAACCGACAGCGGTTCATCCAGTTAAAACTCTAACGCAGTTTCTAACAATGTAACAATCTTCAAATCCAATCATTAAAATAATTTTCCTATATCCTAATTGATATTTGTAAAAATATCTATAAAACACTTTTAAATATAAAAAAGATGAACATTAAAAAAGGAATTTTTTAATTTTTAGTTATCAGTTATAAGAAAATAATTTACAGTAGTAAATATTACGAAAAAAAAACAAAACAAAAATACGAGATACGCTTCAAATTATCCAAATTACTAAGAAATAATAATAAATGTTAATATAAGTATATATATAGGGATCCAGTGTTAATATTTATGGTATATTAAATTAAATATTCACCAATTTATTATTAAATATAAACAAATAAGATACCTACTCACACATAGATTCCTTAACTGTCAAACACCAAAATGCTTTTAAAAGTTTTATGATTAATTATTATCTATACTACTCGTTCTAAACTTGGCTGTATATTATATGCAGGATGTCCCACGAGGATTTGCTGATTTGAAGTGACAGGGTAATGCGGATTTTAAATACCTAAGTAAACCCTGGCGAGACTCTGCAGTTTATAAACAACAATAGTTATTCTAGAATATTATAACTTATTGTCTTAAATCATTAATCATCACAATTACCTAGCAGGTAAAATCTATATTATAATATATGATACAATAAAATAGGTAATACTAATAATAATAATATGACATTATGTAAAAAGTCGTCGGTGTATATTAAATTAAATATCAAAACACTTGAGGTTTGTTATACAACTATTGTCCATACGTCTAAAATAAGTATAAAATATGCTGGTTAATAAAAGTGCAGTCACACCTCCTTATAACGGACCCCTCGTCAGGAGGAAATATCTTTGCAACGGAAAATAACAAAGTGATTCCTGATCACAGGAACGATTTTTATGGTAAAAACATTTATTTAAGTCATAGTAGTTTATTTTTTTCAAAAATTTTGAGGTAAACTGTAATTTAAAACGTAATAACTGTTTAAATAATATTATTTTTGTACGCGAGTATATTCATTTTTAAACTATTCATTATCCACATAATGTTCCCAATTTTTGTCAGATCTTTCTTCTGCGCCCTGTATGCATATACCTACTCTCTATGACGTGTACAATGATATGCACGTTATGTCCGTTTCTCTAGGTCGTAATCACGCGTACAGTTATATTTGATAATATTTTTATGGCCGACAACAATAATAATTATACAACGCGTAGGTACAAGACGTGTGCGTGTGTGTGGGGGGGCGGGGGCGTACATCGCCTGTTAACGAGTGAAGTTTAGCAGTCCTAGGTACCGGCACCAGCACCGAAGTCCTGCGCGATTCGTGTTTTACACCTATACATATATATATATATATGTAATATGGGTTCGCGTATTATGTACGGTGAATATGATATTATAGTATTATTACTATGCATTGTAAACTCCGCCGTCGATGAATAGAGGCGCCTGCTAAAATATTCCCGCAGCTCGGCACAATCGGCACAACAATGCAGACGACCAGACGAGGTGTAGGCACGACGTGAGCTTCATACATCGCATTTATGACGTACTAATATGTATAATGTAGACGCGTAATCCTTTTGTGTGCCCGCGTAATTATTATGCAGTTCGTAACCGTAATAATAATATATTATTTTGTACCTGCGCCGAGTCCGCGCAGGTCCGTGCAGGTCTCGACGTGCAGCCCTGTGCGAGGGACACCCCCCCCCCCACCGGTGCGGGGAATTTTGCCGCGGCACGATACTACAATGACGTGCGCACATCAATAAAATATTATAATATTATTGTTAAGCGTTTAGCTTTGACGGGCGATTCGGTTCGCAAAATCGCGGCACAACAATGAAGCGAGCCTTTATACGGTCGCGCCGGTGTTACGACCCCGCAGAGCCGTCCTCGGGATTCGCGAGGGAGAAAGGTATAGTTATAAATTCCATTTACGAGTGGTGTGTCTTCGACGAAATGACTGCCCACTTCTGTACCATTCACTGTAGCGCCGCGTGTTTCAGTTCCTTCTGTGACCGACCCCTGAAATTCCGGTGAATCCGATACCTTTTTATTTATTCATCTAAAATAAACTGAAATGTTCGTCAAAGTCGTCGGTCAAATAGTTCTCGTTTCTTTGCGTTTAAAGATGTCATTGAGTGTATACAAAATATAATAATCCAACGACACAGGGTCACGACATGGTCGTTGGTCACGCTAAGTATAAAAAAAGGAAAGCGCCTTAAAATGCACACCTAGGCCAAACACATGCAAAATTGCTGGACCACAATATTGCAAGAAGCAACGTGATGCACGAAAAAAATTTATTGAGGAAGCGTAGCAAGTTTGTGGTTAAATAATGAAGTTTGAAAATACAATCCTCTAATTTGAAATTATGTGTAGAAGTACACACTGTATTATTAAAATCATTTAGAACAATATTAACATAGTTATAGCCAATTTAACTAGTAATATTATTGTAGCGTATATTTATCATTTTTTTTTAGATAATATTCCCTGCGGCTCGCATTACAATACATCGACACCAACGGCAACAAATAATAATATTAATTTCTACTATTACTATTATAATCTGCAACCAATGGCAACCATTTTTAATGATATAAACTTATTATATATAATAATAAAAAAAAAGATCATTGTAAAAGCAATATTATATGTCCTGGACGGGCCGAAATAATGAGGTATCAACAAAAAATGAGTGATATCCCAACGTAAACATTCCGTTAAACCTTTTTCCTAAAGTTGTAATATAATTGTATAGCTAAGTCTTTGAACTATATATATCATTTATGTTAAAATACTCTGCTAAATAATTGAACTTAACTTGGCGACTTAAGTCAACAATTTAAAAATACTATAGCATCGTAATACATAATAATATAGTCTGTACTATGATTGAAATAGGTAGTATAATACTTATAAAATGTTTTAAAGTCACCAAGCTGAGTTAAATTATTTAGCAGACTATTTTAACATATGGTATCTATAGTTCAAACTTTCAAAGTATTAGAAAGAAAAATATATCACAACTTTAAGAGTGGTTTTTGTGACTTGGAGTTTCGGCGGAGAGTTTTTGTTGGAATTTACTATCAAGTAGATATCTATACGGTTACCAATATGTTCCTGAATCACGACATAATATCAAAAATCGATTGATGAGAAAATCGTTATTATTTACTGATAAATATCTAATGTCGGATTTAAACGCTCACAAAAATTAAAATTTCTTTCCGGCAAGGTAGACAACCTATGAGGAATCTTCTAATACATTTTAAAATAAAAGAGTTAGTATTCGGTACTCGTTGAAAGTTTTTGAAGCAGTTGAATCGAGGACCAAGTAATTATATAGTAGATATGTTAAATTGGAATTCAATGATTTATTTTTATGAAACTATTGTATACGCAATACGATTTAGAACGTAGATGGCTAATCAGCCTAAAGTACATTACTAAAAATATATTTTATAATATTATTGATATTATTATACTTGTTAAAGTCTAGTGTGAAATTGAAAAATACAATAATAAATTATAATTATCTATATTATGCAAGAACATATACCTAATTATATTTGTCAAGTGTCAAGCATCACTTCAAAAATCACTTTTGTGTTCTTACGTAATGTTTGAAAGTAGTTGAAATAATTTTCATATGTAATGTTTTTTAATACGTATTAATCACACATTAATAGCAATTAGTTTCATTAAAAATGTATACATTTTGAGATCGTATAATGTATAAAAAAAAATCGTTCATAACAACAGAAGCAAACTTCCAGGTAAACGTTAAAAACGACAACGCCAAACTTCCAACAAACGGTGTCGCTTCTATATTGTTCTGTGATATAGGTATGGACCTTTCCTAGACAATACAATACATTTTTTATGTTACATAAACGACGCGTCGCGAACATAGCACGTTGGATATCGGCTGTTCGTCAAAAAAAACCTTTTGTATTATGTCTAAAATGCGCTTTGAGGACGTCCGAAACGGTCCTGGTCCCAAGAGTGATTAAAAGCCACTCAGGTACAAACAACTTTGTTAAAATAATTTCTCGTTTGAAGCAGCATTTTCTTTTAATATGAGTTGCGATACTTATTCGTGTGGATGTTTTCATCATGAAACGTAATCGTTGGCAGATATCCAAGTTGATGTATGAGTTTGTATTTTTTTTAAAAAATATCAAATTTCGGTTTTTAAGTGTTCGCTGAATGCGACTAAATTACTGTTTATTTATTGGATTATAATGAATTAAATTACCTTATCGCCATAACTATTGTTAATTTTGTTAGCCTAAAATTGCATTCAGTTGTTATAGACATATTATAATATCATATGAACTAAATTTCCCTCATTTACATATAATCAAATTTATAATATTATCATACTTTGATGTTTGTATCAATTCATAGTACAGTGTTATATTGTGTACGCATGAAAGCTGGAAAACGATCGTATGCAGATGATGTAGCTAAATTGCCTATCCAGGATGCCGTGTCATATGAATAATTATCGAAAATTAGATAAAATTGTATAATACTAGCTGAATAACCCGGCGTTGCCCGTGAAAAAATTGTGACTAACTAACTTCTTTTGGGTGTAATTCGCTGTGCAAAAGTATGGAAGTAAAATCGTATTATGTTTTAATTTTTAGCCATCCCGCGTGGCGTCGCCTGTGAGTTTCACTTATGGTTATGCGAACAGTATATTATCAGGTAAGCAATCTACCTGCGATTGATTTCGGACACAGTGAGGAGGGAGATAAAATATAGCCTATCTTAGCACAGCTTTGGAGTTGAAAAAAATGTGTATACAGTGTACCTAAAATAGTATTGAAGTCGTAGTTGATAATCCCGAATTTTTAGGAGTATTTAATATTTATATATTAATATTTTTTGGGGGTTATGTTTTTTATTTTTGAGGACATAGGCATAGTATAATGTGCCGGTGCCAACTTGACGGACATGACAAACCGGCGTAATGGTACTCAGCTTTGTGAAATAATTCGAATATTATATAACTTGCAACCAAAGGCAACCATTTATAAACAAAAAAAAAGTTTCGATTTCCACCGTGAATTTTAAGATCCCTGTCTTACCACCTCTTTAAAAAGCGAATATTAGAAACTTCTTTCTTATTGCGTATCTAGATCATTAGAGGAAACCACTAAATATTCCATCTAATATAAAATAATATAAAATTATAATTGTAAATATTTATGATGTTACGCGTGTCCGAACTGCTGGTAGTGCGGAGTGAAAAAAAAGGAACGTGTTTAATGCACCGTGGCAAGGCAACGGAGAGATAATAACTAATAAATAGAATTTGCATATGTATTGGTTTATGTTATCGGTGTGCATTTTATCGTTCATTATAATAAAATAGGAGTATTGGTGTACGCGCAGACGCGATGCATGAGATTATTTTTATCGATAAACTTTTCGGGACAATTATTCTTATCTACACGACGACGACGAACAAAAAGGATAAGTCTCAGCCTCGCAGGTAGCTGGAAACCCGCGGGCCGCCGTCCCACACAATAAGTATTGGCGGTGAATAATTATAATTGTTAATTACTCCACTAAATCGCAACATTTTTGAAAATCCTCTGATAAAAATGTGAGAAGAAACTCTAATCCAAATTTCAAGTCTGTACGTTGCGTAGTTTTTGAGATACAGCGATCAGTGAGTGAGTGGTATTTGGATTTTATATGTATAGATTATAATAATAATATTGATTTAAACATAAATGTGATACAATGCAGTAATCTATTTATAACTGTTGTAAAATTACAATAACAATATCTGCTGAAAGTAATGAATATTTTCTACTTTATATTATAATATGTATTATTATACATATTGTAATCACAAATTATAATTCAAGCGAGACGATTTGTGAGCGCGATGTTTACATGATAGACTTTGACCAAACATCATGTACACTAGCACGCAGACAGATATTTGCATATTTACTTTTCTTAAAATATCATATTATCATCATAATATTATTTTGATAAGAGATGCATACATAGTTTCAAAACAATGTATTATTGTAATATGAATACAATAGTGGTTTAAAATACGAGTTTAATGTCACCGGAGAAACGCCAATACAATACCAACGACGGTTTAAACCGTTATGGGACCGATGCATTGTACATAAAATATTGTAAAAATGACTTCAAACTCTGGTTGTTGCAGGGCCCGTCGCGGTCGTCGCCCCCTCTCAAATTCTAATTTAGTCGCCTCTCGCGCACCCTCCTGATCCTATTGGCACCCTTTAGTGCCAATGCGTCGATTGTGACTAAAGTCGGGTCACTATACATAAATACTAGCTAATCCCGTGCACTTCGATGCCCGTTAAATGTACCAACTCTATATGACTCGAACTTTGTACAATCCGTTATTTAATATTCGGTGTATAGTGTTCAAAATGTATCTTAACTTTTCCGTTTCCCGGAATAAAAGTTCTGTTTCGCAGTAGTATATTATCAGGTAGGAAATCTACCTACGGTAGATCGCGGACTCCGTGCTGTTTGTACGTAGGTGTATGATTTAACTCTAAAGTATCAAAGTTATACCAAGTTTGTCGTATTCCACCTATGGTAGATTATATATAATCAATTAATACAAAATCCTAACCTAACATAACTACTAATATCAGATGAATTTAAAAACCAAATTTAACCATTCCTAAATTAGTCTGCTTCTTATTATTATTATTATTCTAGCTGAATAACCCGGCTTCGCCCGTGTACAGTTTTTTTGTGTAACCTACTATAACTTTTATTTTATCGGTTTTTATATTTATTACAGGCTGCTTTTAGATGAGTTTATCCTAGGTTGCCCATGTATTGTAACAATCAGAAGTCAGCAAAAAATTACTTTATTTAATATTTTGAAGACAAATTGTAAGATAGCTGGGCATGTTATCAAACTCGTCAGATACAGATGTAGTCAATCCATCTTCATATGGTAAATAAACATCAAAATGCCCATTAGATAGGTTTTGCTTAGAACTAAAACGAAATCTCTTTATGGGGTTCCTTTCTGAACCAAATTTTTCATTAAGTTAACCATTGAGGTACACCTCAATAAATACCAAAAATAATTGTCCGGCTCCCACCAGCTCACATAAACTTCCATAAGTATTAAATTTTAATATATCAGTAAAGTAGTCAGCAAAACTACGATAATTATTATTATTATCACTATCATGTGACATTATTGAATAATCTTTTCTTGTGATTTATCACAAAGGTTACTATCTTTTTACGTACTTCTTGGGCCTTATCTTGAGTGTCATATAACACAAAAGATATTGTCCTAAACAGGCAAGCTCCGTCACCAATAATTGAAATGATAGTGTGGGGCATCATTGTGCCATTTATGTTCAATAATTCGACAACCATATTAATTATTTTTTTATTAATTTGTAAGAATGTAAAAATTTTTATTTTAATACACTTCAATGTTCAGAAAGAACCGTACATAAACTAAAATAAACATAAACTACATAAACTAAAACTACCTATCTCCCCAAATAACCAATTGAAACCAATAATAAATAAATATTAATTTCTACTGTAGACTGTAACCAATGGCAACTATTTAAAAAATAAATAAAAATAAAATTTCCAATTTCCATCGTGAACCTCAAGATCCCTGTTTGAGCACCTCTTTAAAATGCAAATTTCAACAAATCCTTTCTTAGTGCGCCTATACATAGTAATAAGTACATTTACTGAAAATGTCATATCCATAACTTCAGCAGTTCCGGCTAGACGATGATGAATCACCTAGGACAAGTCTTTTTATATATACAGATAATACATTGTAATAGAATAAATTCTATTTTACGGCAAATTTTTGTTTTAATTTTCAATTAGGTACTCTGCAGCCGGACTTCCGGTGCTCATCTTAATCATATTATATTTTTATTAATTTTGCCGTCTCACAAATTTCGTGATTTTTTAGCTGTAATACTGGCCATTAAGATTTGTGTGACTTGTTCGGAAATCATTATTTTTATTTTTAAGTCTTATATATTTTTTGGTATTTACGCATACCTAAGTATCATTTAACAATGGTGATTATTATTATAAAAATTATGATTTTTTGTTTTTAATGATGATTGGTGTATTGTATTAATTATTTACTGTTACTTGATTTTCTTCACTGGCGGAGTTTACATGAACTAAATTTTACCTGTTTTTTTTTCTGGCGGAGTTTACACTAAAAAAAGGTAGGTACTTGTGGCAGAGTTTACAGTTTACGAGAGAGCACACAAATGTTTGGGGACATTATGTAGGGTGTACATAGGTGGCAACTATATAGGTAACTGTGACCGAGCGGGTACCAACTTTTATTTTGTTTTTATCACATCCCGCGACCGTCGCACATATATAGTACATTTTTTTGCTGTATACTTACCTACCCTACACAACGGTGTCGTGCAACGATTGCGTGTCAGAACTCGCGGGTACATAATATTTCACGGATAACTGTTTAAAACACGACACAGAGAAGAACTATAATAAATTACAAATTGCAAAAAAACACAATGCGGGATTGATGACGTAACGCGACTCACCACTCCTTCAGTACCTACCATAGTACCCTGCAAGGACCCCCAGGGATGGTGTGTGTGCGTGCTCGTCCTGCACCGGTGCAGGTGGTACCTACCACACATCTGCCACAGATTGATTGATACTACGACGTCGCGGCAATTTCACGAGACTTGCATCGTAAATATACGTTCATTTACATCAATTGCGGAGGCGTAAAATATTTTGAAAATTTGAGTTAAACAAAAAAAAAAAAAACTGCAATTTTACCGTTCGAGTGGTCACTAAAAGCAGGTTATCGCGGTGAGCTTCACGAATTTATGCGGGACAAAAGTTTGGAATATTTTAAAGTCGAAATACGTATATCAAATTCACCTTGACGGGTACCTATTGCACAAAATAGAAAAAAACATTGTTTCACTAAATGGCTTCTTATATTATGATTTTTATACGTTTTACATTAATTATTATTTCACAATTATACCGTTTTTACTGCTATTTGTCTATATTTACTATCATTACTATGTATTATTTTTAGTATGCTATTGATATCTGTAACCGTTATTGTTCTTTATTTATAATTATGTATTTGTATGGTAGGTACCTACTATGATACCATAGAAAGTTCAACATTTATAAGATTGTGTTCTAAATGTTGAGTTTCTAATTTTGTTGAAATTCGAACTAACAAGAAGCCTGCAGTATGAGAAGAAGACTTTCCTGATTACCCAACACTTAAAATCCACTTAGCGTGTTTTTTTTTTCTTGTAAAGTCTCGTACAGCGTTAATGCGGATAAGAAGTTAAACTATAATCCATACGAAATCGGCGACTTTGTCGAAATAATAAATGAAAAGAAAAAATACTGCCCATCGAAATTCCATTAATAAAGTTTACTCCGTACCGATTAAAATTTAATAATTCAAGGAAAGAGAACGGAAAAATGTACTTTAACGATAAAATATTTTGGGTTCACTCGGTCCATTACACACTGAAACACACGTACGATAATATGACGTGTTAAACACGCGAGTCGTAGACATTTCACGAGCAACTGTAGTGGGCCGGTAGTTTATTAATTTTTGTGACTTGTAACAATATATTATATTGTTATATGAAGGCCGCTCGACAGCAATTTGTATACCACCAGACCCCGATCAAAGCACGTGTCTGAGGTCACAGGATCTCGGGATTCCCTTCCCACCCTATACGTGGGTACCAAAAATAAAACTTTTTGTCAAGAATATGAACTCGCTGCAAACGAGTATTTAACGGCGAGCAATTATAATACATTTTCGTGGAAAAGGATGTAAAAGCATTATATCATATTATTTTAATCAGTGGCGCCGAAGTGTTGCAAAAATATTCCACAACATCGTACATCGAGGGACCCCCATCGTCCTACCCTTTTTTTTAAAATAAAAAATTTAACAATTGGACGCAAGTCAAGGAGCACTCACATAATGCAATGTCTATAATAATTTATATTGTTTATAATAAAATTGATATCATTATAATATTATGCACAGTGCAATTATATTGTATAACAAGCGTCGTGTGATAAATTATTATGATAATCACTAAGTAACGAAGTATCCTTTCTTTTATAGTCCGCGATGACCTATAATTCTATATTTATCGCATTGTGGTTATTACAATGTTATATCGTATGCCTACTAACTGTTGATAACAATTAGTACAAACACATTTATTACGTTAAGTACTTTAATCTTGTCGTTGTTCCAACTGTTGTACACCGTCATTTACCTATTAAAAAATAATCACTGATGTGATTTGCGATGAAACGCCTGGATTTGGTGGTACCTAAGTGCCTACTATATGTATACCTAAAATAGTAAAATATAGACAATTTTAATTGTTTTAATTTTTACCGTAGTTTTTTTTAGTTAAAACGACCCCTCTGCAAAGTAACAAGGTCATAGGTTAGCAAACAGGACCTCTTCTATTTCTATAAATCAGGCCGTGTCGTATACCATATCGAATCCTGGCAGTACCTACGTCGTTTTCCATAGTCACGTGTTGCCCTTCGTGATCGCGGCGGCGGTGGCGGTCTTGTTCGTCTGTAACGTCGTATAATAACTACCTATTAGTCAAACATAAAAAATACACTTTTGATCGTATTTTTTTTTATTTTTTTTGCCTACCGCGCGTGGAAATACAATTAATTTCGATGAATCTCTAAATTGCTTCGAATCGGAAGTCAAAGAACCTATTATTGTTATTTTTTGTGTTGTATTTCAAACACCACAATCGACGACGACGTTCATCAGGTCGACGTGAGATCACGCGAATCGCGCGTGAGCCGTTATGATTCGTTACCGCGGTATCATGTTTAAAATGCCTCACGTCCCTTAGCATTTTTCACTTCGCCGCGACCTCGTAGACATTGTATGATATGCGTCGTAGGTCTCACCAGACGTATCGGAATTCATTACGACTCTCCAGACCCTGCACGTGTCGTCGTCGTCGTCGTCTAGTTTTTTTCAAGGGAGGAAAACGCGTGTTTGATTACCAGCTCTATAGGAACGTCTGTGAAGATTTTGGGAAGACACCGCACTATACAGTAGTTGTTTAAATATAATATTTTACATTTCTATATAGACGGGCGTTTGTTTGACAGCGTCCGACCCCCCGAGCACCGCGTATCGTCCTTGATTTGGGTCTTTGCACGCTTCTTGTTTTTGTACGTGTAAACAAACACACGTTTTATGGCAAACGTTCTCACACGCGTTTCGGCCAAAAGGTAAATAAATAATAAAATAATAGTGATAATAAAAAAACAATCCGCCGTGGCGGTCAGAAACAAATCTTTCTTGTCTTTTTTTTTTTTTTTAATCGACTCTTCAAAGTGCTTGACTTATACAGGTGTATAAAATACATAGTGTTACTTTTCGAAACAATTAAGTTATCGGTACACGTCCGGTTTCATAAAACGGGGGGAAAAAAATAAAACTTAAACATATTACACAAATAATACAATATCAAACTTGTCACTAAACTAAGTGGTACAATACGTTACGTAGTCGATTAACTTTTGTTGTATACAACATAATAATATATTTAAATGCAAACCGTCAACAGCGTCATTGAATACAAAAAATATATATAAATATTGAATAATGTAAAACTGTTAACCCTTTAACCGACCGTTGACTATGGTAGTGGAGAAAACGCAGTAGTAATAATATTATGCAGTAGTAGCGTATAGTATATAATAATATAATAATTAGACATTATATTACGAACAGGATATAATATTATATTCTTTTAGTTTTAAGCCAGTTGAGCCGATCAACTAGGAAGTTAAACATTATAGGGAAGAAAACGAAAAACAAACAGAACTACACATGACTTACAATATCGTTTCTCACCGACAACGTTTCGTAAATGTTAGTTTTAAAATGACTCGTAACAATAATTTATATTATTGATATTGTAAGTATCAATTTTTTTTTTTTTTTTTTTTTACAATTTTTATCCACATAATAATAATAATAATAATAGCGCGTTAACAAAAAAAAAATTAAATTATAATTACGAAATTTGATTTAATTATAATTGCCTAATAGTATACAACACTGCAACGAAAATTCATAATAACAAAATGATAACCGATAATAGTTTTTAAAATGAAAACAAATAATATATTTATTGTTCGTTGTATATGTGTATAAGTCCTATACGGACAAGGATACGAAGCTGTTGTATTGTGTTATGTTCCTCTTTAATATGTCAGCACATGGGCCCAACACTCTTTCAAACCTGAAATGAAAAAAAAACATATATTTCAAGGAAGTAAAAGGATACGGAAGAATACGTGTAACCGGTTGAAAAAAAAACATTGAAACACGTTAAAACATTTAACATATTTATCGTACGTATTTCGCGTCCATCATAATATAGATTATAATAATAACGATGGCGTTAAAATACAATAAATAATAATACGTCCTTTTATGATAGTATAATATTACATTTTTAACCTCGAATACGCACTTCTTCGGGGAGCCAGTTTCCTTTTTATCGTCTAATTTTCGTCGTTTCTCACGACAACAAACCATACATTTAACATAATATAACCTTTGTCATTTTAACGGAATTGTTCGTCTGCATGAGATTATATTCTTGCATAGGTACAGCATATTATGACGTCAAGCCCTATTCTGTTTCTTTTTCATTTTCCACTCTTACTGTTAATATCACTCAATTAGTGTTTCATTTTTCGTTGCTCACAATACCGAGAAATAAAGGAGAAAAATGTTTTTTATTTTATCATTTAAATAATAGCGAAATTGAATGTAATAGGTGTTAAAGGTAGGTATTGTTTTTCATTATTCAACTGTCGAAATTTGAATAAAATAGCTAGTATTTTTAATAAAAAAACAAGTCAGTAAAATCGATGCGTTCTAATGGAAATACGAAAAAAACGTAGTATGGTTATTTTTTTCAGGAGAAGTCTTTATCGTGATTGATCGATTAGAGGGCAAATTTTTTTTTGTTGACCATTATTATCACGACCGAAATTCGATACACTGATGTTTGTCATATTATATCTCAAAGATTCGTCTGGCTTGTCTTTTCAAGCTCGATGTCTATTTGTTTAGGGCCACCGCTATATTTTCATGACACAGTATCGAGCACTTAGGTGGTTTTAATGGGTAGGATTTATATCAAATAACAATAATATGGTGTGAAGATTGAAAATTGTATATACATTCGAGTTGCGATAACTCGAACTGGCTCGATAACTCGAAATATTTTCAAGTAGTATTTATTTGTATTCCCCTCGAAATTCGAATATTGTTAAAACTCGACTGTATAACACTCAACGCGAGTTCACCAACTGGTTGAAAAAAAAACAAAGTGCTATACAAATAATTATTGGAAAAACTGAAAAGTACTTACAACAATAATTCCCACTATGCAAGAGTAAAATATAGATTAAATAAATACTTTATATTTATACAGACGTGATATTATCGTAATATTTTTGTTCGTTTGGTTATTTTTTTTTAACTATTTATCACATAATAATAATAGGATAAAGTTTCCGCATGCCTGTCATAAAATAAAAAAAATCAGTTCATACACAGAATTTTTAACTCTCATTTAGTGGGTACATGTTTGAGTATGGTATTCTCTATACACACACAACTTGAATATTATAAATCGTTTTGCATAGTTTCAGTAAAATAGATTCCAAAACATTTTTTGAAGAACGTCAACATTTTGCAGCGTTGCTTTCCGCGTTCACGGTACGCATCGTAAAATTGTATACTCGGAAGAATACTTTTGATTAATGAACTCACTTCCGTGTTTTTGCGGATGTCAGGTCGTTTGAAGATTTTACTTGCCAGTACTCGGTAGGTAAAGTAAATGGCGTAGGAAACAGTAACGAGAAAATAAAATAAATATTCCGTGTGCATCATAGATAAGGTAAATTCCTTAATATTTAATAAATTACTGTTTAATACGCAAAAGTAACTGGTAGTGAAGTGCACTACATTATTTAGGTCGTGTTGTGCAATACCTATGAAACACATACGTACGCACAAATAAGGGCGCAGGTGTTTAAATACTTTATTTAGATGGAAAACTAGTAGCGGATTTAATCGTCTTATACTTTACTCCTATGCAAAACGTATTTTCAACCTATATACGAGCATTCGCCATTTGTAATTTTTGAAATGTGGGTAGGTTAGGTACTTTATTATTATTTGAAAGAGTTAGCATATACATAACGCAGATTAGTTCAAAGCAAAAATAGTTAACTAAAATCAAAGACATTAAAGTAAAAAATATTATAATGGTACTTAAAGAAAATAAATATTTTTAGTAGGTAGGTGCTACAAAGTTCATCCTATATAATCCAGATTTAAACTGAAAGGAAAAATATTTTCAAAAGCTAACAAAAAATTGTTCATAACACTTTTTAATCTTTAAAGATGTTTGGATTTGTCAAAATGAATATATAAAATAATATTATTATAATATACACGTATATTTACAACATCGTTGTCGTACTTTCAATCAGAAATTTCTTTTAAATTTAAAATTGAAAAAGGCAAAAATCATAATAGAAAATGGTAGATGTTTAAGGTGTACAAATTATTGAAATGTCCCCATTTAAATTTTAATAAAAGCAATTTAAACAACTGTGAAGACAAAATGTTTGAAGTATAACAGAAATCAATTTTATGACCTTAACTAGAAATATATTTTATGTTAACACATGATAGATTATTCTTACTAGGCGACATTGTAATATGCTTGTAAATAATAAATACAAGAGCACATTGCAAATATTTTTTACAAATCATTTCCATACAATTTATAATAGTGAGTGGTTAACTGTATGAAGGTATTATCCGATAACAAAATTTGTATGAATGAATATTTTTCAATGAATATTTTAGGAATATCTACATATTCCGATTGGTTACACTAGTACGCACGCTGTGTATAATATACAATATAACTACCTACAAGTTATGTAGACATTGTTTCGCATATAAATGTTATTATTATCACGAATTTACATTAAAACACTAAAGATAAATGCAAAAATAATAAATCCGTATATGGTATATTAATTGACACCATATGCGGCTGCTAAAAATAATTTACTAAAAAAAGTTTGCCATACTTTAAGTGCAATACACCTATACACTACAAGGCAGCATATAGCAAAACTTTTACTTTGAAGTTAAAAAGTCGTCCGAGTATGACGAATAAATATGAAATTAAACTCAAGGTTTCAAACTCGTTTAAAAGTAAAATTTAATATTAGAAACGTGGTAATGCAATCATAGCATAAAATATATAGTTTTCAATCCATGGTATATCACATAAAATACCAGGTATACCGCATTGTTGGCGTTAAATATTAATATTATATTATACTATGCGATGTCCCGGGAAAAGGGTATCGCGAGATCCTACCACAGATCACATTTAAATTTTTATCCCCACGAGGTTTTTTTCAACAATTTTTCAACGAGTATTATCGAACCGCACGCTGGGTCGTCCCGGGAAAACATCCCTGTAAATTAATTCAACCCCTGGCACACACTTTTTGTGCGACAAGGGCTAAGGTACGCACGATTTTGATTACGGTATTACCATTTAATTGCACGACGTACGATTTAATATTCACTGGGATATTATAAAATAGTTTTCTACGAGTAATTTGGTTAATGGTACTAGTGATTAGAATAAAACTATATGGCAGATAACAGTACCTAAGTAAAAAGCAATCCAAAAGTCATCATGTCATCGTTTCGGGCAGTATATACGCAAGACACCGGCTTAAAAACAATTTCAACTGCATATACATTCATCGAAGAAACTAAAAGGCACACAGTTTTATTTTGTCAAATTTTCTCCAAGCGTGTACATTGTGATGTTATATAAATAGAATATTATACGTATATTGGGAAGTGCCTATATACTGTTTAATATAAAGTTTATAATTACAATAGAAAAACCAAATCCATACTACGCTTTTACTTAATATATAAATACGCAATGGGTTATAGTAACTTTCGAACAAAATAATATATATTTCAAGAGGATGGAATACAAATCGTTTCGTATTCGGTTAATATCCTTGAACTGAACTTTAAAGAAATGTTCACAATAGAAGAAAACGTAAATAATTCTCAGAAACAAGATTATGTTCTATTTTGGAGTAAAAAGCTTTTAGCAAAATATAATTCGAAGAAAAGTGTACATATTATGGTTTTTGTAAATTGTATTAATTTATCTTCGCAGTAGAAGTTTATAGGTAAGCGAACTCCACGAATACTATAACTGTGAAAAATGTAATTATTTATGTGAAAACATGTTGGAAATCTATAAAAGCATATAATAATACAAGGCGATTAAAACGACACAAATATGTATACGCAAAACAAAAATAATAATATTAACATGTTTTTAAAAGGCTAACTGACCCAAAAATTTGATTCTTTAATGTTGGGTGAAAAAATAATAGAAAAAGTGATAAGACCGAAATTACTATATTATGACGTTCCCATAGTTAAAACGATACAGAGTCGAGTACTTTTTTTGAAAACGTTTTATTTGAATTTACTTTAGGCTTAAAAAAGTTTTCATCTTCAAATATTTCAGAATCAAAACCTTTGTCTTAAAATCGGCCATTAAAACGTTAAATATAGCAGTTGTGTGCAAAATGATTTCTTCGGAATATAATATAGAGTTAAAGTCCCACGCATATCGAGTATAATATTTAGGTGCCTATATTGTGTACGATATAATATTATAATACACTATACGAGAAACTGAAAAATGTCGAGTCCTATTGTAATTATGGTCCATAAAATACCTCAAACGCAAAATGGAGCCCGAATGCCACTCGATATCGTATCTCCCGGAGATCGATGTTCGGGCAGACTTTTAAGCTCTTGTGGAGAGGTCTGCGGCGCATTACGTACAATATACGCGCGGGGGCGTTTACAACAGCCGGCGCCAGATGTCCGGTGCGCGGAAATAATGGATTTCGCCGATAAAATGATAAATAATATAACACGGTATTATGATATAACTGTTGTATACATTACCTGGCCCGATCGAGTTTCACACACTTCAGCGGTCCATTGGCGACGACGGTCGCTGCTCGCGGACGGTCGAGTAACAGTGCGATTTCACCTGTAACACAATGTTTGGAATAATATTGCTAATATACTATATGTAGTGAAACGCGATCAATTAGCCCGGCCGCGTTGACGGCGGCGACAGTGCACGAGGTCATTGCGATCGCAACGACACGAATAATGTTTTGTCCTCACTCTATATACCATCTGTATATATACAGTGCGTGCGCCGCGCCAGATCGATGGCACCATACTCTTACTATGGTGCGCGACATGTACGTTTGGACTGCAAAATCGATGCGAGTTTCCGCGGTGGACAATAAATACACATAATATACATTTATATGTTATATACGCGACAGTCGGTCGGAAAGTACACGAATTGATCGCATTGGACGCGTCGTGCATACCGGCGGCGGCGGCGGCGGCGGCGGATGTTGCAGGAGCCCCGCCGGTATCTATGTGTATAATAATGTATGTAGGAGACGTCGCGGCGAGCGATAATATTCGTAACGTGCGTAATTTTTCATCGCAGCCGCTGTCAATTGCAGGCACGGCACTCGGTTTTCCGGACGATTTCGTCGCGTTACCCCCCCCCCCCCCCCCGTGGCCAATTTCGGGCGGGCGGCGATCGGCTGCACACGGACGAAACACCGTTCCGTTGTGACGAGAATTTCGAAATGGACCCGCCGCGACAGATCGACGACGTTACTCTTACAGGACATGTACATTCGGACAAAATCGATGTGCGAGTCTCCGAAGCAGGACGAAATATTGTTATATACGACGACCGGTCGGCAAGTAAATACAGGTCCATTTCCCCAGCACCCCCGCCTCCAAATTTTGATTCAAAACCATAACCAATCGTTTGTACCTCGTTTGTACCTGTTTGTGCCTCGATTAAAATCGTTTATACCTTAACGGTTTTCCAGTTACTACGTTCGTAAAGTTGGCACCCCCACTTTAACCTAACGACTTCAAACCAATATTTTGCAACTGATTTGCAACATCACCAGTTCTCCGGAAAATATGATTTCCCGGTAGTAGTAACTTCCATGAATAAATTATAAATAAAATCAATTAATTAAAAAAAATAACTAATATTTATATGCCAACTTCACAACGCAATTTAGATTTTATTTAACTAACTATGATCTTTTTTAGTTAATTTTTTTCTAAAATTTATATTTTAAATCGAATAAAAAAGCATAGTTTTCCACCTAAGTGAAAAGCCTAGATCAATAAAAAAATGTAAACTAATTAAACTGCTCTTTATTTCAACTAAGAATTTTTTTTATTCCCTTTACATTTTATTATTAATCTAGGCTTTTCCGCTTAAGTTAGATTGTATGAAATATAAACTTTTTATACTAGGCTTTTAATTTCAATTTAGATTTTTATTCTTTTTAGATTTTTCATTAGATTTTTTTTATTCACATTAAATTTTTTTAATAATTTATATTTTTTTATTAAATTTGGCTTTTCTACTTACGAATTCGATTCAGATTCGTATGAAATATAAACTTTTTCAAACTAGGCTTTTTATTTCAATTTAGATTTTTTATTATTTATAATTTATTCATGGAAGTTACTATTACCAGGAAATCATATTTTCCGGAGAATTGGTGATGTTGCTAAATATTGGTTTGAAGTCGTTAGGTTAAAGTGGGAGTGCCAACTTTACGAATGGAGTAACTGGAAAACCGTTAAGGTACAAACGATTTTACTTGAGGTGCAAACAGGTACAAACAGGTACAAACGAGGAACAAACGATTGGTATGTGTTAAAACTCGAAATTCAAAGTGGGGGGTGCAGCGTTTCCTCGGCACCTCCACTTTAAAACTTGGAATAATTAGAAAACCGTTGAGGTACAAACGATTTTATTTGAGGTACAATCAGGTACAAACGATTGGTATGTGTTTAAACTCGAAACTCAAAGGTGGGGGTGCCAGCGTTTCCTTGGCACCCCCAAAATCAAAGTAGGGACAGTTGGAAAACCGTTGAGGTACAAACGTTTTTACTTGAGGTACAAACAGGTACAAACGATTGGTTTTGGTTTTGAATCAAAATTTGGAGGTGGGGGTGCTGGGGAAATGGACCTAGTAAATACAAATTTATAGCATTAGACGCGTCGCGCATACCGTAGCGGACGTTGCTGGAGTTCCACCGGCATCTCCGTGTAGGTGTACCTATGTAAATAGGATAAGCGGCGAGCGATAATATTATATTCGTAACGAGCGTCATTTTTCATCGGTGCCGCGTTTCGGAGTTTTCACTGCAGGCACGGCACACCGCGGTTTTCCGGACGATCTCGTCGCGTTTCTCTCGAAAACCGCTGAAAATTTCGGGCCAGCGGCGATCAACAGTATATGGACTCCGTCGTTACGCGCAGCACACGGCCGTAAACGCTGCACTGAATGGGCCCGCGCAGGCGGACGGAATACCCCGATATACTTCCGGTGTGACGAGAATTTCAAATTGGGCCGACGCTATTTTTACGGGGCACGACTTGTACATTCGGACAAAATCGATGTGCGAGTATCCGGATCAGGACAATATATTACTGTACGACAGTCGGTCGGCAAGTAAACAAATTGATCGCATTAGACGCTATTGGAGCCCCGTCGAGACAAACAGGTATAAAAGGAATCGTGGCGAGCGATCATATTATACACGTAACGAGCGTAATTTTTCACTGCAGCCGGGTAGCCGAGTTTCAATTGCAGGCGCGGACGACGATCGGCAATCGGCACACGGTTTTCCGGACGATTTCATCGCTTCTCCCCCAAACCGTGGAAAATTTCGGGAAGGCGGATATCAGCTGTGTATGGACTCCATCGTCGCTATACAAGCAATACCTATGCTACACTGCTGTAGCACGGGTTAGGAGAAGGGAGTTAAGACTCGGTGGTATTCCTCCGGTGTGAGAGGAGCTACGCGATATAGTTTAAAAATCGGATCCGTCGACGACGAGCTCGATCATAGGTCCGTGTTATTATTATATCGTACTTATCGCCGTACGTACGTTTATATAAGTTATAAATAATAATATTATAACTCGTCTACCACTGTGACGAGATAATCAACACGCGTATCGATGCGCACGCCAGTGATAGATCGTGCGACCCAAAGGTGACATCGCTCGGCATTATACCAGGTCCTGTGTACCGAAGCGTGTCCGGTATACCGATCTGTAGGTGACAGTGACAACGAGCGCGGCCGACGACATTTCGTCGTATGGTTACGGGCGGGCGCACACTGGTATACTAATACAAACAGTTACTCACCCTCTCATATTATAGTCTCATGCACACTTTTATCCATTAATTTTACTGCTTTTCCTTCAACATGTATTGCTGACTATAGACAAATATATATAATCTTTTATACCATTAAAGGAGCGGCATGTATATAGCGATAAAAACTCAATTTTTCAAACGTGGACCACCATTTTGTTTTTCTGAAAATTGTTTAGCAAATAATTTTTTTCAAAAATAAGATGTATCTAAATCGAAATTTGATCAAATATAAAATATATGTAATATTTTGTATAATACCTACTTACTAAACATGAACAATAAAAAAATTTAAAATGATATATTATTAATTTGATTTTCTATAGTTTTCGAATTATCGTTATTTAACCCACATCGTAAGACAAACCATCGTGTGGACTGTTATATATCCTCGGCACGCGAAGTTTACTAATTTAGAAACTACTCATTTGAGTTTCGATTTTCGATTTAATTACGTGCTTAACAACTTACACAAAAAATAAGGTAGTTCTCATTTGAAATAAATATGTCAATATCATCACAGGAAATACTTTAAATGGCATACATATTATAATGTAAGTATGTGAAAATATATGCCTATATAATATGATATTTAAATAATAAATATACTTAAAAATTTCAATATTTGGAATGATTTAATTCAGCATAAAAATAAAATCGGAATGAGCGAGTCTGTTGAATTACTATGTGATAGAGGGCGTATTGACCGCAGATTAATAAAAAATAATGTCAAAGGTTCTTGATTTCTGTTGGACTAATAATACTACGACGAAACTGTTTTAGGATTGGCGCTGTTATAATGCCACCGAGACGTGCAAAAGGAAGATATTACAATCGATGGAGTAATATAATGTCAAACAAAAGAAGACTTAGGTCAATGTTATCACCCATAAATTATATACACATATAAAGTTAACAGGCTTAATAAGTTAATTGCGGACTTAGGAAAAATGATTTTTCGTCGACGACAGCTCGCAGGCGACACTTTTTTCTCGCCCCTATCGGAAAAATTCTAAATATTCTACCAGTAATTAAGACAGATAGACATAAATTATATACAAAAACGTATGCATTATAATATAATACGACTGACGACGGACGGACGACAGTACATATTATAACTATTATCGTACTCTACGGTCTGTCGTGAGAATATACGTACCGGTACATCTCGTGCACGACTGTATCGACACCGGCGTGATGATAAAAATTATAATAATAATTGATGGACGGCACGCGAACGCGGAACCGTTGGTAGCCACGGGGGTAACGATTGACTTGTTATTATCACACGACTTTTGCACGCCACTTTCGCATGTACGAACACGTACGTACACACGGAGCGGCGCGCGTATATGCACATCCGTCCCGGCACGTTATATCCGGGTGGGTGGATGGGTGGACGGGCGGGCAAGAGGTGTGGGCGGGAGGGTAAGAGGCGTTGTGCCAAGGTGAGGGTGGGTCTAGAGGAAGGACTAGAGCGGAGTCGATAATTTTATTTCTACACCCTCCGTCGTAGTTCGAGCTTTACTTCCCGCGAAACGCAACCGTCGGGGGTCTCGTTAACTCGAGTGCGTTACCGTCGAAAGTGCCTATGCATCTTTATATTTAAATTGTATGTGTTTAAATATATATATATACACTATATACATGTATATGTGTGTGTGTGTGTGTGCGTATACATAAAATATACATACCAAAATAGTCGGACGGCGCGAGTCTGCCGACTTCGATCAGAGTCTCCCCTTCGACCCGCTGCTGTAGGACGAGCGCCGTTCCTTCGACGATTATGTAAAAATCGTCTCCTTGTTCGCCTTGTCTGACAATCGTTTCGCCGTCGTCGAACGACACGGGTTCCAGCGCATCAGCCACGGTCAGTCTCTCCCATTTGTCTAGACTCTCTGCGAACACACACAAGCAAAAGGTTGTTGTAAGATAGATGGCAAAGATAAAATCTATTAATACAAAGCAGACAACCGGCATACTGTGATAAATTGACAGATACATTACTTATTTGAAGACAAATAAACAAAAATCGAATATTTTTTTACTAACCCATAAGATCATTGAAAAATAACAGTGATTCCTATTATTACCTCAACCATTAAAATATGTCATGTATTAGAACAAATTAGAAGATTAAACAACATTTTAAATGTACAAAAATAATTTTATTACGATGCAATTAAAAAAAAAACTTTGTTAGTTGTTCAGCTATATAGTAAATGGTTTCGGGTGTAGGTATACGTCGTCATTGAATAGGTCACTGTAATGGATGTGTTAAATTTGAGTCCAACGAGCAAAATGGAAAACGCCATTTTGAGTGGATGCCACTGTTGTGAATTTTTTATAACCTAGTTATTCATTAGGGTTGAACTTATTTTTGG
Organism: Sitobion miscanthi; assembly: GCA_008086715.1. Classification (NCBI taxonomy): domain Eukaryota; kingdom Metazoa; phylum Arthropoda; class Insecta; order Hemiptera; family Aphididae; genus Sitobion; species Sitobion miscanthi. The sequence continues at coordinate 22,627,144 of CM017800.1, forward strand.
CAAACACATTGCACATAATATCATATATCACTGTCATTTACTGATAGGTAGGCCTATCACGACGCGTGATGTACTGTAGAACGCGCGGGTGTAAATAGATACGTAGTACAGTAATAGATTAAAATTAATTAAAATATTTTGAAAAATCTATTTTGCACATAGAAAACGGTAAAATGAATATTTTATGAAAATTTAAAATTTCTACGAATAATATATTTTAAATTACAACAACAGAACAAAAAATGATTGAGGAGAAATCGTAATTTTACGTTTGAATACCTAGGTCCAATTTTCGTCAAAATTAGAACTTATAATGTTTATTTACAAAACCATGGCCAAGTGTATTTTCAATACTTTTTAATTTCTGCAAGAACAGCTTATGAAGAACTATTATGTATTAAATATGAAAACAAAATGTCATTATTATTATTCTACACAAATGGAAATTCTTTACAGTTACGTATTTTTGGATAGGTAACAATAAAAAAACAAAACAAAATCGACTCTGTCAATATTAATTTTGTTTTTCCGTCATTTTTTTTTGTTTTTCTTGAAAAGTATTTGAAATTTTTATTAGAGATTACAAACTAGAACAATTTTTTTTTTTGAAAAGCACTCTCAATATTGAAGTTTGAAGAATATTATTTTTTGGTCTAATTGTGTCTATCATCGATCGCACCCATAACAGCAATATATTTATATATACATAATAAATAGGTACACATACGGTCGGACGTATTATTAATCGAATGGTAATTAATGGTTTTGATTATGTATAGAAATAGCCGAACGACATTTAATATGTTTTCAAAGCGCCCCGTCCCATCGGGTTGATATTTATCAACGATCTACACACAGTATCGATGTACACCCATTACGTACAGGCACTTCGCATTAAGTGAGCTTTCGAATAAACAGAGTTCAATCAAACGACAGTAGTAATAATCATACCGTTGGTAAATATCGACGTTTGCTGACACTTGTATAATATAGTACAACGAAATATGACTACTCAAATGAGTGATTTTTGGGGGAGATGAGCAAAAAAGTACAAATCAATAACGTTTGTGTGCGGTAAATTATACCGGGTATAATATAATAAGTTATGTAGGTATTTGACGGTTTCCAATCGTATTTGATTCCACGGAAATTATTTACAAATTGCAGCATGCAGACTCATCGCCGGCAACGGGCTTGAAGTCATGATTTTCATTTACGAGTTTGGCGACAATTTAGTACCTAAGTATTGTATTAGAAAACATACAATTCGATTATTCGTCTACGGGTTAACGTAAATATATTGTTATTATTATATTAACGCTATTCAACAAATTTTCTCACGCGCGAAACTCAGACAACAGTAAAAATATATCTTATTAACAATTCCCGAGAATTCGTTACCTATCCTACAGTAGTAGTTTTGTTCGTGGTTTAATTTCGTTCAGACAAATCCACCTACGTTACAACGAATGTATTTAGAAATAAAGATCACGTTCGGGACCCGTATAAGACTAGCTGGACTTAACATCCCTTATTTTGTTTTCCCCGCAGAAAACACCAAGCTAAAGTTAATATAACTCTCGGGTTTATAGTTTTTACATACAACCGAAAGTTTAATATATTTTTCTCGCTTTTCCGTTGTGTATGTATATTATTGTACATTTTAATAAATGCCAATGAACGAAACGGCGGATATAAATTGTTGTTCTTTTGACACATTTTTTTCATGCTCGTTCGAAAAATGATGTTTAAAAAATTAATATTCAGTAAATTCATTTGGAATAAAATCAAAATCGAGAAGTAATTATCGCCGAACAATAGACAATTTTTCAATTAAAATTAGTTTCATAAAAATAAATGAAAAGCATAATTATAATTATATATTATATACCTATATGTAGTGGTAAAAGTTTAGGCTTGTAGACATTTCGTTATTACTTGTATTTAAAAATATTATACATTTTAAAAGCGTAAAGACCCGGAATAGCCGATTTGTATGAATATTTGATTAAAATTAAAAATTAATGAAAAAAAATATCTGTCATTTGCAATAAAAATAATAAAAAACAAAACGTAATAAGTAGAGTTAAACAGTTCAGCGCAGATCAATTGGACGCAATTCGATACGATAGATACTAACATTGAGTTATACATCAAATGATACATAAGTGTTTGTTTGAGGATGCGTTATATACAGTGGATTCGTTGATTTTGATTTCGAAATTTGGAACATTTTCAACAAGTACGGTCACTTAGGTGGAGCTTACAAAATATAACAAAAACTAAATACGTATGAACGCCAATTGACCTAAAATTGAACTATATTATTATTATTGGTGTATGTGATTGGTATAATATAGAAAACCGTAATAATTGATGTTATTATTGTGCTATATAAATCAATATCGTGGGTCTTGTCTCACACAACGGAGCATTAACAGCCATTAATTATTATAAACTAGATTTATTTATGATAATTGTATATTATTTTGAATTTTCCCTCAAGGATCTTTCACGAATTTTCGAACCCGATTTGCGTATAATTTTTAATATCGAAGCGATTCGGTGCACAAACTTAAAAAAAATTCGAAAATGTATGAAAGCGATATAATGTATTTTTTATTTTAAAAAAAACGCAAATAATTACTACCCATATTAATAGCATAGAAGAAAAGAATACTAAATAATTATTTTTTATTATTTATTATTATTTCGTATAACTTTCACCGTAAAATAATACTGTATCACGGTACCGATTAGATGTATAAGTAGTAGTAATTTTTAAAACCACTCATATAATATTTCATACGTAATGCGTGTATTGTGTGAGAGTATATTATTATAGGACACACTTATAAAATAATACAATTATTCAAATAATATGATCGAATTAATTATGCAGTATATATAGTGTTGGTGATGAAATGATATTGATCGCCAAAGTTTGAATGATGCTTGCTTTAAAATATATAATAGTATATAGTATTATACATTGTGAATATCTTAATATCTGATACATAAAAGAAAACTATCCATTATAGGTGTTGTGTTATTAATAAGGTAATTTAATATTAAATTTAAGCATCAAATAATATACAAAAACGATTAATCAACCTTATCTTTGTGTAAGCGAGGCGTATTGCCTTTAATATACAAAGCCGTGCAAGTGTGAAAGACAAGTAAGTATGGGTAGGTTAGCGTAAAAAAATATACCTACGTTTTTTTTAAAAAAAATAATTTAAGTTAGGTTAGGTTAGGTTCTAACCAACGTGTTCGTAATAATAATAATAATAATAATAATTTTACGTTATAGTGTGTTATACGGTACACGACGCACACGTGTTCAGGATTTTTTTTCATGTACATCTATAGGTTTTTACAATTTTTCATCATCATCATATAATATTATAATAATTAATCATATAAGGTGTTTTCTAAAAAAACGATAATGTGCAAACAAAACCATGTTGTTCTACAGCGTTAAAATAATTATTTTCATTGTATACACCAGGTTTTGTTATTTTTGCCTCCCACGAACAAAAACAATATCCAAAAGACGTGCGAATGGATCCGTTCTTAATTTTTATTTTCTAAGGGTAAACCCTTATAATTATGGTTTTTCTTTCTTTTAATTCGTCGCTGTGACCATTAGCCCTTAACAAAGATGAATGAATCTATTTCTTGAACGTAGAGCGGTCGGGTGGATGATACTCTTTAATTATACACTATCCACCCTCACTTTGCTGCTGTGCAAACGAAAGCTAAATTTCCGCCGTCATTAATGAGGGTTAAATGTACAATTTACATTAATCAATACAATAACGCGAAAAAATCTGGATCAAGGTTTTAACTAGCCATGTAATAATAATCTTGACATTTAAAATGAAAAAAAATACTACAACGGCCTTTGGCAGTATCATTTTCATTTTTATCGTTATGTGTTGGCATTTCAAAAAAACATCAACTTTTATGGCATATTGTCGCCAGGCATTTATTTGTTTGGTCAAGTTGCTTAAGTAACTTATACTAAATTTAATCATTTTGGCAGATATGATTTAGTTTTTTTTTCTTACGGTTATTGAGTTTCCAAAAAAATTTAAAATGGTACAATAATAACATATTGGAAAGCATTTTGTTTTTTTTTTTTTACAACCTGTATAAATTATATGAAATTAATTATAATTTTTAAATATAAATCGTTCAAAAAAATAAATAAAACATACATTTTTATTTACTTTTTATCCTTCAATAAAAATAAAATATTTGTCCAATTTTATTATGTATTAATACTTGGCAAGAAATTTTTCAAAGGGTTTTTTTTCATTTAAAATTGAATTTTTATTTTGTAATATTTATTTTTGGTCTTTATAAAAAATGTGTAATTCCTAATAAATTATAATTTGAGAAACTAAAAACTAGAAAAATTATTATATATAATTTAATTCATCCATTTAATATCATTTACGGAAACCTTTTAAATGATCCTTAGGTTAAATTTTATTTAAATAAATACGTAAAATATTTGTGTTTATATTATTAGTGTTTTCAGTTAGATTATTTTATTTTTACAGGGAGCTTTATTAATGTGTTTATTGAGTATGATTGTGAAACAAGTAAAATATGAATTTATTCTTTTTATGCAAATTCAATTTTTTTTAAAACCCTTTAAATTATATAAGACGTGTTAAAAATATCTACAATGTTTACAGTACGTGAACAAACAAAATTAGTATTTGCAATGTAGAAAGCAAAAATCTGAGTTGAAAAAAACTGTAAGGTACACAGTGTATACAACGGTTAACTTGTACATGCATATATATTCGTTCGAAAAAACCTTTCAACTTCTTGTTTTGATAAAAATCATACTATATTTCGTAAAGTATAATACATATAAGACAATGCAGATTTTTTGTTCAAAATAAAAAAAATTATCGCGTTATAATATTATTGAATTGGTGCCTAAATAAGTACCTATATTATAATTTTTTATTTTTTATTATGTAGAATAACAAAGTGATAAACATATGTGTCACAATACCATATAAAAATTCTATCATTATTATTATATAAATATTTTATTAGCTACTATTTTTTTTACCAAATTTCCTGTTCTACCTACATATAACGATAAATCTAAACGATTAATAACAATGCTAGAAAATTCAACTTATTTTTAACACGTTAAGTCAACAGGGAAAAATGTAAGTTAATTCTAAAACTAAATGTTACATTTATTTATTTAACTTTTAAAATGGTTTATAATATTAGAAAAAAAATTAACTTAATGTGACTATAAAATATATTTACCAATAAGTCCCTAACTGCTATCATGGACAAAAATTGAACTAGGTTTCTAAGTTAGAAAAGTACTTGAAAAAGTAGCTCGTTATGTAACTTAAATTTTTAACTCAGTTTTTCCAAGGCATAGTAAGGCACTAAAATATCCGAACATTTTGATTAAAATAAGTAACACATCAGTATTGTAAAGTAAATAACTCATTTCACTCCAAAATGTATCCTAAAATGAAAGTTTGTATAAATATTTTGAGAGTACATTTTAAAAATATTGACTCTTGTAATTATCACTTCATTATGTACAAAAATAAGTATGATAGGTACATATTTATAGTAATTATTTTACTATCCTACTGGCGACTACCTACGGGTTTTAAATATATTTCGTCAAAAAAAAAAAAAAACTAAAATATATTTAATATTACATTTTAAACTGTTGTAAAACGTATTATGAAGTTTTATAAATTAAGAGTGGATACATGATAAGTTCTTATATATAGTTAGTTAACTAATCGAAAACTTAATACAACATGAAACAGGATATATTTAAAAGGCATCAAATTAAACTAAAGAAAACTCATTCAAACTTTTAGTTTTACAACTAAATAAAACAATTAAAAAAAAACTGTGTAGCTTAAGAACATTATAATTAATACAGAATAATAAATTTACTCATTGACTCCAAGTATATTGAAACATAACAGAGGTCACCCTTTAAACTACCTAAATGATAGTCTATGTTTCATACCTATACTATACCTTTACTATCTAGTAAACTATTCAATATACTATAGTATAATATAGTAAATATATCAAATATAATAAAAAAAAAATGTATTTGTGTTACCATGCCTTTACAAAAACTGTTGCCTATCTAATTATTAAAAATTAAAGCTACATATGGTATGCACAATTGACTAAATGTTTTAGTCTATTTATATTAGTTATACATAAATATCATCATACATACCTATATTATATAAGTTTTTCTAGAATCGAATCTAACACAAATACAATTAATATTTTTACACAATTACTAATTTATTTGCGTAAAATCAGAGTAACTAGGTCACACAATAATACACGATACGTACTATTCAAGAAAAATACTAAATAATAACTCATAATAAGAGTACACTTTTCAATATATATAACGTTTACTTTGTAAAGCTAAATTTTAATTATTTTCTACTTAATTTTATTCATACAATGTACATACAAAGTATTTGCCTTTATATTTTCATTAAAATATACATAAAGACAAACTCTTTTTTAATCGTATTAAATTCGTGAATATTAAAATTAAACTTTTTTTGTTGTTCGACCCTTGGCAACACGTTCCATTGGGTGCGTGGAGGGTTATGGTTGGTACGGTTGAAACATGTATTATATTATGTAGGGCAAGGATTCTTCGCCAAGATGCGGGTAGGTCACCCATCCGAGAGCCAGCGACTCCGGGCGATGCTTGACCACAGCACATATTAGTGATTGCGGCCAACTAAAGTGCCACGCCATTGCCAGCCCTCTTAAATTAAATTATATAAAATGTAGATAGTAAAGAGTTATGGAGCTATTGATTTTATAATTATTAATCACGAAAATACTTTATTTCACAGGACAAAAAAATTATGTTTTTAAAGTGGTTTTTTATAATTCAAACAGTTCTATATAGAAACTCTAAATTGTAAATTTAACAAGGATTAAACCTTTGAAAAGTCATTATTTGAATAACTAACAATTTTCTGGAAACCCAAACCTCAAAGTAACAGCGAAGGAACGTCGTTAGAGCAACTCCGATTTGATACCTACCTATATTATGTATATTACCTAATATAAGTTTGTAATTGAACGGTTTTTAAGAAAAAGGGCTTAGGTCAATTTTGGAGATTTTTAGTTTATCCATTAATTCTGTGTGAAATTTCAGGCCTCGCTGAATGGTACTACTGTAGATGCCATGTGGGATTTGGTTTACGAGATAAAATAGAATGCGTATGATAATAAGTCGTTAAACAGAATTTTTTTTTTGAGAAAAAGCCTAAGTCACTAATTATAACTTATATTAACGAAAAAGTCTTATAAAATTACATGCAATAGGTTTTAAATCATGATGCGAAAGGGCTCAAGTCAAACAGGTATAATATGCAATAGGTCATAAGTCTTTATAATTTGAAGAAAATAAATAAATACTAAAATATATTTAATAGTAAAATAACAAAACACTTATAAAACACGATTACGAATACAAAATTTAAAAACATTAAAAATATACAAAGTTATAATGTTTTTTGTGTCTCTTGAAAAGTATCAAATTTTGACTTAAGCCCTTTCTCTTAAAAATCGTCAATTTATCGTAATTTATTATACAAATATAGGTATTATATTTATTTCAACTATATGTACTCAAATAATCCTCTAAGTTGAAGAATAATTTTTAGTGCTCCAAAAGGTTTGAACAGACAAATAAAAAAATTAAAAAAACACTTATCGTTGTAAAACCAATACAATCAGAATATAAAAAATAAATATTTATTATGTACGAGAAATATATTTTTATTAATTAGAAATTGTTGAATACTTGTTTGATATCTTTTTCGTATTTAAAAAAAATAAATATTTTATGTGCCAATTGATTTGCATGTGTTCTTACGCATTCGTTTTACTTAATATAAATAGTTATGAGTAAGAATAAACAATTATACAGGGTGATTTTTTTATCGTTGAACACTCATTATTTCAAAAAGTATTGATTGTTTTCTAAGTTTTTTTTTTTTAATTTTTGTTTTATGTATTTCTACATTTGTATAAATGTTTTATATTTTTCACCCTTATATTAATTAGGCAAACTACTATCAACTTTTGATTTTCAAATGGTAACCTATACTTAAAATTTCATAAATTAAAAAGGCTATATTTTTATGAATAATCACGTTTAAATTTTCATTTTTCGTTAATCCGTTGATGAGATATTGTTCTTCAAAGTTGGGTTGTTTCGGGAGGTGATTTTATAATATCCATGTATAGGTTACCATTTGAAAATCAAAAGTTTGTAGTAGTTTGCCTAATTAATATAAGGGTGAAAAATATAAAACATTTATACAAATGTAGAAATACATAGAACTTAAATTTAAAAAAAAAATTTGGAAAAAAATCAATACTTTTCGAAATAATGAGTGTTCAACGATAAAAAGATCACCCTGTATAGTAAGGTAAGTATGATAAATGTACGGTTGTCTGAACGATTTATCGACTAATACGCGAAACAAACAGAATTCCAATATTATATATTGAAAACCGATATTGTTGCAGAACTGTTACGGAACTTGGATGATTCTATAATGGTAGGGCGCGGGTGCGATCAACGAGTGGGATTGAAATCCTATTTGAACGAGTCTCCTGCAATGTAAACTAGTCAGATTATTTCCAGAGCTCAATCGGTGGTGTAGACCAGGGGCGAAAGTAGGAATAAAAATTATTTTATTATAGTAATAATTTGCAGGTGAGGTAAGTTATTTTTTGTTCTTGATATTTCAAAGGGGGGGAAGGTGAACCCCCAAAACCCCGCTGTATAACGCATTGTATGGTGTTCCACGATCGATTGGATCGTATCATTTTCTACGCGAAAATACAAAATAACGTCACTAATGCGTACAAATTAGGTCTTACTGCAGTTCGCTTTTGACTGTTAGTTTCGAAAAAACTTCCATAGTACCTATTGCAAAATAATATAGTCTCGTACGCGCGACAAAAAACAATTCGTATATTATGTACAGTTGCAGTTCGTCAAATAGAATCAAATCGATTTTGGTTGTAAAAAAATACGTCGTTAAACTACAGAACACGTCTTTTCGTCAAACGTAAGTTCGTTAAATTATTGTGGAAATTTCGCTGTGCGTATTTCGGCCGATCAGCGATCGCTCAATTACACGTTTATACTCAAAACTATACTATAAGACGTAGTTCGCTGATTCGGGTTTGTTTGTCGTTCGGGTGGGTTTCAATTGGGTCACACCCTTTCTTTTGTGCGTGCGTACTGCGTATAGCATCGCAGCAGTAACCAAAGGTTATTAAATTGATGGTCGGCGTATGAATTAATGTCAGCGTGACATCGGAGCAACCGCAAACAACAATGGGAATTCAGTGACAAAACGAGTCAATGCTCGGCTGGCTGTATAGTGTGAGCGCAGGTATCAGTGACGTATCAAAGTTTCACAGTATAATCAGTTTTCAATTGATTTGTATTTTCTATACGAGACGTATATAGACTGTTCGGGTTATAGAGTAGATTAAAGCATAAAATATAATATAATATGTATATGTGTCCGACGGACACGCTTGGTTAGCCGAAATGTAATATTAATATCACAGTTTAATTAAAGCGATTTAATATTATTGTCACACGTCATATTTATGGTTTTTTTTTTAAACTTAGGATGAAATGGTTTATGATAGGCTCTACTGTATAGTAAACATGTATATATTATATGATATTATGTCATATTCGCAGCTTAAGCCGATCGAGTGCAGTATATAACATGGCGGTCGGAACATTTGGAAATTTATGTTAACGACTTCGGGGGACCGTGTTGAAAATTGTAGTGTCATTGATTGAACGATAAATATATACACAAACTGTGTATAGAGTCGTCTCTCCTCGGCGGAATAACAATAAGGTGTCTAAGAATATTGGAATTTGTTTTTCCGCCGTATACACTTCAATTGCCATTCGGTAACGCCATTTTATGGTAACAGTCCCGCGACGTTGAAGTGATCGTTTTATGTCCGTGCAGTTATCATTGGGTATTATGGGACGTGTTTTGGGGATTCCTTGACGAATAAAGAAGTCGTGGTACTGTGAAAGTCTGTCTTTACGATGCAATCAGTTTTGATTACCGCCCGTTTTCCCTTCACGTGTTCTAAACGTCGTTATGGAGAAACTGGGACTTCTACAATGGTTTTCTTGTCTCCAAAAGTCGCGACTCATTAAGAAACTCGAATTAATCGTATTGCAAATCTCAAAGCCATTCGGCCGTGTAATAATAAATGCCAGGGTGCAATAATAATACGGTCTGGCGTTGAAATTGTTGAACTTCTTTTTTACGATTGCTAGACGAATAACAATTATTAGTCATTTTTATCATTGTCGATGATTGTTAGAAAAACCAAACTTTGGACGGATTCGGATTATTAGTTTAATAGAGATTTATCGGCTACAATGATAAAGCTCATAAAAACATTATATTGTCGCTAAGCGACTTAATTAACTGGATATAATCTATGTAGGTTGGCTGTTTAATATTAAATTATTATTTTCATGGTGAAAATAAAAAAGTAAGCTCATATAAAATGAAAATAAATGAGTTTAATTTATTAATTGCCTTTTCGGTTATTATAAATAATGTAGGTTTTTTGATAGACGGCGAGCTGGTAAGCTTTTCTCCATTTTTATTAACTCAAATTTGAAATATAGTTTGGACACCTACACACAATACATTATACTAATACCACTAGTCACTATATACGAACACTTCTACAGGGTGTTCTCTATTTAAGATATTTTCCCAATTATTTTAGTATTAAAACTCATTTTATGTTTTATTTTTCATATTATTAATGTATAGACCTTCATATTACACATAAAATACATATGATACATAATATAGACAATAGACATACATGTATATATATATGTATGTATGTATGTATGTATGTATGTATGTATGTATGTATGTATGTATGTATGTATGTATGTATACGTGTTAGGTACTACTACAGTACTACGACCTAAGTATGCGATGAATACGCTAGTTCATATACCTATTTTATACTACCAAGTGGTTTCATTAAATGCTGTAATTATATACATAGCGGCCAGAATATACTGAGTGCGTTTACCTAGAATAGAGACGCGTGACAAGAATTCTTCGTACATTTTCCTCTTCGGATCGTCGACCCCATAAGTATTCTCCTGTAACTGTCTCGATCCAAGCCCCAGAGCTTCATGTCAGTCTTAGCACGTACCGTGGCGGCCCTCGGTGTACCGTGGATCAAAGCCAGCTCTCCAAAACTCCCGCCTTCGCCGATCACCGTCACCAGTTCCGAATTTACGTATACCTAATAATAAGGTAAGGCGTAAAAATTGTGTGTAATAATATTTACGTAGGCACAGTGTACATGGACACGAACAAGTCAAAACACCGAATAATCGACGACAAACGGTTAAGTAAGTGTATGGGATATCGTACCTCGACTTCGCCAACATCGATTACGTAAAAATTGTCTCCCTCGTCACCCTGTTGAATAATAGACTCGCCCTGTAGAAACGTGACCTGGAACATTGCGTCGAATATGTCCGACCGTTCGTTCTCGTCCAGGTGAGAGAACAATATGTTCTTGGCGATCGCTTTCGATAAGGCCGCCATTGTTTTGTAATCTTTTGGTACTACCTGAAATGAATCGAAGGAGAAATTATTATTTAAAAAAAAAAACTACAAGTATTATTACTTATATAGAATAAACATTAATTATTAATAGGTAACTCATAAGTAATAATCGTAATAATTGATCAATTACCTAAACGAACAAACAGAAAATAATATATAGTATTCACAGGTGCCGCTACATATCATAATACATTTTAACAAGGAAATAATTATTTTGATATTTATGGGTAAATATTCTTGAACCAGATAATTCAAATGGGTATTCAATATGTATTGAAATTTTTAAATTTACTAAACTAAATGGAACATAATATTATGGACATCCAGTATTAATAATTAATATAATAAATTAACGTAGAAGGTGTACTACAAATAATAAAATAGAATATACATTTAGAGTTAGATGTTCTAATAAAATAATGACTTTCACTTCATCTTTATCCAGCACGCGATATGTTTAATAAATGTGTAAAAGGTTAATAATATGAACGCTAGGTAGGTTATGGTAGGTACATTACAAACATTACAACATGAAACATTACGTTACCTAACTTATATATTTTATAAGCTAATAAATTTAAAAAAATATTTTCAGATCTTGTGTATGTCTTTTTAGATAGAATTCACTAATCGAAGTACAACACTAACCAGATAAAAAAAAAATTAATACTTTATAACATACATAATTAAATTTATTTGTCAATGATCTATCGCGCTGTTTAAAGTGTTTAAAAAATAATTATTGATCTATGAGTAATTAGTATGAATAAATTATTGAATGTATACAAATAATAACATTTCAGTTGATAAAATAGTGAAAGATAATTAACTTTTAAAGACAGCAGTCAACGTGAAACGCCACAAATTTTTTTCTTTTAACTAAATATGTTTAATATTTTAAAACTATTATCACTAAAAATGTCAACTGAAAACTTTTATTTTTATTTAAAAGCGTTTGTAATTGAAAAGCCAAGGTTATTTAGTCTATCGGGAGTCCTTAAAATATTATTACAGGTATCTATTGTAGTAACTGACCTCAAGTATAACTGTAAATAACTACTTAAAAAATATCGGTAAAAACAAAGTATAGAACATATAAAAATAAACATATTTTTGCTTGGATATGATGACGTGCTGTGTTATAAACAGTAAAGTTCGTACACATTTTTGCGATACAATATTCATTAGGGTGAAGTATAGAAAGCGGTTTAGTTGATTGTTTTTTGTTCATCTTTTTTCTCGAATGGCCGTGTTATCAAAGTAAACTCGCCTATTGTACATACAGTACCTACAGATAGTTTCTAAAATATTAGTACCATTAAAGAGGAAAACATGTTTTTGTGTTGTTGCCTACGTAACGTCATAATAAATTGTGAAAGCTTAGAGCCCACTACGGTAAAGGTTTACGAAAAAGGAAAAAAACGGTATGAAATAAGCCGAAATATAAAAAGTTTTTTTTTAGTTTTTTTTTTTAGAACACCATAATTTAAGAGCTGGCATTTCTGGAGAACTGGTGTGACATACTGACACTTCATACATGTTTTTCATGAGTACATAACTATTTTTTACGACACTTTTAAGCAGTGTGCGTGGATCAGTATATTTAATTTCAGCTCTCTCAAAGGTAAAACATACCGAACGGTCATGATATATTACCAGAACTCCCATATCGACTTCATCGAAAAGCAACGTTCTTGACCGATTTACCAACGATGAAGAAAAAATATGACATAAATAACAACTACACATTCATCAAACCAATCTAAAAAATAGATTATTAACAACTATCATGCCGCATCCGTGTAAAATATATTGTATGCCTATTACTTATTCAGTATTTAAGATTGAACATAATTGGGGAAATTCTCGTCAAAAATATAAAGAAATTGTTTGGCTTATATTTTTAGATGATTTAATTGGTTAACTAAAAATTATACTATTTATAATTATTGCATTATATTTTAAAGAGAATAATATGTACTTATTATAATTATACAGCAATAAAAATAATCGAGGAATTTATCTCATTTCATGAAGTCCAAGTGGAGGCTTAATTATTTAGTTACAGATGATATTATTTGATAAAATAGCGTACAAAAGCAATGGGGGATTTAGTGGGTAGACTTAAGTTTTTAACTTCAAGAAGTGTGTGGGAGGACAATTGTATGAATTTGAAAAAGTTTTAAATTTAGATATTTAAATTTATTTTTTGTTGTTAAATCTAAAACAAAAACAAATTAATTTGTTACTCGATTAAATATAATTTAAATACAATTTAACTATCATATAACGGCATAACGCAGAAAATACTTATAATGAATTTCAGGAACGTGACAGATCGCTTTTAATTTTAATATTTAAAATTTCATTTTTATTTTTATAAAAATATTCAGCATTTTAAAAATGTGTCCCTTCATTTTTAATTCGTTCAAACAAATTTACAGTGGGCGGGTATAAGTGAATAATAAGAAAAATTATTTTATGTAAATAAAAGGATGTGAACATATGCTACACTAATTATGTCAGTTGTTTTAGAATGATGTTTAATCGCTTTGATAAAATAATTAACTTAAAAATGTCACAGGTTTAAAATTAAGAAACAAAAAATATTATAACATAGTGTTAATATAAATTTACGAGATCAAGCAGACACCGATGAAAACAATTGTAGGTGAACTTGAATATTGTTCAAATATTCAAATTTCAAATGAATAGGTCTATATTAATTATTCTAATGTGAACTCTTGGTTTGACGAAGCGGAATGTAAAGTTGCTATGTGTTACACGCATGGGTGGACAAAGAGAACACAATTTTAAATTATGAACGACCGTCATATTTAATATTATATATTCTACTCTAATTTTAACTATTATCGGTTTCAAATTATTTTTAAATTAATTACAAGCAATTAATGTTTATTGACGTTAATCATAGATAATTCAATGCAGTTTATGATTTCAATTGAGGATAAAGGTCAACAATTTGAATAATACGTTGAATTATATCTCTCATACGAATATCGTTTATTTTTGCAGCAATTGAATGAGTGCAATACTTTCACTCTCAAAGAAAAAAAAAATACATAATAATAAAAAATACCAGTCATCTTATAATATAGTTGACCTTTGATATTACTTTAACAATAATTATTATTATTTTTATTATTATTATTTATCACGCAAATGGGTAATATTAGAATGTGAAATGAGGTTATAATAGCCAAGTACCAACGAGTTATTATTACTAAGTCACTAGGTAATATAGGTATAACGAGTATAATATTATATTACTAATCAAATTTTATGATTTTAATAATTAATAAAAGATTTCAAATATACCGGTAAAATAGATTTTCCAATTAATCTATTTTCATGATATTTCTAGGCTTCCCTTCTTTTCGACGTAATAATATTTCAGATGCAACACTGACTCCCGTAATAACCTTGAGTGTAAAATCCTTCGTAGCCGGCAAATGGTCAGGCATTATACGAACCTCATAGGTTATTAATTATAGTACATTAAAATTTTAAACAGGAAAAATTACATTCACAAATTATGTTTACTGTTATAAGACGTATACAAATAAGATGTTAAACGATGGGTTAACAAGATCGATAAAATTTTACGAGTGTTTATGTTGCAAAATTGTATATTATGTACCTATACTATCTGGCGTATAACGTTCAATTATATAAAAAATACAGTTTTGAATATTAAATGAGTGAGATATCGCAATACGCATGTTATGGTCGACGTACCTGTATTAAATGGGCATAATAAAACCGAAATAATTAATCTCACAGTGCACTATATTTTTATTTTTACAGCGACGTTTTATACGCTGCACAGGCTGACGATTTCTAAACACTTATACAGCCGCGATTCGCCCCGACACGCACTACAATATATTATTATAAATGCGTTCGCCGGGTATATTATATAATAAAATATAATAATATATCACGCGGTTATTCCCGAGGCGCGTACCTACCGGAGACATTCATTTGACTGTCATCGTTTCATCTGCAGCTCAAATCCCTCGTGCAGACAAAACCGATTCCGTTACATTATACGAACGACATTGTAATAAAATGACGTCGGTATACAGACGACGGTTTCCTTTACATTATATTATACCGTTTTGTTAAACGCGTTTAAACAAATAATAATATTAATTTGGAGCCGCGCGCAACTCACTTTCTTCACATAGCTAGTAGCTTCTTCTTCGGAAACGTGCTCGGCCGATATGCCACCTCTTCGACGGATCGATTGTTGGACGTGACTCGCCGGACCCGACGTCGGAGCCGACTGGTAGAACTCGTCTGTTTCCCCGTGCTGGCTGTCGCTTCCCTGCTCCTGTTCCTGCGTGCAAAAAAAAAGTATTTGAGAGAAGGTCCGACTTAAAAAATTCAAGACATATAGAGCGTTTTGTTGTGTTAATTTATGGGCAGGGCGGCACAACACGTGTACGCCCTGAATAAATGTCCACTAAAAACCCTCCAAAAGTTCCCGTCAAACAATTAAATAATGACTAAGAAACGTGTGCACTAAAAATATCTTAAACATTTTTAAAACTAGACATATCTAGGTAGGCACTTAAATTAATATAACCACGTATATTCACCGACAACTTAATCGGTCTAATCGGAAATGATAAATACAATAATGAACAGATATACTTAGATAACTCTTGACTTTTCTATCAAACAGTGTGATACATAGTTAAAAACGACTTAAAATTATGAACAATTATCAAAGAAATGCCTCTCAAAACAAACAGAGCTTTGTTTAGTTTCGGATGTCGTTGGAAAACATTTTAGGCGAGGAATGTATCGTCTAAATCTAAAACGATGCTTTTATAAAAAAAGGTCATAATTTCATCAACATCCCAGAGGCTCTAATTATATTACCTAATTATATAGCAAGTTGATTATAGGCACGGAAGGCACGGTAGTCCACGACGGTTTAGGTATGGTATAATTAAATAGGTAGCGTTAAAATATGAATAATGAGCAGTTCAAAGAAAACGCCACACGTCTAGTATCCCCGATAATATTAATAAAAATTATATAACATGAACCTCATGCGTATTACATGGGCACAAAAAATAAACTAAAACAATAATCATAAATAATATATATCTTCTATATAACCACGTGACTCCCACGCTCGGTAGGTATAATATATAGTTATGATGCGTTTATTATGCTTTTCGGTCGATTGACTGACATCAAACAAAAAGCGTTTACCCTATACTATTTGAGTCAATAAACAGTGTACTAAACATGTGTGAAAAGAGTCAAAGGGTTTAATGTATAATCGATGTTACGCATATAATCATACGTTTGTTAACGGGGGAAAATATTTATGTCGGAACCAGTATTTAATTTTGTTTTGTTGTAATAATATTATGATGAAATATAATGGCTACACGCTACAAAGTAAATTTAGTTTTTTTTTTTTTTATATTTTTATACCATTATACGAGTTCCCTACCTACACTGTTATAACGTTTAATCCGGCGTTTAGTTAAGCTCACAGTTGCAAAACATTAGCTTATGATGATGAAACATCATCATCCAATTTTAATATTTTTTCAAGTAAAATAATTACATAGGTACTTTGAGTACATTGAATTTTAAATGAGAAATATTATGGAAAATCGTGGATACGAAATTAATCACTATACTTATTTCGTTCGACAACGATTGGAAGTCGTTCTGTTTTTTTATTAAAATATGTAAATTAACTAAATGTTTTGATATAAAGGTCATTTTTTTTTAGCCAGCGATGGCAATACTTAGAATAACTTGCAAAACCTCGTTCGCATATTATGTCAGAAAAATGAATTACATTTTAAATTAACAAACACAACCAAATAGCAAAGGTGCAAATAAGACTGAGCAAATTAAACGATGATTTGGTTCAAGAAAATATAAACTCACAAGTTTGGATATAAAATTTATATATAAAAAAATATTCATTATTTTGGAATTGTACACAAACCATGTCATAATAACAAATCGGTTGTTTTACAATATTATAAGCTCTCTGAAATGGTTTACTATCAATAAAAAAAAAAACCGGCAAAGTGAAAACTACTTATTTCTTTAAAAACAAGTGTTTTTCATAAATCTACCGACTATATAGTTCTACGATGTAAGACGGATTAAATTTTACTAATCGTATAACGGTATAAAAACGCTGCGGCCAACACCACCAGCGACAACGCGAGATTAGGTGAGATTAACTCCACAACGTAAAAAAAATATTCTCGAAATTCGAAGAACGTTTTCATGTTTTTTTAGTTCACGTATTCCTCGGTTTTAATAACACTGCGAAAAAAAAAACAAACAAAGCGAGCAAAGAAAAAACATCCACAAATATCCGACCACGGAAAATATTCAGCATGCCGCGTGTTAAGAGCGCGTTCGACGTGAAAATAAGAAAATTGGTCGCCGCTGGTCGATGGCGGCGGCGGCGGCGGCGGCGGGACGATAAATAACGCGAGATAAGGGCCCATATAAAAACGGGCTAGCGGAATGTGGAGAGGCGAATCGAATACACAATATAATAATATATAAAGGATTGGAAGGAGACGAAAACGGTCGGCCGGAGATATATAAAAAAAAAAAAGAGGAAAAGAGGAAAAAATAAAAGGATACGGTTTTGGCCGCACCGAGATCCGTCACGAGAAATGCAATAAGCAAATCGTCGCCGTTGCCGAGGTGATCCGCCGCCGCCGCCGCTGAACGATATATTTTATATATTATTATTATTATTATTTATGTCCGTCCGTCCGTCGAGTGGAATGCCTGATCTCGAATTCGCACACGTTTTAGGGACGTGGGTTTATGATATAATATTTCGGCGTTGGGGTGGCACTGCGGTACCCATCTATATATACATAATATTATATATATAAATGCGTTTTTATTATATTATATTATACAGAGCGGATCGTGGTGTGTTTTCCCGTTTTAACGTGGCCGAGGGTGCGCGCGCGGTATATTCTGATGTACGAAATTGTCAAATCTAATTGGCGCACGCTGTAGACACGAATAGTGACGACAAGATTGATGGTCAGTAGCGGAAGTACCACCGACGTGGTGGAGGAGGGGAGAAAAGGGGTTAAGGCTGCGGCGATAAATAACATCATTCATTCTTTTTTATAGTCAGCGATATTATACAGTATACCTACAATTATTGTAGTACGCGACGGACGACTTTATTTCACGCAGCTATCCCGCAAACACCATATTTTTGGAAACGATAATGTTTTTAGAAAATGTCGGAAAATATTGTGTTTAAGAGTACGTTATATATCGATAATAATATTATTACAGCTCTGAGACACCCGCAAAAGAGTTGAGCGATATAATTATAGAAGGGGAGTGAACCGCAGGGCGTTGGAGCACTTAAGTCGAGGACAGACAAATCTTGCAAGAGTCAAATGGTCAAAACGTCCGAGAGACCGAAAAAGGAAAGTCGACCAATAATCGACTAGGATCAAAATTGTAGACCTATGGTTTGAAACATTTTTTTCTTATATTATTATCCATATATATTGTGAAGTAACCGATGTATCGGGCTTGGCTCGGAGTGCAGACGACGTATATGCGAACAGACGATGGTATTTCTCGTTAATTTATTTCCCATATTATTATAATGATGTGTTTACCGTTGTAGTACGACGAAGAACACCAAACGATCGTTATTCGAATTTGTATGCAATATTATTGGACTCGCGCCAAGCTCCTAGCGGTCGCCGTAAGTATTTCGGCGATTAATGTCGTATAAATTTTGACCAGAAACACACGCTCGCGATCCCCCGCACGAAACGCCGTTGTTAAAAATGTTTTTCAGGAGCGTTCTGGGGACATATTGTTATTATTACTATTATCATCATCATCGTTTCGAAACGCTATCTGTGCAGCGCCAGGGCAGGGTGCGTACACGTCCATTACTCGGTTGAATAACACATATTGTTGCAATTTCGGCCTCTGGGACACTTCCGGGCATTTTGAGAGGAAGAACAGTAGTTGTACAATATTATGATAATAATAATATATCATGACCCAGTTTCCAGGTTAACCATACATCCTCGCCTATCGGAGTTTGTACCTCCACGTGCTGTTTTTGCGGAAAATCTGCAATCGGTCGATCATACAACCATATATATAATACATATATTGTTTCTATACATACATAATATCATATATACATGCATAAACTGTTTGACAAGGTGATGCACTCCACGCAAACCCCCCCATTCTCATTGCGTGCACATATTACACCCTTGTCGGGCACGTATTGCATATAGTTTATACCAAGGTACTTATAACATGTGTACGGAATTTTATATTATATATTGTAACGCTGCAGTTACGATCGCGAGCGCAGTCGGCCGCCAAGTGTCCTCTCTCCGGCCTTGTTATGGAGCAAGTATTTTTCCACGACGCACATTATTTCACGAGTGAAAAAAAACCACGACGTCATATTGAAATCGAAACAATGACGGTATGAAAAATTGGACTTTGGTATCTGGGCGGGAAAAAAACACGCACCAACGTTTTTTTGTTTAAAATTAAAACTCCGTCGCGAAGATAATATCGAATTATATATTATATTCTTAGAGTGTTAAAATATATTGAGATTTTCTATAAAACTGCAGGTACCAGAGTTACCAGCTAGTACATATTATATGTAATATATATTTTAATGTATAAAAAAAAATTACCATAGGCATAGCTTGACATTCATATAATAAATTGTAAGGGTATAAAATTACGGCATTGTGGATGAGTTTAACGAACGGTCGCCTACATAAATTGTTAAAAAAAAAAAAATTAAAAAGTTAAAAAATTAAAATAAAACGTCTGCATGAATAATTAATAACGTTTATTATCTGAATCGGTTCGTAAGAAACAAATTGAAAATATGTCAGACTGAAATTTATATTAAAACAATATGTCATAGTTGACACGTATTTCTTTTCAAAGACATAACTTCGATTTGAAATAATTGTTTAATATAATATGTCTACAACTTGATGAATAATAGTTATTATCGTTGTAACAAAATGTGATATTTCAATGACTAGATTTAGTTTAAAATTATTATAATAGTAAGTAACAACGAATTCCCTTCAAACTTACAATAATACAAAATGCAGGACAATCACCATTTGTCAGTTCTAAAGTTGGAACGACATAATAAATTTTTTTAATTTTAAAAATATAGGTCGTTACAATGGATATATCACGTTTATTTCTTTATTATATTATTCATACAAAATGAAAAATATTCGTTCATTGATCACGTCATTTTTTGAACAGCGACCTTCAAATTCTGGTAAAATATGATTTTAAAGGGTTAGGTTATGAGGATGTATTGTGAGATAATTTCCAATACTTATTTTCAATTTACACTAAAGTACAAACACAATAAATAAATGTAATTTAATTTGAGTATATTGTGTAAAAACAGAATAGTTGGTACATTTTTGATTTTGATTTGGTTCAGTTCATATTTATTTAGAAATATATATATATAGGTCAAATTGCAATTTGTTGTTAACAACAGATGGAAAAAGAGGAGAGTAAAATTGGAAATTGAAAAATAAATGGAATTTAATTGTATCATATACAATTATATATACATAAACAAACTAATATAAAAATATATTTGTGTTTTATTGCATTAATGCTTAATTTTTTTCACATGTTCAACATTTTTTAATTTTTCATGCTACAGAAAAAAATATGCATATTGAAATTCAATCAAAGATTAACTAAATAATAATTTCAAAAAAAAAAGAGTTGAAACGAGATTAAAGGGTTCCGCAAGTTTTGTTTTGTCCAAAAATGATCCTCGTACTGTTGATTTATGTGAATAATAATTTATAAGCAAGGTTATACGAGTTGCATGATATTACATAAATATAACATTATATTGTGTTCTGTTGTTTAAAATTCGAAAATAAATTTTAAATGCTTTGATAGCTTTTAAAATATCATGGATGTCCACGTCATAAAAAATATAAGCTTAACCTCGCGCGTCATATGAGCTAAAAAAAACAAATTTACCACAGTGGGAGGCATAATATTCAAATATTAATGCGTACATGCCAAACGTAGGTGCCGTTTGAAAAGAAACCAAATAAAATACCGAAAACATACACGAAAATAATGATTAGAAGCAAATACATATTATATACATTATACATAATATTATATTGTGTTGTAAGAAATAAACAAAATGTCTTTGTAAGAGTTACGACAAAGGTTTTTTTTAAATAGTTTACAATAATATAACGAGAGGCACCGCGGTCGATACTGTGTTTATTTTTAAGTAGAATGCGTTAAAACGTAAGGGAATTATATTATACAATTTTAAGAAGGCTTTAAAAATATTAACACGCGTAAAATATAACCAACAACACAATATAACATTGACAACAGCTACGTTTTTATTTATTAAAATATTTAAGTTACTATACAATATACATATTACTAAGTTGCGTGATTCGAAATAGAACATAAAAAGTGTGTATCTTAGACCCACATTCAAGGTATACGCAGTATACAATATAGATAGGTGAGAACTAAAAACCTGCAAAGGCAATAAAACCATACGACAGTGTATGAACATTAAAATACTAACGATACTAATTATGTAATTTATGTTAAAATCTCATTAATAATAATAAAAAAAAAAATTATGTAATGAATAAAAACTTTATATTTACAGTTTTAATGCACAGATAAGAAATTAGGCAAACTGTATATTTAAATAAATACTTTCACAATAACATTTTACAAGTTTTTTTTTTACTATCATAATTAAATTTAACGCGATGGAAATACAATATTTATTTACAGGTGATCAACGTGCAGAAGTATGATTTTTTAAAAAAAATAATCAAAAATAAAAATAATACGATGTGATCACATCATTTTCCGTACCTATATCCTATAATATTATTCGTGGAAATGGTTTAGAAACTATATTTCTAAAACGAATGTTGGCGATGTTGGTCTCAAATGGTATCTATGAAAATAGAATAGTTTCAAAATCTGTTTTTGTTTTTTTAGTTTTTAACTTAAATATTTTTGCTTTAGACCCTTTAAAGTTTTCCGACCTTTTTCATTGCAGTTGTATCGAAACTTTGAAATGTTAAAATTTAAGACTACTACTATTACTAAAACAATAATAATATATTATAACGTAGCGGTTGTGTCTTGTGTTTCCAAACAAAGTGAAAATGGTTTAATTAGGGAATAGAAAATAGAACGAGAAACTTTTGTGCAATTTTTTAAATTAAAAAAGCGAAGATGTATTATAAATTATTATAACACCAAAAACAAAAAAAAAACAAAATCAACTGCAGATCGATCGTAATATAATATATAGAGAAACTTTGCGGGCAAATATGTTGATGACGCAATGGCTTTTGTGTTTTATTGTGAAAAAATGCTCATATATTTATATGCATAAGTATTTTTTCGTGTAGCGTATTGGTAGTAGAAAAGGACGGGGAAAAGTACAAGAAAATCGATTTGTGTAGTGTCCGGCTGACGTGGGTCAAAAAGAAGATTGATAAATAACGTGAACCACCACACTTATGCGCAGTATACAAATCTTAGGAATACTCACTCACACGTATACAGAAAGGTCATTAAACGTCTGATCGAATTGTCAGTGGCGTTGCTGTGAAATTAATCGAACGTCCATTTAGGTTAATCGGCTGCGAAAAAATGTCTTGAAACGTCGGAAATCACTTAGGGGAAAAATTTAAATAATTGCCGGTAAAACGTCAACATTATATTGATTCGGTTTAATTCTTTGTTGAAAAGAGTTGGTTAGTTAATGTACATAAATAAAATATATGTAAGTTAAAATTAAAATCATTTCGACAGAATATTGCAGATTATATTGCCTACATAAAAGCAATATTAATTTTAAAAAAACCAAGAAATAATTAAATCACAAATAGTGTCATCCCCAATTTTATGCATATATAGATACAGTAGTGTACTTGTATTTAAATTAGTCAACATTAAATATAGAGATAAAACATAACTTGAGATGTACAGGTACTATATAAATGTATAAAGAAATATAAGTTGATCCCATCTGAAAAGTGTTATTATTGTGAAAATGCAGTTTTAAACTTTGAATTTTGATACGTACGTCCTCAAGTAATCACTACTCCTGAAATGTTAATTTTATAAAATGACTGAAATTAAATTTTTAATGAGTAACGAGTTTATGATTAAAGACACAAAATAACAAAAGCTAACCACTAACATAATGTTAATGTATTAATACATTTATACTCAATGACGAAGGGCCGTGATTAAACTATATCATGGAAATATTTAATTAATTTACCCACATCATAAACAAATACTACCTATACCTATTCTGTTTGAGTATGCCACTTTGGTGGGTGTTATATCAATATTTCAAATTAACCTCGACAGACTTTACCAACGCCTTTAGAATATTTTGGAAAATTTCATTAATTTAGAAAGTCGCTTATTTTTTAATACGGTTAATAATAATTAATGAACATTTGGAGGATTTTAATTACAAAATAATTGTTTATAACTTAAAAGTTTTAAATCAAATTTCCGATCGAATGACCTAACCTTGCATACAACTTTTAAGTGTCTTTAAGTACCTACCTGAAAAAGAGTAAAAAAAAAATATTGCAAATCAATCTTATATACGCTTCTGTAATATTTTAACTACCTAACTCGAATCATGAAAAATTTAGTTATCATATTATTAGTGTAAAAATAATTAAAAAATTAAAAAATATATAACATTATTAATAATATAAATTTTCATCGGTATAAAACGTATTACCTATACCAACCTATATCACTTTACTTTGACACATTCCTTAAGTGTAAATCGTAATTATTGTCAACAGCTCGTTTTAATACAACGTAATAATATTATACCAACAGGTTTATAATTCCGTTTTGATTTAGTAATTTCTACGGAAGAAACATGATATTATAATTTCCCGGTGGTGTACACAATACATCAAATACATTATATTATTATTCTATTATAGGTCTGTATGTTTGAAGATATATCTATTAGTTTATAGTTTAGTTTACTCGATTGTATCTGGCATATGGTTTTTAGGGCGTCTAGGAGACGTTTTGCATATGAAATTTTACAGACCATATATAGAGTCACGGATAACATACGCATATACACGTGTTGGTTCCGATTGTTCAAAGTTGGTTGGTAAATTGATAATTCAATTGAAACTTTTTAATTAGATTTAACTCCGGGTAAAAAATATTAAAGTATTGAAACTAAACATATTACTTATATGAATTGGAACTTTCTTCGTTTTAATATACAATATATTAATTATTAATAACAATAATAATTGTAATGTAATTGGTCGCCTGCAGTGTGACAATACACAAGAGAAGGCGTATTTGGTATAATATATTATATACTATTAACCTTATACAGTGTTTTACTTCATATACTAGTTTCATAAAAGTCTTTTAAGGATAATTGAATGTAATAAAATTGGAATTACAAAATATAAACTATATTATAAAGTAGGTATATTACAGTGGTATGATTGTGAATCAACAATAATTTTCTTTTATTTATAAAATAAAATTATACTGCAGTACTCGTGATAATAATAATATAGTAGGTCACACTATCACTTATAACTATTAATTTATAGTTTAACGACGCGGTAGTATTTTTGAACACATACCAATAAGCGCGTTATACTATATGATACACAATACTATTGTTTTAACTGTACTGTCTAATAGAAGAACTTACAGAAGTTTGTATACGGAGAGGCGTATAGGTATAGCACGAAATGACAAAATTCCCAAGCGCACGGCACATTTTGCTTCCTAGAAACTTTGGCTTAGGTATCTTAACTTTGCCGTTTGCCACACAGTAATTAGACATTTCATTATTACACGTCGCGCGAGTTGGCTTTATATTATTATATTGTTTGAAACTTACTTAGGTACATCTGTATATCTTACATCTAACGTACACGGAAATACAAATGTTTCAATGTACGTGTTCATTTCATATAATAATTTAAAGAGTATATCCTGCAGTACCTATACACCTACTTCACCGCATTTACGTGTCAACATAATAATACTATTTGAGCGTTATGAAATACACGTGTGCCTATTATATTTACACTTGAGACAGACGTCTCTTTTGCTGTAAAAGAGTGTAGTACGATAATGTGATGAAAAAGCCAACATATTTGCACCTACTCTCCGCGGTGTGGATTTGTAAAAGAAGACAATTTTGCGAAACAATTTTTTTTGTATTCATACAAACGATCATGTAAAATGTTTGGATATGACGATAAATTAAAATCATTTTTTAACGAAATGTTCTACAGGAACAGCTAAAATGGCGACATTTAACTCAAGCTCGTATGTAGCAACGTATATATTATATCATTAATTAGGTCAAATTATAAACCACAAATAAATAACTGTATTGTCACTTAAGCATACCATACTATAGGTTCTACATCGATATCACAACTATATCCTTTTAATAAATACACAAGTATTTCACGGTTAAACATAATTTTACTGGCATCGTTTTGACCACATATACCGCTATAACTGAAATTTGATATATATTTTCAAACCATATGCTTATTATTTCAACTAACCTAACCTGGGAGATTTAAACGAACAGTAAAACTTAGCTTTCACAATAATTGTATAGTGGTCGGCTAGCTGGTCTATTATTGTATCTTTGGGATATTGCTCCGCGATAATTACGGTTTTTAATTAAATAAAAAGCTCTAATAACAATAATCCATCAAGTATTATCTCTGGATCATCAATCTTTGGCGAACGACCCTTAATAAAACGAATCCAACACTATACAGTCGGTGAATGTAAGTGGCCGACTTAGTGAGTGCACAACGCCGAGTTTCCGACGAGGGGGGGGGGGGTGAAAAATACGAGCTTTTTCACGCGCCTGTTTTACGAATACTCGAAGGATGGCCAACAATCCGTCATCCACATATACAGCCCCGCAAGTACATCGTTAGGCTCGAATTTCGTTTATGTGTTTTTGCTTTCGTTTTTAATACATGATGATCTGGCCGCGGTATTCAATATTTTTTTTTTCGAATCCAATCAAAGCAAATAATGTATCATAAAAGCCGAGTGCGTTCATTAATATCAATCTGTTATATTTTTCGATACAATACTATACATGACGGGTTTAATTAAAATACACGATTGTTCCGGGAAAGATATAAGTATATTATATTGATGATTGATGAATATTATTCAATTTTTTTTTTTACTGAAAATCTCTATATTCGCGTATTGATGTTGCCGTGTTGAACGAAGACAAAAAAATAATATATAAATTATAAAGTTGATAATGAGTTCTTACTCCCGTGCTAAGTTATTATTTAATTAAAGTTATATTCATATATGAAAATGTATTGACTTAATAATTATTAATTGAAAAGTAGATTATACCAAAACGACCAATGAAAATCACTCGACGTATTACGATTACTGAAATAATAAGATCAATAATATAATATCTTTTACGTTACATAAGTCAAATGGTAGGTATATATATATAGGATTTCTGGATTTGTAAATTTTGTTCGTCTGACGAGGAATTACGTTTATACGATATACGAGACACACACTAACCCTGGAAACGAGATTGAATGCGATCAAATTATACGCATTCGATATTTTATATTAAATAGCTACCTATACATACTATACTAAGTTTGCGATTTGACAACTTAAATCTTTCGCCGTTGTACTCCGTTGTAAGCGGCGTTTAATCAAGATAATCGTCATTATTAATAATAGTTTTGATCTCTAAGTATTTGCAGTTAAATATTTATACCTTGTTTATCCACTTGTCTCGACGACATTGCGCGTAAAATATCAGTTGAATATGAATTTAACACTGTTGATGTTGGTAACAAATATTATGCTATATTTTAATACATAGCGTAGAACGTGATGTTGCATTGTAAAATTATAATTAACGTATCTATATATTTCAAGGACTCGGTGTTTTTCTTGGATCCGATTGTGACTGTATATGAACTGTATTTAGATTTTCAACAAGGTAACATTAAACATTTTTTCAACGGTATGTCGGACGGTATACTTGTATATATTTTTAAGTTACTATAAAATTTCAAAGAAATCCATAAATAATGAATAATGATAAATAATTGAGTCCGAATTGAACAGCAGTCGTTTAGTTAACTATTATTTAGCTTACAAGTCTTCAGAATTTAATTAAGAATTCAAATTATAAAGCATAGGTACCTCTATACTTGGCACTTCTAACGAATTTAATTATTTACTTTGGAATTTACTTTGAATATGTATACTGACTAGGCATTTACATTTTTTTGTAAACTTGCATTATAGTATAAAGAGTAGGATAATTAAAAATATTTTAGTCCACAATATTTTGTTGTTTATACTACTCATCGGTTTTTTATTATTACCTAAATTATTCGTTTTGACGTTCTACTGCGCTAGCAGGCCGACACTTATAATGATACCAAACACATTTTCTGTTTACCGTTTAGGTCAATGAATTGTATAGACAATAAAAATTCGTTCAATAAACACGTTAATATTAAATATTAAAAAATTATTTTAAACACCACTTGCGCAATATTTTAATCTCACAGGTATTAAAAAATATAATTATAACATCAAAAATATTTTAGAATCACAAAACTTATAATTAACTTAGGTTAATTAATTTAGGTATAGCTTCAAAGTTATTCACAATTTTTTTGATTCATAGTGGATAATTTTGTCATGAATATTTTTTAAAACATTGTCATGGCAGAATAAAAGATTTATTATTTTACCAGTAAAATGTCAAAATGCTTTTACAAAAAATAAACATTAATGTTTGCGTAATATTAAGTTGAATCATTATACACGTTCAATTATTGAGTTTGAGTAGGCAGGTAAATATGATATAATATTTACTAGTATGATGAAAAACTGATCTACCTACACATTTCGTTTTTGAAATGTCTCATCAAATTAATACAAGTAAACATCAAATCAAATTAAAAAGTACAAATATTTACAGTCGAAACATTATATTTTTTATATAAATATATTTGATTAATAAGCATAGCAAGAGCGAGACTAGTTGAGAACATTTGGCAGACCGAAATGCACGGAGCGCAAACATTTGTGACTGCATATTAATTATTATGCTAACTTAAATTTAAATTTCTGTTTCGTCTTCAGATTGGTTTCATAAATAAAACAACTATTCAAAGATCATTTAATTCTTTTAATTTACAATTAAATCAAAAAAACCACGCGATAAATGCGTTTAGAATAAAATTAAAGTGAAAAATGTCATTAACGTTTCAAAGGACTTGAATTCAATTCATTCATTTTCATAATAAAGAATACAAAGCCATCATGGACAACAGCAATGTGAAAATGAAAATTCGGTAGTTTAATTACCATATGCAATTTGGCATTCGACTATAAACATATGCAATTGTTAACGAAAAATTGATTTCAGTGCGGTGTAATAATACGAGCCAGAGATAATATCAGTCAGAGCGCCACAAAGGTACTGCGATGTAATAATATTATTTAATATTTTTGTATATTAGAGTAATTTAAAATTCAGTTGCCAAGTTTTATTTCTGATTCGTGAATTTTCCAAACGTGTGCTTTCAAATTAGACAGCCAGTTACGTTAGAAGAGTTTGTGCTACCAATTTAATGGAAAAAAATGAAACCTTGATGATCAATTATTATTCGGTCAACGCTGATTGATGACAAAACTCGTATCAGAACACAGAAAGTATCGTTCCTCGGTATACCGACGGCGCTCTTGAAAAATCATTTATCAATAGTACAAACGCTGCCATGCCATGCCAAGTTTGAGTTTTTGAAATGTAATATCACTTGGCCAGTATTCAATACATTCCCAAGTCGTAACATTTTTTTTATTTTTTCCAAACTTATTTCAAAACAATTCTTTAGTTTAAATAATCCAAAAATTATAAATTAGTCAAACGCCGAATTTTTTAAATAGTGATTTTATCTATCTCATATGGATGGCATTAAATGTAATAAAATTATACAACTAAACATACTTAAATGTACCTATAGTGCGCGATTCTAGATAAATATTTATTTTCAAATATTATGAGAAAGCAATAAAAATAATATCATATTGATATAACCCAATAACAAATTAATATTTAAATTGATTACTATTATAATATATAATTACATTAAACTATATTTCCATTAAGCTATACGCCTCAAAAAAATTATATTAACTACCTACTCTGTTGAAGTATATATTAAGTGTAAGATTTAATTCTTAAGTAGTATAATATATTTGTTTTATTTAAATATATGTAAAATATAAATTTAACTCATGGACATTTTTGTGTTTTGATCCTTACAAGATATAACAAATAATTAATTAGAAAATTTGCCTATGATAAACATATTTTGTACGCGTATAAAAAAAATATGTACTTGATGTGGGTACGTGTAATGATAAAATATTATAAAATATTATGTTAAGGTTTCGCAAAAATCTTGCAGCTTATAATGGTGTGAAAAAAATTTTAAAAAATGAAAAATGTGAACCCAATTGAGAGTTTTTCAAAAGCAAGTGGACCGATGTTGCTATTGAATGTTTAAAATAAATATATTATTGTCAACGTTTTGAGATGAAACGATCAAAATGTAACACTTTTGACTTGGCTTGATAAAATGGAACTTTAAAATAGAACTCGATTCGAAATGAAACTCACGATGAAAATTATGCAGCGCCTTTAAAGTCTAAATATTATATTGATCGATATATTTGGTTTTTATTCACATCAACCACTGAAACGAGTGCACCAAGAAACGCGGCAAGGGTGGTACATTTGTATACGCATTAAGCATAATGCACTATACTTTATTATTATTATATTATATCGACAGTTATAATATTGTGTTTGAAATAACAAATAATATAAAGGTAACGTTATTATATCAGTTGACTTTATTCGAAAGAATAACGAGTGCTATGTGATTATTATATAAATGGTATTGGTACATACCGAATATCTTACCATATTTGGATTTTGGGCACCGTCGTTTATTTTTTCCCACATCATGTTTTCATAAATTATAACCAAATTAAAACGCTACTACGTTTGCTACGACTACTGTCAGTTGAATGTACAATTATTATATTTTTTTATTTTGGTTTCCCTAGAGAAATTGGGTCACTTTTTAATCAGATATAGCCCCCCATCAATGCATATAGTCAATTTATATAAATATATATTTTAAAAGTTAAATTATTAATTTCCATTAAGTATCCATGACGTTTTAATGTATTTATAAGGAGTATATAATATTATAATATAGTTACAGCAAGGTGGGTGATCCAAAAAGTGTATGCCCTCCATTTTATCTTTAAATAATGCGCATTTATTCACATTGTTGAGTATTTTGTGGTGAAAAAACTTTATTTTTTTCAAATGAGAAGCATATTTTTGCAATAAATTCTTTATCAGATGATATTTTAAAAACGTTGACGCACCTAAATCGAAATTCTAACGAGTAGTTTCTGAGTTTTTAAACTTTATATTACAAAGGATAAAAGTGCTCAATGAATAAAGTACATAATATAGGTATATTATGTAGTTGTGTTAAAATGTAGCATATTACAAGATCACAAATTACAAGATTTTTAATAAATTAATATAATTTTATAAATCATCGTAGCCTTTTATAGACTATTATAGGTAATTAGCCATTAGTCCTTAAACATTATTAACTCAGAAGCTACTGGTTCACATTTTGATTAATATAAAAATGTACAACAAAATTGTGTGATGGGAGGGGAGAGGGGTCATATTTGAACAAAATAAGTGAGTATACCTAGTCACTTAGACCTCTTTAATAATAGCTTAAACATCTAAGTATATGAAAAAATTCCTATAGTGTATACTTATAAATTACAAAAATTGAAAATTGAAAAAATGCAATACTATCAAAGGAAAAACAAGGGTGAGGCATAGTTGTTGAGTCACTCTGTATTTATACCTGTAGCAGGCCATATCATGCTCATTGCTCAAGGATTAATGCGATGAGACTCTCTGCGTGTATGTATGTCATATTATAGTGCACCAATATAAGTTTAACGATTCAAACGCGTGTATTAGAATATATTTGATAGGTATCATAACAATATAATATGATGGTATAAGTAACAGCAATAATAATATATAGGTAATGGGAATAAATGGCTACCTAGTTAATATCATATTATATAATATACCTATATGTATAGTATTTTAAGAGCCAGCGTACAGTTCATTATCTGCGCACATACTGTGTGTTATGCCCAGGAGGAAAATAATAAGTATGCGTAATTACAACAATTTTACATTACATGCATTGGATTTCGATTTAAAAGTTTACTAGACGTATAGGCGATATACAATAATATACGTAATACTGAACGTGTACACGGCAACACCCACGGCCGTTGCTTCCTCGCCGCCAAAAATCATCATCTTTAGCGTCGCAATATCATATACCAATTGGTATATTATTGTTTTCTTATTTTTTACCATGTATATGTATACTCGCCGTCGGCGTGTGCGTACCTATACTAATTATATATTGTTCATCGTGTACGTATACTGAACACAACGCGATATAGGTACCTACACGTATTATATACATTAATTGGTAGTCGGTTGTAATCTGATTCAGCCACCGTATACCTACGCACGAGCAAATAAAGACCGTATACCGCATATCATATCGTTAAAATGATATACATGTATATATAACAAGCTGTTATACGCTTCGTATCAGGAACATAACGTACCTATATATATATATATATATGTAGTTGTTTGACGAAAATTCGTTTAATTAACGTGCAATCCTATGTACGCGAACACGCGTAATTAAATCAACACTTTAACCGATTACATATCGCGAGTAAAACACTAAAAAACGTTTTACGTATATATCATTTTATTTTACAAAAATCAAACCCAGTGTATTGTGTACGTACTACGTAGGTACCTCCTACCTATACCTATATAGTTAATTGGATATGGAATCATTTTGTTTGCGTGCACGATGATGTTTTTCGACAGAGCTTAACGAGATGGCGGTATACATAGATGCTACTACATTATATAAAGTGTTTTTATTAATTAAATATTATCAAACAACGATAACTTGAAAAAATCAATAAACTAATATTATTATATATCGTATAATATTATTTCCACATATTTTTATTCACCAATACATAATACGGTTACTGATCAACCAAAATAGGTACCTACCTACACGTTATTCGCGGTTTATTCTGAATTTTTTTTTAAAAAAATAACTTTTTCCCATTTACCCCAAATGATATGTTGAAATATACCTACAAAGGTAATATTATTGATTTTACACGAAACGAACACACTTTATCTGAGGAAAATTTGTCAGATTAAGTGCATAATATATAATAGCTGCAATACTACCTATATATAATATATATTTATATACAACATATAAATAGCTATAATCAAACATTTTTTTTTCACAAAAAATTACAACGATGTTTTATAGTATACTATTGTAATGCGCACGATATGCGTGTTGACTTGTTACGCGTGTGGACTTGTTGTCAATAGCTTTATTATTATTATTTCTTAATATGCACGCGAGACTTATCACCGTTAATGTCATATATTACAATACACATAATGTATACCGTTTTGTATAAACGTTTCGTCCCTCGAGCTGCAGTTTTTTACTTTTTTGACGTGCAGTATAAAATATACTCTCACATGTGATATTTCGAATACAGTGCGCATGAACATTATATTATGAATATTATACTAACAATAGGTAGGGCTCCTAGGTGGTACGTTCTTCGTTTTTAATATTATATTCTCTATTTTCTTCCTCTTAGAAAATATGTAGGTAAGTTAAAAAAGTTTTTATATATTCTCGTGTTAGAGGACCTCGGGGCTTTTCTTTTCAAAAACGCCAAACACAACAACAGTCGCAACACTGCACCGCATCCTTGCCCACGCACGAGTGCACGACTACACTGCGTTGTCATTTAATATGAGTGCAAACACGTAGGAAGCACTGCACCCTACGCCCATTTATATACTACGTAGATACTAGGCATATATACCCGATACACGTCGGCGGCGCCACAACCACCGCCTGTGATATTGGAACAGCGAGAAAACGGAGAAAACAAGCCCACCACAACAACAACACTAATTATAATTGTGTGGCCGATGGGCACCGTACGTCATGACAATGATACAATAATGATAACAGTGATAGTAATATTTACGAATAACAAGTTTGTACGAGTCCGGATGAATGTAGAATCTCAGACACACCGTCGACAGCGGGGAGCTTATTTTTTTCAGAGAAATACAATTATAATAATTTTTCAGAACATAAAGAATGCATTGATCATAGATAATAATGTCATTATAGACAGGATTTGATGACGATATTAACAATTTTATGTACATTTTAAATTTATGGATTTCGAGCCGTATGAACTATTTATTATATAAATAGATACATAATATTACATGACATTTCTAAAAGGGGCTTTATCCCCCCAACCCCCTATGGATCCGCGTCTGGACGATGACAAGAACTATATTACAGCAGCGGGCGGCGTCGTAATAATATAATAATAATAATAATAGGTAATAATATGGTGGTGATAAAAATGTAATCACCGAAAGTTGTCCCAGACGATTATTGTCGTCGCACGCGTTGACAATTTCCGATTTAAACGGTCATAATATTATTATTGTGGCGTTGTCACACTACGCGAATTCGGTCGGAATTAATTCTTGGACGATAATACCGACCCACACCGCCGCGTCACCGTTTAACTATAGTTGTAGTTGTTGTGTTATAACTTATAAGCTATAACAATATAACATAATATTATGTTGCACGGCATAGCCAATTATTATTATTATTATTATTTTTTTTTTATCAATGTGTTGTCTGTGGCTCGTTAAACTTTATACAATATGTGAATACGTCTGTGGTTTGTATAATATTATTTCTATGCGTTTGCTGGTCTCTATAATATTATGTGATGTGATAAAATTCACTAGGCACCAGAGCGGCGGCGTAGTGTCTGTATCGAAACCATTAATCGTAGATATTATTATAGGTATTAATATTATTACATAAACGAAAGGGAGAAAAACCAATTTCCACCTTACGGCTGACGAAAACAAAATAACTATATCCAATACGTATTATATGTCGTATGAAGCGGAAAAATCCGTGTTGTGACCGCCGATACATACTATGCGTTATTACGATAAAGGTCTCGTCGTACAACAACAATATTATTATTATATTACATACGGTTTTACTCGATTAACGTTAATCGAAAATTAATGGTCTGAAAATGAAGAATTAAAGATTTTACTGTGCTCGTTGTGCGTGCCACGAACGGAGTGATTCTGATAACGTATTTTAAATTACAGTTATGGCTTTTTTAAATGTTTAATCCGAAGTGGATTAATAATTTGTAATTTTCAGATTAAAATACAACTTTTTTTAATTATGTTAAAGCAATGTCATTTATAGTTTTTTTAAAAAAATTATATTTATATTTATACTAATATAATATTTATAATATGGTATACCTATTCAGTGGAATTGGTTCAATTTTTATTTTTTTTAACGAAAATGCAGTCATCACAGTTTGTTGTAAAAATAATGAAAACATCAACCAATTTAGAAAATAAAATATATACATATATTACATTCACAAATAGTAAATAGATAATAGTGGTTTGTCTTAAGATAATATGAAATGTTTGTATTGAAACATGTGTATCGAGTTTAGAATAATATTATTTTTATGTGAAAAACATTTTATAGACATAATAAATATTAAAACTAAGAAAATACATCATACATCCACCCGCGTGTTTCTATAATTGTATAGGACATTTTCACGCCTTGTAACATTAATTGTGAAAATATTTATTCAACAAATAATTATACAAAATCACATAATATACGTACAGCGAAATGTATATTTGTGAAACCAACTGAGATTATACTCAAATGTTGAGGCGAAATTTTTTTAGAAAGCATCAACTATTGAACGTATGGGATTGTTTCAATGTACGTATATACCTATTATTATATTATTATATACACTATACACGTATAATATGATGTATAGTGAGACATGTGTAAGTATAACGCAACAAGTACGTAAAAGGTAAGACAGAACTAGAGAGAATTCCTATTTGCGGCAGTTTTAACGACATATACTGGTTCTTTCGATTTATTTATTTATTTTTAAGAAACGGTGGGGATAACATCAGGTGTCATGGTCCCCACTACATTTGCAGGGCATATTTTCGAAAATAATGTTTGACGTGAAACATTCTTACACTGGAACTCTATATCACACGTTTTATCAATCGTTCCAAGTAGATACTGTTTTTCTAAATAATAACAGCTGTTAGTAATATCAATAAACAGACTTCGTTATAGAGGTATTATACTGGATAAATTATATTTTTAGTACAAACAATTTGTCCATTATGTGTATATATAAATTAAATGTTTTCATATTTGCATTAATTTGATACATAATATTTAAATTGAGTTTTGCACAATAATCCTATAGATTAATTTAAATATTTTAAAATTTATTTTATTAATCAATATTGCCGACATATTTTTACAATAGATATATTCATTTGAAATTCACATTTGCACAGATAATAATTATTTTTAGGTTTGCGATGAGAAATAAATTGTAAATACATTTTAACATCAGTACTGGAAAAATGTTAATCCAAAATGATAAATAAAAAAAAATATTGTTTTATTCAGAATAATAACTGAAGTGTATTTAACGATCAGATAAAAGAATTCAAAATACATTTGGCAAACTTTGTATTTTGAACAACTGTATATATAATCTTAAAATTGTATTAAAAAAATAGCTAAATCAATCCGCTTTTATTAACGAGCACTTATACATGGTTCGCACACTTTACACAAAGACACAATTGATTTTTTTTTGTTCAAGTTTGAAAACTTGCTAACTATTTTGCATTGCTTTTATGAATTTGCAGCGATATATAAGGACAGGATTTGAAAAAAAAATCGTTTACCCACCTTAATGACATATCTAATAATATCAAAAATAAGTATAAATCATATACATATAAATAATGCACGTACAAAGAAATACATACTATAGGTATATAAATACTAATATGTTCTCTCGAAAATACAAAACCAGTGAAAGTACACAAAAGGGGGGTGTGCCAATGTATGTTGTATATTATACATATCCCGCTGCCGTATTCTTTTTGTATGTTTGAAACTAGGTCAACGTTGGCTCTCTGGAATTGCGCCCTTTCAGGACTTTATGGCTCATGGCCGCCTACAAGCCGCCATTACGGTTGTTGATATTGTTTTACCTCTTTCTCTCTTTATTTCTTTATCTCTCTGGGACCGATATGAAAAGCGAAATACATCATTGTGAGATAACGTACTTGGAAATGGAAATGTGTCGGACACTGTTGTCCAAGGCAAAAATACAACGAAATAACAAATATAAAAAGCCACAAACACGATAAAAAAAAATTAAGATCAAACGAATCATTGTCACATACTTTGAGCGCATACCTACTAAAGTTATTGTAACATATTTTAATTGAAATGTATCTGGTTCAACGATTGAAGCATATATATTATTGACATCGCCAACATTATAATCACCTCAGGGTTTCCAATATTTATATATTATATCATGTTGAATAATATCTAAATGAAAATATAAGTGATTAAAATCTGGATAAAACGAATGAAACGATTTCAATTTAAAATTACTGAATTGTTCCGTATGATGACTGTACAAATAATACACATAAAATAAAAAAAGTGGTGAAAATCATTTAACAGACATTCACAAAGAAAATAAATAATATTTTTCGTTGTACATTATACATTATAATATTTACCTTTGATAAAATTCGTTGAAAAATTTTGTGTATCAGAACTTGGCTTAAAATTAAATTAACAGTCTCAACGAGGTTAAACTTATAGTATTTAGAACACAATAAAAAAATTAAAAGATGAATTAATTTTGTTGTGATACTATTTATACTTAATGACGTAACTAATTATTAAACAAACTTCAACACATCCTATAATTGATTAATATCATAGTAAAATAAACTTACTACTGTACCTACCTATTTAATTGTTTTATTATTTTTTTATTTTAAGAAATAATTATATGGAGTTTACTGATAATAACAATTAAAAAAACAGTCATACACACATTAAAGAATTAGGTGGCACTAAGTACTCAATAATAATAAAACTAATGTAGCAAAAAAACAATATTATATTATACATATTAATTATTATGTAATAAGATTTAATAGTTTATAGTTTCTTGGTTGTACAAATTATTAAAACACTGAAATGTGTTTAAAAACAACTACTTAAAATATATTAATCGCACTATAATATGTACGCTTAGAAAGGAGTTTTACCCATACAATTTCAACCTAACCTTCAGATAGTTTAAAATAAATATTCAGAACGGAAGAAAAAGCATACAGACATTTTTCAAGTAAAGGTATAGGATTTTTGGTGAATAACTCGATCGTATGTTATCAAATTATTGTATAATTATGATTTATTGTGGATTTCTAAACGATTCCAAATGATAAATATTTCTCGTTTTTTTTTTATAAAATATTCAAGGGAATTTAATATATTATAGTATTTTGATATAATTGTTCATTAAATTAAAATTAATGTACGCAAATGAAAGAAGCAACAAAACTGTAGTATTATAAAACTAAATATATCAACAAAAAAATAAATAATTTTTGTTATATAATAATAAAAATAATAAATAAGCATAATTAAAAAAAAAGTTACCTAATGAACAAATAAATTTTGTTTACACACGACTATAGTATATTTTTAAATGAAAAACGTTCCATTTTTCTTCAATAAATACTAGAAATATTTATAATATACCTAATTATAATTGTTTTGTGTCCATGCGTTTTAGTTGAATTAACAGTAACAATAAATATTAAAATATTATATTCTAACCTAGGTAGCTATTTTATGGATATATGGCGTTTTGTGGTGGTTTATAATACATTTTTAACTTTTGACCAATTTCTAGGAATATGACAAAAAATATTAATTTTATATTATATATTTTTTAGGGTATTAAAATCCGAGCCCTAAATTAATCAGTAATGGTTTATTCAAACAAAGTTGTCTCTAACTAAATGGCATTACATTTTGTACTTGAGTTTGATTAACTGATCCTTACTGATTAAGCCTTATTGAAAGTTCAATCCAGCTATACGACTACTTAGTTTATATAAGGTCAAACTTCGGGCTTGCAGTAGATACACTTAGATGCGCCTACGAGCATAATAGCACAGCACTAATTGGAATTCAGCTTTGTGATTAATAGTTAGAATTAGCTTTTTATTTGACGTTTTTCTAGTCCCCGCGCAAAAAAACGTTAACAATCTTCATATATAATACTCTCCACATCGGTATATTATGCACTGCTCCTCCTATCACTATAACAATACTGTATTTCCCGTTAAAATGACCTTGTTTTCGTGATTTATAGTTCCAAACGACTTATGTTTAAAACATAACTTGACCGAGTAGGTATAATACGACCATAACCATACAACGTTTCTACTAA
Organism: Sitobion miscanthi; assembly: GCA_008086715.1. Lineage (NCBI taxonomy): Eukaryota > Metazoa > Arthropoda > Insecta > Hemiptera > Aphididae > Sitobion > Sitobion miscanthi. The sequence continues at coordinate 22,666,728 of CM017800.1, forward strand.
TCGAATCGCAATTGCAGCATTGCAAAGATAATATTATGTGTTCCAATCTACCCGACCACCGTAATGACAGCACGCATTACTATATACGACGGGTCAAACTCATGACAATAATATATTATAAATTATAAATTAATAATAATCGGTATGAGCCTACATCGATATGTACAGACACACGGGGGATATACGTGTTTAATATAATAATATATTGCGTTGTAAAATATGAAAATCGAAAACGTTTTTTATTTCATAATTTTATGTGTTATATCATATTGTTTACTTTCATATCGACCAAACGCTCGTCGTATTCAAATACTTATGTGACATTACTGAGCATATAGTTTTGGTCAACTATTTTACTTACCAAGTGTTTATATTATACGCTCGCATACGTTATAAAATATGCAAAATAACTGTACACAATATATGTAGGTATACAACTTTATTCAATTGATTCAGTATACCTACATAAATGTGTAAATTATCGGATTCTCACGTCACGGTCTTCTATAATACTATGATATAATTTCGGTAGGTTTTCTAACCGTTTTTATTTTTTATAGTCATCAATACACGCTGCAATCAGTTAAAACATGTTTTTTTCAGCGCAACGTTATACAAATTAACACATTTCAAAGATCGCTGTTTTCTGTGTATAATGTATAATATGTATGCAGTTTAATATATTTAATTTTGTTTATTAAAATTGAAGCACGCACGTATTTTGTTACCGAGTTATTGAGAAACGAAAAGACGGTGTCAATTTAAATATGAATTATACATTGTTCACTCTTTCTTCGAAGGAATTCACTCTGGGAAGACACATTTCATAACTAGAATTAGTATTTCAGTCTTTTGTAGAACATAACTCAAGGGTTCATTTCAAATATTATTATTACAGCGTTTCGTGTAAAACTTTTGCAGAAACGAAGAAAACAATTAATATTTGAGATAAAAAATATGACGTTTACAACTACTAGAAATGAAAAAAAGAAAACTATAAAAACCAAAGTTATAGTTTCTAACGTCTAAAAAGTCCGTTATTTAAATTTAGTAAGCTTGTTTATACCGTTTTGGCAGATCCATATAGAATATATCAGTTTGGAGATTACCTAGATAAACTTTTCATCCATTTTCCCGTTGATGGGTTTAAACGTCAAGGCAACTCCGTGCTAGTTTATTGTGTTTGTTTTTTGACATTGAGGGGCTGTTGTTAACTTAGTGTACTGCAAGCTTATCGTCATCATTACTTCGAGGACGTCATACTCAACAAAATGTACAGTTCAACACACATCTTGGATATTCCGAGTAATGATATACAGTAGCCTCAACATTCATATGGCGCTAAAATAATATATACTTTCACTGACATGGGATTTTCTCGCCACTTGAAACACACCCAGAAAATAATATGTCTAAAGCCCGAGTCAATAATAAGTAGGTAAGTAAAATTTACTTAGTAAATACATAAGTGAAATAATAAAGCAGTTCATTAAATTAAGCTAGATAGGTACACTTTTTTTGGTAATTATAACTTGACATTTCAACATTTTACCTGCTAAATTTATGTTTAGCATAATTTCAAAGAATGAAACCGTAAAATGCAATAATAATTAGTAATCATTTGATGAAGATGAAAATATAACTTTTGGAGTTAAAATCATGCATAATTTATAGTTTAAGACTTTTTTATGATTAACAAGAAATATCGATTCAAAATCGATTTTAATAAAACTGAATTGGAATTAAAGACATCAGTGTGTTGATATTTTTTTGAGACTGAAAAATCCAACGGAAATATATAACAATTAGCTTTATTAACGTAATAATAATTGCATTAATATAAATTTGTATGTATTAATTTATTGCAAAAACTAGATAAAATAAATATTTACATTGCCGATAACTGATAAGACAGTGAGTGTAAATTAAAGAAAAATAATTAAATTTACTAGCATATATATAAGCAATAGAAATAACTTAATAGGTATTTGCAATAATCATTTATTAAAAATAATATATAAGAAGTTACTATTAATTCGAGTAACATTTTAAATTATTAATTATAAAACGTATTGACATTATATTATATATTTTTAAAAGGGTTAATATTTGAGTAGTTTTATTAAGTTTCGAAAGAACCGAAAACGAGTAATATAAAGCTATTCTGATTATGGTTTGATAATATAAATTTCATCTGATTGTAAAAAGTAAATTCAATTTAAGAATATAATAGTTTTTCTTTTTATAATTTTATGCTAAAAAATTATTATCAAAGAGACACTACTATCAAGTGCAATTAAAGGATAATATTTCCGAATTGCGTATAATAGAGGTCAGATTTCTAGATAGATTGAACATTCAAAATACAAGCAAAAACCACAGATATTTTCTAAGATTACAAAAATATATAACTCAATCTCAAATTAAATTATTTTTTATGCCAATGTATTTGTCCTTCATCTCCTATCTTCATCTTTGTAAAAGTAACGAATATTCGTGTATTATACACTTATTATGAATTTTAAAACATTATTCCCGAAGAAAAAATGTAGATAGATTAGTACTTGCATAATAATAATAATAAAAATAATAAAAAAACATACAATTTACGTTTGATCTAGTACAATGCACCCTCGTCAAAAACTTTTTTCACACCACATAACGTGAAACAATAAATGGTAACGTACTAATGGTACCTCCTCCCATCCAACAATTATTTATATTTAAAAAATAATACATAACAACAACAATGATGATAATAATACGGCTATATAATCGTACGTTTATTGTACTTTTGATTACAATAATAATGCACATCAAAACGCTCAATAAAGAATGCCAAATGATAATGATTATCGTGTATTAAAGCTACGCGGGTTAACGATCCAATAACTTTGCTATTTAGATATACGTAGGTGCACATAAGGAGACTATAATAATAATAGTATGAAATTATTACGAGTATATCGTGATGCCTCGTGTTCGTGACTAGCATTATTTGATGTTACGAATATAATATCCAATATAATTATCAAATGCCAACCATTTTTCGTTTAATCAATTAAACCGAACGATAAAAAAACATTATGAGGCGCACGCATGAGGGAAACGTAATAACAATACTTGGGAAACGGTTCTCGTGATCTGCAGTTATGCTGAATACACCTTGTTTAGACGCCAGTGTGAAGACGATCTGACGTCAGTTGACCTATCTATTTATAGTTTTAAATCCGGTAGCCAACATTCCTGGTATATATATTATACAAACACGAAAAAACATAATTCGTTTCATATTTTTCAAACCCCTACCACAACCACAAATGAGACGCACAAGGTTGAAGTAATACAAGTTACAAAATCACAACTTTATATATAGGTGGAAATCTGTATCAAATAAATCGACTATTGCTAGTCGAGAGAACTACGTTGGAGATCATAAAGAGTCCGACAAAAGAATATAAAAATAAGGGCCTTGAAGTGCATACACTATACATAGCCGAGAGCGTGTTTGTACGGATTTACAAAGAAAATCACGATTAAGTCTGCGTGCAAATTATTTAGTTCAATGAAAAGGTTGCGTATTTGACAAGAGCAGTGTTGACCTTTCATAGAACGGTAAACAAAATATCTGCAGGGCATTTAAACTAATAAATTAGAAAAATTTCATTTTATTTTTCAAACGCGTTTACGGTTTTCCATCGATGCATTTAAATTAAAACACAGGGTGAGGCAATTGTATTTTCCAGTTTTCCCATTGAGCCAACACCGAAAAACGGGAAAACACGGTGCAGGAATCAGGCCATATACCTATATTAGGTATCTATAAATTTCAAAAAAACCTAATCTAAACAGCCGGTGGTCAAATTATAACAGCATTCCATAATAGAAATATGGGAACCGGAAAAATATACAAATAAGTACACACATTTTAATAATTATTATATTCAATACATATTAAACATCACATAAAATTAATGGAACAAATTTTAATTTATGAATTGATATTTTAAAGAGAACATGTATAATTAAATGTAAAGTTAACTTAATATCCTTTGTATTAGTAATTTAGTATAATTTTTATTAAATCCAAGAAAATTGAATAAAGTTTAATAATAAACTTAATAATATATTTAATGCAGTAAAACATATAGTCCCTGAATTTTCCATTTCATGACAGACGTCATAGTATAAAACACAAATGCTGAAATTTATGCCGAACACTTTATACAATAGTATAATTTATTAGTATTATTAGTGTGTCTCATAAATTGGCTTATTATACATCTCAAATCATTCAGTTGATTAAAAAATAATTGTGGTTATTGAGACTCCGATGTTCTGTATTCTTTTATTTAATTTAAAATGTGCAAAATATTATACGTGTACTAGTTAACGTCTATACTCAAAATAATATATTGTGTTGTGGAGGATATTTCTGTGGACCCACCTACCTATACAAATAATTACTAAACCTATTTAGTTGAAAATATAAAAACTGGACAAAAAGTCATTCCCATGTTATCCACTAGGTACCACAAAATACATCAATGCATCACCAATATTCAAACAAAGGGTTACTTATATTTCTAATTTTTTTTTTATTAATTTTAGATGATGTCAAATAATTATTTGTCTATTATCTAAAAAAAAATTTGTCAGACACTATATAGTAGAAAAAATGTTTTGTTTTAGAACAATAATGTTTAAGAATATATATCTAATTTATATTCAAACATAAATACGATTTACGATTACATATACTATTATACATATAATAAATACAATTATAAAATTTACACTAACATTAAAATAAACAATTATTAGGTAATTATAAATTTTACCCTCACAGAAAACTTTTATAGTGCAATCAGTAAATTAAGTTTGTGTGCAAGTACCTACTTCATGTTGCCGTACGAATTATCAGGGTCATCCGAAAATAGTACGTCTTGTGGAACCCAGGGTTGAAGCAGCGGTTTTTTTCGTTTAAAATTTTTGATTCCTAGTTTTTAGTATTACAGGATAGTTTGGATATTTAATGTATGGTACATTAGTATGTTAATCGGGCTGGAAATCGAATATGGATGTGGTGTGAATTAAATTTCTGCAAAGGATCATCAAATACTGTATTTGAGTGAATTAAATGAATACATCTAGCTACTAATTAAGTATATTCTGCATTGTATTATGACACAGAAGGTATTATATAAACACTTAATGCATAGGCTATATAAGGGCACACACCAACATAAAAAAGCCATTGTAGTAATATGTCAACTATTGGCGTAGCCCCGGAAAACTATATTATAAATGTTCATTGTTAATATTAATGATATCCGATTATGATAACAACTCTTATATTTTATATATATACACACATACAATTTTTTCACATAAAACATTTGTTTTAAAAAAAAATTTTAATAACCAATAAAATATTTTTTAATTTATGGCCAAATCAAGTTAATGGTAAACAGTATTTAGTAGCTTGAGGTTCTCAAAATCTATCTACGCTAAGTATCTACGCAAAATGCCATATGGTGTTACACGGAAGGCCACATGATATAAGACAAATTAATTAGTTTTTATTTATTATTTTTTGTGATGGATATGATTTTACTATATATTTTGTGTAAATTATTTTTGTTGATACTATTTTCGTATGTAATTACAACACTGTTATCCCGAATCAACGAAAATACGAAACTAAGCAATTTTTGAGTTTTTGATACACTCCTCGTAGTATAACTACGACTACAAATTACAACTACTACAACTTACTACAAACATAAAGTACAACTGAACCTGGAATTTCTTTATAGTTTTGTAATTTTTTTGATAAATAAAAACACAGATACCTACTTCAAAAACTATTAGGTATCGTAATTTATTACAGTCTTATAGTTTTGATATCAATATATTAAAATATATTTTTTTAATCACTAGTGGTACCTACGTGTCTGAACCATAATAAACATAATAACGCAAAAAAGAAAGTTTGAGAACCCTTCATATAGGTAATACCACGTACGTTCATAGTAAATCAAAATGTATGTAAATTTTATATTTAATATACCATGATACAAAATGATAGTCAATTCGTATTGGTACTAGACGGAAGTAAATAATATTTTATTCAAACATTCTTAGATAATATTAAACGCACATTGGTGATTTTTTTTTATTAATTTGGGTTAAAAAAGTGGCAGTAAAAGCAACATTAAATGCACATAATGGAATGTCTAAATGTTTTTCTCCAGTTTTCATTGGATTATTAAAACGATAATTTCGAGGGTTATTTTGAAATTTAAGAGGTCATGTCAAAAAAATAAGCGTATGGTCGCGTTTATGGTTTAAAATGTTAGATATGGCATACATCCATTGCCGTTAAAAAATGGATCCGTCCAAAGGGTCAATTTCATTTTTAACCCTAATCACGGCTATAGTATAGTAGGCAGGTACCCAGTTAGTAGAATTTTACGCTCACAAAAGTATTTTTTTTATATCTCGTTTTGTTTACTTATAAGCAATTTCTCGGGTAAGTATTTTTAGAACATTTTTTGTTTTAACAATGTTTTGTAAATTCAATGGAAAAAAAATATAACGAATTATATTTTAGTAAATATTCTGTATGAACAAAATTATGTTAAACCCAACAATGTATAATGATATGGGTAATAGACAAACGTTGTAATTGTTGTTAATTAAATTATCAAAATAATAATAAGAAATACATTTAAGAGACATCACATGACAAACAAATAGTTACATAGGTATAAGTCATTAAGTCCCCCCCCTATATTATTGTAATCAAATTGTTACCAAAAACTAGTAAAATATAATATAAAAAGCTAATGCCCCCTCCCCCCCCACCCCGTCAACGAAACTAAAGTTCAGTTAAAAATAAAATAATAATAATAAGTATGTCATAATATATATTATGTCTGTCTGCAGATGTGTATCATATTATATCTATCATAAGGAAAAATTTGTTTTTTTTTATATTATTTTTTAATATTATTAAAAGGAAGTGTTGTACAAATCAATTACTAAAATGGCCATTGTTAAATATATTGTTGGTGCGTAAAAACTATATCGAGTTCCAATAATGTCGATGTTATCTTAAGTAATATTTCTGTTAGAAATAATTTACCCATATAAAATATCATCATGATTAATAAAACATTTTAATCTATCATTATGTCCATTTGATTGACACGGAAATTCGATACAGAAATAAAAACCATTGAGCAGCAATAGTAGACGTTACATTTTGCCTATGACCTAATTGGAGGGCGCTAATGGAAAAGTGACGTATTTGGTTCATGCGCCTCTTGTCATCGTTTAATGATAATTTTTTTTTTTAATAATTATTACTTATGTTATCGCATTGAAATATTGTGGCTTATTTATCCAATCGGAGGTACCTATCTATTTTAGTAGGTTAAATGTGTGTAGGTAAACTATGAATGTTTTGTGCGTTTTAACTGGTGTATACGTTCGACAAAATATATATAAAATTACGCAACTCAAACAACC